>CAWUFW010012191.1:0-558285 GCA_963921515.1 Calotriton arnoldi
ACAAACGTACTTCGTTCAGTTACGTATTGCTCCAGTCAACTGATCTGGGTTTAATCCATCATCATTCTTTAGCTCACTCCACCACCCCAGTTCAGACATGGCCATATGCAAATCAGTCTGACCCTGTGCCTCATGGGAACAGTCCAGCCCGAACTGCCAAGCCATGTCTTCCCTGGACCGGAAACAAGCATCCTGGGACCGGTTTCTGGCTATTCAGCCGTCATCAGCTAGGCTAGCTTGAATCCAGTGGCAAAGTGAGCAAGGGACCCACGTCTGGGCATACCCTGCCAACTAAGGGCGAACAAAGCGATACCAAAGGGGATGATGGACGGAGCGTTTGAGCTAATCAAACACTCACCCCCAGTCAACTGATCTGGGTTTAATCCATCATCATTCTTTAGCTCACTCCACCACCCCAGTTCAGACATGGCCATATGCAAATCAGTCTGACCCTGTGCCTCATGGGAACAGTCCAGCCCGAACTGCCAAGCCATGTCTTCCCTGGACCGGAAACAAGCATCCTGGGACCGGTTTCTGGCTATTCAGCCGTCATCAGCCAGGCTAGCTTGAATCCAGTGGCAAAGTGAGCAAGGGACCCACGTCTGGGCATACCCTGCCAACTAAGGGCGAACAAAGCGATACCAAAGGGGATGATGGACGGAGCGTTTGAGCTAATCAAACACTCACCCCCAGTCAACTGATCTGGGTTTAATCCATCATCATTCTTTAGCTCACTCCACCACCCCAGTTCAGACATGGCCATATGCAAATCAGTCTGACCCTGTGCCTCATGGGAACAGTCCAGCCCGAACTGCCAAGCCATGTCTTCCCTGGACCGGAAACAAGCATCCTGGGACCGGTTTCTGGCTATTCAGCCGTCATCAGCCAGGCTAGCTTGAATCCAGTGGCAAAGTGAGCAAGGGACCCACGTCTGGGCATACCCTGCCAACTAAGGGCGAACAAAGCGATACCAAAGGGGATGATGGACGGAGCGTTTGAGCTAATCAAACACTCACCCACAGTCAACTGATCTGGGTTTAATCCATCATCATTCTTTAGCTCCCTCCACCACCCCAGTTCAGACATGGCCATATGCAAATCAGTCTGACCCTGTGCCTCATGGGAACAGTCCAGCCCGAACTGCCAAGCCATGTCTTCCCTGGACCGGAAACAAGCATCCTGGGACCGGTTTCTGGCTATTCAGCCGTCATCAGCCAGGCTAGCTTGAATCCAGTGGCAAAGTGAGCAAGGGACCCACGTCTGGGCATACCCTGCCAACTAAGGGCGAACAAAGCGATACCAAAGGGGATGATGGACGGAGCGTTTGAGCTAATCAAACACTCAGCCCCAGTCAACTGATCTGGGTTTAATCCATCATCATTCTTTAGCTCACTCCACCACCCCAGTTCAGACATGGCCATATGCAAATCAGTCTGACCCTGTGCCTCATGGGAACAGTCCAGCCCGAACTGCCAAGCCATGTCTTCCCTGGACCGGAAACAAGCATCTTGGGACCGGTTTCTGGATATTCAGCCGTCATCAGCCAGGCTAGCTTGAATCCAGTGGCAAAGTGATCACGAGACAGTATGCGAGATAAATAATGTACAGTGTGAGCAGTAGAAATAAATAATACTGCGATAGCATTATCTTTTAGTACATATGCCTTTACATAAATAACACAGACTAAAAATGCGAGTACTCATATGATGCGTTTCTAATCTAGTTCTACCCCAATGTAACTAACCTAACCTAGGTGTAGGGAGAGGTATGAAGTAGGTGAAGTATTCCTTACTATGGTATACTAAGAGTATGTTAAACCTAGTATGCCTAGTATGCCTAGTATGCCAAGAGTCCCTCTAGGTTCTTGTCAGCTCCATACCTGAAGAATGAGAGAGGTAGGAATCTCTTTGCCAGACTCGAACTCCAACACCCCGCAAGGGAAGTCAGATCACTGGAAGCTGGATTCTCTGCGTGCAGGGATGACAGCGTCTTCTCAGTGCGTCAGGCCGGGAAACGGGCTCCTCTGAAGTCGAGGTCTCCTCTAGTTTACAAGGGCTAGGGAAGGTATATTTATACCTGAGAGTACCTAAGAATGTTCGTATTGACATGAGTCAGACAGCGAAAGACGTCATGAATGAACCCCTAAGGAATAATGGTTCATGCATAATATATGAGTCCTTGAAGAAATCAATAGTCCTGGGCTAGGGAAACTCCCGCAGCCTAAGGGTCTGTTCTTCATGAACTCGTTGTGACGTTAGGGTGGACGGATGTCGGAGACCATGCCTGTATTTGGAGTGCACGGTTTAATGCCTAAATAAGGGCTGGGATTTTATGCCTATATAGGGCAGGGCGAATTGTGCCTATATAAGGACATGATACTGGAAAGCCCGTTTATGGACACCCTAAGAGGAATACAACACCCTCACCAGCCGAGATCCGACGCCTGCATCCTAATGCAGCGGTCGGATTCAATGGGCTGGATGGTGGTGGGACCGCCACTGACGGCCTGACAGTGGCGGTCCCAACGCCATCGTAATCAGGCCCTTAGTCTTCTCCTTCAGGAGTAAATGTTTTGTTGACAACCAGAGTCCCCTAGTTTGCTTGGCCTGTTCTAGTGTTCCTGTATTTATTTCTGTACCTGGCTCAGAGATGCATGTAGATCTTGAATGGCTGAGACCTTGCTTGATATTGATGGAAATTCCAAATCTATCATTTGAGGATGGTATCCATTAGCACAGTAAAAATGAGAAAGTCTGGTCAACTGTGCCGAACACAAGGATTTTACACAACTGATGACATTGTAGATAGTGTTCTACACATAGTTTCAGCCTCTTGGTGTCTGTCCTTTTGAGGATGGTAACTGGACTACAGCCAAGCACCTATTTTTTTTAGTCAGTGGTGGCTGGTGACATGTCAAAGTGGTGAGGCGTAAAAGTTGGGGATAAGTTTTACTTAGCAAATGAAGTGAGGGAACCTGACAGACATAAGGGGGATTCGGAGGGGTTCTCCCCCCAAGAAATTTGCTTTAAATAGAGAGGCAAATGGGCTATTTTAAAGCTGATTTTAATAAAGAATTTTGTGAGAAAGCAAGGTTTATAAACCAATTCTAAACGTGTAGGTTTGAAATATTTAGAGACAAGGACTACACCATATTTTAATGCATTATATATGTTCAACTGTTCCTGCCTCAACATGTTTAGCTGGGTGAGTTCAGGTTGTTGGGGGTGTTTATAACGGGGCAGAGTGAGAACGTTCTAGTTGAATGTCTATCAGTGGGCCATAAAGGTGTTCAAACTAGAGGCACATTGTTGTGTTATGTATATTTGTAGTGTTCACTATCACTCAGGAGGGTATCATGTTGCTGAAGCAGAAGCATCCTGGGCCATGCAGAGTACAACCCTGATTGAAGTGGCACATCTTCAACTTCGTATGGAAATTAAAAAATGAGTAGGCTGCCCTGATGTGTAGGGGCAGTTTGCTCCAGGTTTTAGGACCAAGGTAGGATAAGGTGCGAGTAAGAGTCCGGCTGAGTGAAGATGTCTGGTAAGTTGGTGGAACATTATGCGGTTGTTGAGGTATACGGTGTCTATGTTGTGTAAGGCTTTCCATTCTTGGCCTCTGCAGAGCACCTTTGTCACGAACCTGCGGGTGAGATTCCCAGAGCCGACTGCACCCTTCTTCTTTTTCAGCCCCACTCGAACGAAACCGGAAGTCAGGCAGCCAGGAAGGGACAGGAACTTCAGTGGAATGCCAGCACATCAAGAGGAGGAGACGAGGCTATCGGGGAAGAGGAAGAAGGCGGAGAAGTAGATTGCGTGGGACCGAGGAGTTCATTAAGGGGAGAGTGCCCAGCTTGCGTCGGAGAATCGGACCTTGAGGAGCCAGAGGAGAGGAAGCGTACGGTTTGCGTCCTGAAAGAGGATCACGGGGAGCCGGAGGGAGAAAAGCAAGAAGAACTGGAGGGGGAGAGAAACCTGAGGACGCCTGGGGAAGAGAGGACGTACCCTGTCTGCCGGTTGGTTCCCGCTCCTAGCCACGTCCCCTGAGGGACGTGGCTTAGCCAGGTACGTGAGAGGCTCCTAAGCAGAGCCCATAAGCAGGAGGGAGAGAAAGAAAAACAATAATTGGGAAGGATACGGGGTGGAGAGAAGTGAAGGGAACCTGGATTGAAGAAGGGGAGAGCATGGTGCACATTGCAGCACATCTAATTGGAGTAAAGCCAGAATTCCTATTTTGACCCAAGAGATTTTTTTCTTTATTTATTTTGCCATAATCACAGCCCTTTACCGCAATCACAGACCTTTACTTTACTACCACCCTTCTATTAACCTCACTAAAACGAAGGAAGAACAAAGAGAGAGAGACGAGAGCACTACTTTAACTCACTTATCACTAGAAATAAAAATAAACAGTGACTTACCTGATTTCTTCTTTCTGTCGAGGGTACCGGCGGACAGGAGTTCCGAAGGCCCTGAAGAAGAAAAGAAGATGTTTTGTTAAAAGTGGACTTCTATTCCTTGTTTTCTTTGTATATTCTTTGGAGACTGCAAAATAAAAGGACAACGAGTTAAGCCTAAAATAGACTCGTTTTGTGTTAACCGTTCTAGACCAGTTCACAACCTTGAAAATGGTCAACATGTACCAGTTGTGGGAAAGCACACAAAGGAGGTCAAACAGCTGTCAAAATATGTTCAACCAGCAAGGAAAAGAAAATGCAGTGCTCACAGGTAAGTGGAGTGGGAGTCTTCTCTGTGCAGGTGAGATAATCAAGTGAAGATAAACAAAGTATGCGCAAAAAGGATAGAATGAAACTGTTGTTGAAGAGGAAAACAAGACTGCAGATGCAAGTTTCAAGAAAGATGTGGGGAGAAAATGGGTGCACATTTCCAACAGAGAGAGACTGCGGTGGAAAGTGGTGTGAAAGAGAGAATGGGTGTGATTAAGGTACTCTGACGACCATTACCACTTACACAGACATTGGTAATATTTAAATCAATGCTTTGCTCCTTTTATAGAACCCCCACCTTTTGTCCCACTCGAAGCACCATGCATACCGCTTAACTTTTTATTTTCTTCACAGTAATTTTCTCTTGCTTTTTACTTAATATGAATTGAGTCAACAAGAAATTATGGTGGGCAATTTGTTTTGTTTTCATAATTAAAGTGCCAAGGAGCCACTATGTGCTGCATGTGTGCTGCATGCCCAGCAGCATAAATCTAATAAAACAGATTTTTTAAAATTAATATTGATTCTTAGATTTGTTTATAATCATTGTATCCATCTTCGTTAAGATCATTAAAGGCCTATAGGGAAAACATTTTTTTTTTAAGCATATAAGACAAACAGAGGTACTGCTGACACACCAATAGGCGCCAAACAAAACAATAAGCGCTACCCCTCCTACATTGCTCCTGTTTATGAAACAGCGACAGAGCCTTTCCTCTGCCAGTGAATACCTCTGGGATACAGGCAGAACCATTTTCCCAACCAGAGACAGAGTCCTGCTTCCAGTGTGTGCTCAACAGAGACCTCTCATGATCTCTGAAATGGAAGCCCCTTAAGGCATCCTTTAGTGAATGGATCTTGGAGATGCTGCTGGAATGACCTTGGTGTTGCAAACATACACACTTTTCGAGTGGGTGTGTCTAAAGGCCTTCTTCCCCAGCGCTCTCACTCTTATGCGTGTGCTGGTGCTTGTGTGTGGTGCACACACTATGGAGGCTACCCTCAACTTTGTGTGAAATTTACAATGCTTCTTTGTGTCCTCAAATTAAAACTGAGCGATACAAAAGGGGATGATGGACGGAACGTTTGAGCCAATCAAACACTCACCCCCAGTCAACTGATCTGGGTTTAATCCATCATCATTCTTTAGCTCACTCCACCACCCCAGTTCAGACATGGCCATATGCAAATCAGTCTGACCCTGTGCCTCATGGGAACAGTCCAGCCCGAACTGCCAAGCCATGTCTTCCCTGGACCGGAAACAAGCATCCTAGGACCGGTTTCTGGCATTCCAGCCGTCATCAGCCTGGCTTGCCTGAATCCAGTGGCAAAGTGAGCAAGGGACCCACGTCTGGGCATACCCCCGCCAACTTAGGGCGAACAAAGCGATACAAAAGGGGATGATGGACGGAACGTTTGAGCCAATCAAACACTCACCCCCAGTCAACTGATCTGGGTTTAATCCATCATCATTCTTTAGCTCACTCCACCACCCCAGTTCAGACATGGCCATATGCAAATCAGTCTGACCCTGTGCCTCATGGGAACAGTCCAGCCCGAACTGCCAAGCCATGTCTTCCCTGGACCGGAAACAAGCATCCTAGGACCGGTTTCTGGCATTCCAGCCGTCATCAGCCAGGCTTGCCTGAATCCAGTGGCAAAGTGAGCAAGGGACCCACGTCTGGGCATACCCCCGCCAACTTAGGGCGAACAAAGCGATACAAAAGGGGATGATGGACGGAACGTTTGAGCCAATCAAACACTCACCCCCAGTCAACTGATCTGGGTTTAATCCATCATCATTCTTTAGCTCACTCCACCACCCCAGTTCAGACATGGCCATATGCAAATCAGTCTGACCCTGTGCCTCATGGGAACAGTCCAGCCCGAACTGCCAAGCCATGTCTTCCCTGGACCGGAAACAAGCATCCTAGGACCGGTTTCTGGCATTCCAGCCATCATCAGCCAGGCTTGCCTGAATCCAGTGGCAAAGTGAGCAAGGGACCCACGTCTGGGCATACCCCCGCCAACTTAGGGCGAACAAAGCGATACAAAAGGGGATGATGGACGGAACGTTTGAGCCAATCAAACACTCACCCCCAGTCAACTGATCTGGGTTTAATCCATCATCATTCTTTAGCTCACTCCACCACCCCAGTTCAGACATGGCCATATGCAAATCAGTCTGACCCTGTGCCTCATGGGAACAGTCCAGCCCGAACTGCCAAGCCATGTCTTCCCTGGACCGGAAACAAGCATCCTAGGACCGGTTTCTGGCATTCCAGCCGTCATCAGCCAGGCTTGCCTGAATCCAGTGGCAAAGTGAGCAAGGGACCCACGTCTGGGCATACCCCCGCCAACTTAGGGCGAACAAAGCGATACAAAAGGGGATGATGGACGGAACGTTTGAGCCAATCAAACACTCACCCCCAGTCAACTGATCTGGGTTTAATCCATCATCATTCTTTAGCTCACTCCACCACCCCAGTTCAGACATGGCCATATGCAAATCAGTCTGACCCTGTGCCTCATGGGAACAGTCCAGCCCGAACTGCCAAGCCATGTCTTCCCTGGACCGGAAACAAGCATCCTAGGACCGGTTTCTGGCATTCCAGCCGTCATCAGCCAGGCTTGCCTGAATCCAGTGGCAAAGTGAGCAAGGGACCCACGTCTGGGCATACCCCCGCCAACTTAGGGCGAACAAAGCGATACAAAAGGGGATGATGGACGGAACGTTTGAGCCAATCAAACACTCACCCCCAGTCAACTGATCTGGGTTTAATCCATCATCATTCTTTAGCTCACTCCACCACCCCAGTTCAGACATGGCCATATGCAAATCAGTCTGACCCTGTGCCTCATGGGAACAGTCCAGCCCGAACTGCCAAGCCATGTCTTCCCTGGACCGGAAACAAGCATCCTAGGACCGGTTTCTGGCATTCCAGCCGTCATCAGCCAGGCTTGCCTGAATCCAGTGGCAAAGTGAGCAAGGGACCCACGTCTGGGCATACCCCCGCCAACTTAGGGCGAACAAAGCGATACAAAAGGGGATGATGGACGGAACGTTTGAGCCAATCAAACACTCACCCCCAGTCAACTGATCTGGGTTTAATCCATCATCATTCTTTAGCTCACTCCACCAAACCAGTTCAGACATGGCCATATGCAAATCAGTCTGACCCTGTGCCTCATGGGAACAGTCCAGCCCGAACTGCCAAGCCATGTCTTCCCTGGACCGGAAACAAGCATCCTAGGACCGGTTTCTGGCATTCCAGCCATCATCAGCCAGGCTTGCCTGAATCCAGTGGCAAAGTGAGCAAGGGACCCACGTCTGGGCATACCCCCGCCAACTTAGGGCGAACAAAGCGATACAAAAGGGGATGATGGACGGAACGTTTGAGCCAATCAAACACTCACCCCCAGTCAACTGATCTGGGTTTAATCCATCATCATTCTTTAGCTCACTCCACCACCCCAGTTCAGACATGGCCATATGCAAATCAGTCTGACCCTGTGCCTCATGGGAACAGTCCAGCCCGAACTGCCAAGCCATGTCTTCCCTGGACCGGAAACAAGCATCCTAGGACCGGTTTCTGGCATTCCAGCCGTCATCAGCCAGGCTTGCCTGAATCCAGTGGCAAAGTGAGCAAGGGACCCACGTCTGGGCATACCCCCGCCAACTTAGGGCGAACAAAGCGATACAAAAGGGGATGATGGACGGAACGTTTGAGCCAATCAAACACTCACCCCCAGTCAACTGATCTGGGTTTAATCCATCATCATTCTTTAGCTCACTCCACCACCCCAGTTCAGACATGGCCATATGCAAATCAGTCTGACCCTGTGCCTCATGGGAACAGTCCAGCCCGAACTGCCAAGCCATGTCTTCCCTGGACCGGAAACAAGCATCCTAGGACCGGTTTCTGGCATTCCAGCCGTCATCAGCCAGGCTTGCCTGAATCCAGTGGCAAAGTGAGCAAGGGACCCACGTCTGGGCATACCCCCGCCAACTTAGGGCGAACAAAGCGATACAAAAGGGGATGATGGACGGAACGTTTGAGCCAATCAAACACTCACCCCCAGTCAACTGATCTGGGTTTAATCCATCATCATTCTTTAGCTCACTCCACCACCCCAGTTCAGACATGGCCATATGCAAATCAGTCTGACCCTGTGCCTCATGGGAACAGTCCAGCCCGAACTGCCAAGCCATGTCTTCCCTGGACCGGAAACAAGCATCCTAGGACCGGTTTCTGGCATTCCAGCCGTCATCAGCCAGGCTTGCCTGAATCCAGTGGCAAAGTGAGCAAGGGACCCACGTCTGGGCATACCCCCGCCAACTTAGGGCGAACAAAGCGATACAAAAGGGGATGATGGACGGAACGTTTGAGCCAATCAAACACTCACCCCCAGTCAACTGATCTGGGTTTAATCCATCATCATTCTTTAGCTCACTCCACCACCCCAGTTCAGACATGGCCATATGCAAATCAGTCTGACCCTGTGCCTCATGGGAACAGTCCAGCCCGAACTGCCAAGCCATGTCTTCCCTGGACCGGAAACAAGCATCCTAGGACCGGTTTCTGGCATTCCAGCCGTCATCAGCCAGGCTTGCCTGAATCCAGTGGCAAAGTGAGCAAGGGACCCACGTCTGGGCATACCCCCGCCAACTTAGGGCGAACAAAGCGATACAAAAGGGGATGATGGGCCGGAACGTTTGAGCCAATCAAACACTCACCCCCAGTCAACTGATCTGGGTTTAATCCATCATCATTCTTTAGCTCACTCCACCACCCCAGTTCAGACATGGCCATATGCAAATCAGTCTGACCCTGTGCCTCATGGGAACAGTCCAGCCCGAACTGCCAAGCCATGTCTTCCCTGGACCGGAAACAAGCATCCTAGGACCGGTTTCTGGCATTCCAGCCGTCATCAGCCAGGCTTGCCTGAATCCAGTGGCAAAGTGAGCAAGGGACCCACGTCTGGGCATACCCCCGCCAACTTAGGGCGAACAAAGCGATACAAAAGGGGATGATGGACGGAACGTTTGAGCCAATCAAACACTCACCCCCAGTCAACTGATCTGGGTTTAATCCATCATCATTCTTTAGCTCACTCCACCACCCCAGTTCAGACATGGCCATATGCAAATCAGTCTGACCCTGTGCCTCATGGGAACAGTCCAGCCCGAACTGCCAAGCCATGTCTTCCCTGGACCGGAAACAAGCATCCTAGGACCGGTTTCTGGCATTCCAGCCGTCATCAGCCAGGCTTGCCTGAATCCAGTGGCAAAGTGAGCAAGGGACCCACGTCTGGGCATACCCCCGCCAACTTAGGGCGAACAAAGCGATACAAAAGGGGATGATGGACGGAACGTTTGAGCCAATCAAACACTCACCCCCAGTCAACTGATCTGGGTTTAATCCATCATCATTCTTTAGCTCACTCCACCACCCCAGTTCAGACATGGCCATATGCAAATCAGTCTGACCCTGTGCCTCATGGGAACAGTCCAGCCCGAACTGCCAAGCCATGTCTTCCCTGGACCGGAAACAAGCATCCTAGGACCGGTTTCTGGCATTCCAGCCGTCATCAGCCAGGCTTGCCTGAATCCAGTGGCAAAGTGAGCAAGGGACCCACGTCTGGGCATACCCCCGCCAACTTAGGGCGAACAAAGCGATACAAAAGGGGATGATGGACGGAACGTTTGAGCCAATCAAACACTCACCCCCAGTCAACTGATCTGGGTTTAATCCATCATCATTCTTTAGCTCACTCCACCACCCCAGTTCAGACATGGCCATATGCAAATCAGTCTGACCCTGTGCCTCATGGGAACAGTCCAGCCCGAACTGCCAAGCCATGTCTTCCCTGGACCGGAAACAAGCATCCTAGGACCGGTTTCTGGCATTCCAGCCGTCATCAGCCAGGCTTGCCTGAATCCAGTGGCAAAGTGAGCAAGGGACCCACGTCTGGGCATACCCCCGCCAACTTAGGGCGAACAAAGCGATACAAAAGGGGATGATGGACGGAACGTTTGAGCCAATCAAACACTCACCCCCAGTCAACTGATCTGGGTTTAATCCATCATCATTCTTTAGCTCACTCCACCACCCCAGTTCAGACATGGCCATATGCAAATCAGTCTGACCCTGTGCCTCATGGGAACAGTCCAGCCCGAACTGCCAAGCCATGTCTTCCCTGGACCGGAAACAAGCATCCTAGGACCGGTTTCTGGCATTCCAGCCGTCATCAGCCAGGCTTGCCTGAATCCAGTGGCAAAGTGAGCAAGGGACCCACGTCTGGGCATACCCCGCCAACTTAGGGCGAACAAAGCGATACAAAAGGGGATGATGGACGGAACGTTTGAGCCAATCAAACACTCACCCCCAGTCAACTGATCTGGGTTTAATCCATCATCATTCTTTAGCTCACTCCACCACCCCAGTTCAGACATGGCCATATGCAAATCAGTCTGACCCTGTGCCTCATGGGAACAGTCCAGCCCGAACTGCCAAGCCATGTCTTCCCTGGACCGGAAACAAGCATCCTAGGACCGGTTTCTGGCATTCCAGCCGTCATCAGCCAGGCTTGCCTGAATCCAGTGGCAAAGTGAGCAAGGGACCCACGTCTGGGCATACCCCCGCCAACTTAGGGCGAACAAAGCGATACAAAGGGGATGATGGACGGAGCGTTTGAGCCAATCAAACACTCACCCCAGTCAACTGATCTGGGTTTAATCCATCATCATTCTTTAGCTCACTCCACCACCCCAGTTCAGACATGGCCATATGCAAATCAGTCTGACCCTGTGCCTCATGGGAACAGTCCAGCCCGAACTGCCAAGCCATGTCTTCCCTGGACCGGAAACAAGCATCCTAGGACCGGTTTCTGGCATTCCAGCCGTCATCAGCCAGGCTTGCCTGAATCCAGTGGCAAAGTGAGCAAGGGACCCACGTCTGGGCATACCCCCGCCAACCTAGGGCGAACAAAGCGATACCAAAGGGGATGATGGAATTAAAACTGGGCAACAATTGTCACTATGTGAGGCATTCTTTAATATGACTAGAAATGCGGAGATGTTATTTTGAAGGGACTTTCTCTGCCAGTCTCCAGTTTATGGATGAGATGGAAGTGAATAAATGAACAAAAGATACTGATAAAGCACAATGAAAATAAAAGCAGATGAGTACTGGATCACACTCAAAGCATGTACCAAAAGAGAAAGTAACAGCAAATATAATACAAATGGAAGGGAGGACTGGGTAAAAAATAGGAAGAATGATGGAGTCCTCCACACATAAAAGACACCCAGAAGCACAGACATGCACAGACATACATTTGTGCACACACAGACGCACATGCACAAACACACAAAAAACATAAACCTACAAACATAGGCCAATGGACAAACATACACATGCCTGTGCACACAGACACATACACAAGCACACACAAGCAGATAAGCACAAGCACATGCATGCCTCAAAACGGTCTATAGGGCTGTCAGGCAGTGTCTAGCAAATGAAAGCCAACGCAGGTCCAATAACAGCAAGGCATTGTTTCCATACTTTCAATGTTTTCAAGACAGTCAGAAAATGGGGGGGCGTGGCTTGACGCCCAGGGAAGATGGCGGACTTCCCGTGAGCTCCGGTACATCGGCACAGAATTTGCCCGTGCTATGCGAGCCCCGTGACCTGTCAGCTGTATGTACTATGGCTTCTACCCTTAGAAGCACCCGACTTCGTGTTGGATATGCGAGAAGCTTGCTGGCAACGCTTCTAGAGGTATTTTCGTGGCCCCGCTGTCACCTCAGGCACAGCCGCCATTTTAAAGCTGCGCGCTGAAGTCTCCTCACGCTGCCTTTTGCGGCACACGCATTTGCCCATTACCGCTTTAATTCCTTTCGCTTTGCTCATTTTGTGACACCGGAGGCAGCTTGCAACCTGTTTCCTGACGTTGCCCGCGATGGACTGATAACGATAACACAGCAGTCCATTGTGCACAGAAAACCAGGGAAATTGCTGACAAGCGCGTAGCCTGTCTTCATTCTGTGAGAAATGTTGTCAGAACAGTTCAGTCCATTTTGTTTTCACTTGTATCGACGCATAATTTACAGAAATGCATGATATTTATAAATGGGAGCTTCTATTGAATGCCACAGAATATTTACCTCATGGCTGAATGCTACCTGATCCAGACAATCTGTGGCTAAGGATATATCATTTGTTTACTCTGACAGTCTCTCTCTCCTCTAAAAGTGGTCACTTATGAGTCATTAAGGCTTCACAGTTGGTTGCTACGTTGATACACTTTTTGAATTGCTGTGGATACACACGTGGTTTCTCTTGCTCGTTATTGCTCTGTGTGGTGGAAATCATTATCTTCAAAATCAGTTATCTTTTTTGCTCTCAAGTATAATTGGCCTCATCTCATACCAATTGCCCTCACTTATACTTGTTTTTTACGCCACTATCTGCTTACCTTTTTTCCTGGAATATCCTTCCTCAATTTATGGGGAGATTGCGGAGTCTCTCTTCCTCCATCTCGTCTCCATCTAATAAACTTATCAAGAACTCTACAGTCTTCACAAAATTTGCCAAGATGGAGTCTGCTTCTGCTTCTTCGCAAAAGCCTGGTGCATCCTCACAGTCTCAATCGATGGTTCCTACACTTGCAAATTCAGTCAAAACCAACTCTAAGAGACTCAAAAAAGACTCTCCATCTCCTGCAAAATCACCACCACCTGCTTCTTTGCATTTACTCTTGGAAGAAATACGGGCCCTAAGGCCCTTTATGGAAGAGACCAATTCAAAACTTCAACTTTTGACAGACAGATGGTCCCAGCTTGATGAGAGACTTATTGCGGTGGAGCAGAGTGTTTCTTCTTATAATGTGACTGAATCTAAAGTACACGCTCTTCAATCGCAAGTATCTCTTCTTCAGAAGCATGTTGAAGATTTAGAAAATAGAAATCGAAGAAACAACCTACGCATTTATGGTTTGCCAGAGAACATGGAAGGGGCAGACCCTATCTCCTTTTTCAAATCTTTTCTACCTAAAGTGTTGGGTTTGCCTGTAGACACAGTTCTAAACATGCAACGTGCGCACAGGTTGGGTCGTCAACATGCTGACACTTCTGCTTCTAGTCATCCAAGAGGAGTCATTTTGTACTTTCTGAAATATACAGACCTCCTTAAAGTCCTATCCGCTTCTAAAAAATCACCACGTATCTCATGGTTGGGTCACACATTGTTCTTCTCACAAGACTATGCTAAGAGTACTGCAGACCGACGTAGAGACTTTCTGAAGTTGAGACCAGATCTTCGTGACCTTGGAGCTAGATACGGTCTCTTTCACCCTTGTCTTTTCAAGGTCACTTTTAAGAACAAAACAACTACATATGAAGATCCTCTCAAATTGAAAAGTTTTCTCAATTTCGGTAAAGCTGATACTATG
This sequence comes from Calotriton arnoldi, assembly GCA_963921515.1. Lineage (NCBI taxonomy): Eukaryota > Metazoa > Chordata > Amphibia > Caudata > Salamandridae > Calotriton > Calotriton arnoldi. The sequence goes on from CAWUFW010012191.1 coordinate 14,186, forward strand.
GATACGTCTGGTGCTTCCACCTCACATTTTGGCTAATCATAATAATTTGTTTAATGTTGTTGTCCACTCTATCTCTCGCATTGCTGGATAATGCATTTCTTCTCTTCTTCAGACTGTTCCAGTTCAATTTTGTTCTCATTGTTTTGTTTTTAATTGTGTACCTTTGGTTGTTGGTATTCCTGTTGTGTATTTATCCTGGTGTCTCGCACCCTGTATTATCCGGTTATACCTGTGCCTCCCTCCGTAAGATCTGGTTATGTCGCCCTTCCATGTGGTTTCACCCTCCCCCCGTCCCATTTTTGGATATTTGTAGGTATGTGTTTTTCCCTTTTTATTTTTCTATTTTTTATTTTTCTGGTTACCTCTCTTCTTTTTCTACTTCCCTTCTTTCCTTATTTGATATCTTACTTCTCTATCTGCCACCGTTCATATCTTTCTTCTCTATCTTTCTCCTTTCCTACTTCCCCTATTATGTTTCAGATTACAGAGATTCTTTTTTCTACATCACCTTCTTTTCCCACTCCCTCTGCCACTCCTCAGACTAAAAAGATTTATCTTTTAATTTTTATCCTCCTTTTTTTTTTTCTTCTTAATTGTTGTCACCTCACATTTACAGATACCCTCTCTCTTTTATTTTTCGTTCTCTGATTTTTATCTTTTCTCTTCTTCTTTCTTTTTTTCTTACTTTTTCTCTAGTTTCCCATTTCTGATGCTTCTCTTCATCTATTCAGCTTATATTGGTTCTGCTTTCATTCTGATTAGTTCCTATAAAGTTAACTCCTTACTTGCTTACATAATTCTTTCTTCATATGTTACTATATATATCTCCATTTATTTACTTTTATGGTTACTTTTTTTTCTTACCAAGGTTGCTGTTATATCTGGTCTTATTCTGCTTGCGCTTTTAAAGGTTTTTAGATGACATTAAATGTTGTTACTTGGAATGTCCGAGGTTTACACTCACCAATTAAAAGGCAACGTGTATTATCCCATTTGTCTAAACTGAATGCTGATATAGCCATGATTCAAGAAACACACCTCACTGAATTTGAATCCTTGAAATTAAAGAGAGACTGGGGGGCCGATTCCGATCTCGGCCGGTAGGGCTCCGAATCGGATTTGGCTTAACCGGATCCGATTCGGAGCCCTATTTCCCGACCGATTCGTACGTGCGTCCGGGCGAGCGAGTACGATGCGAATTCGCCGACCGACTCGTCCGGGCGTCCCGACCGCTCCGACCGACTCGTTCCCGGCTCGAACCGCACCGACCGACTCGCTCGGACTCGACTCGCACCGCGCAATGGAGTCGTTCCCCGGCCGGGTAAGTACGATGCGCGCCGCGAGCAGTCCGACCGAGCCGCGCACTCCGGCTCGAAAGAGCAGTCGGAGCCGTACTTTGGAGGTCCGTGTCGGACCCCCCTGTACGCGTAGCCGTGCGAGTCACACACAGGGGGGACCCATGGGACCCCCCTACCCGTGCGTGTACGGCGCGAATCGCTTCACCGCGTACACGCTGTAGGGGGCGCCCTTGTCCGCATCGCACCCATTGAGGCAATGGGAGCCCGCGTACGCGTTGTACGACAGGCTCCCATTGACTTCAATGGGAGTCCGACCGACTCGAATCCGATGGCATACGTGCGCATCGTATTCATTCGGTCGGGCTGCACGGGTCCGATTCGGTCGGATATCTCTCCGGGTCCGGCTCGGTCGGAGAGATTTCCAGCCCGAATCGGAATCGGCCCCTGGGTTGGAGATGTTTTCTTTTCTCCAGGTGATGGCAAGCGTAATGGTGTTATCACACTGTGTCACAGATCTCTCCATGTTAAACTTATTTCTCAGGAGACTGACGATATAGGTCGCTGGTTACTTACGGACTTATTAATTGGAAAGACTCCCCTCACTCTATTTAATATATATGCACCGACTACAGGTGATTGCCTATTTTGGTCTCACCTCACTGAAAAGCTCATGCAACTCCCTCATGATAATCTGATTTTAGCCGGTGATTGTAACCAAGTTATCGATCCCTTCATAGATCGTAACTCCTCGTCCTCTTTCATACCTTCCAAAACTCACAAATCATTTTTACATTCTTTTCAGCAAAGGCGTTTAGTTGACGCTTGGAGATTGTGCAATCCTACCTTGAGGGAATACACTTTCTTCTCTCCAGTACACCATACACAATCACGTATTGATCATATTTTTATCTCTCATGATCTATCTCAATCCTTATGTTCTTCAGATATTGGCTCTATCCTGATCTCTGATCACGCCACAGTTTCCGTCTCCCTAGACATTTTACATAAGTCTTCTGCCCCTAGACGATGGCGTTTTAATAATTCATTATTACTCGATCCTGTCTTTACTTCTTCCTTTACTTCTTTTTTTAATGAATATTTCTCTTTTAATGAATCGGATACCCTTCACTTTTCTGTCGTATGGGACGCTTTTAAGGCAGCTGCATGAGACTTTATCATTAATTACGTCTCCAAGAAGCGTCATATCGCCCGAAAATCCGCCACCGATCTCTTTGTTAAGATTAAATCTCTGGAACACACCTATTACACCTCTAAATCAAAGGAATGTTTAAAAGATCTGATAGCTGCCAAACTTCAATTTAATAAAGATTCTACTAATAACGCTTCCTTGTATCTACTTAAGTCCAGTGCAAAGTTCTATGGCGGTAACAACAAATCAGGCAAATTACTGGCCAATTATCTCAAAGTTAAAAAAAACAAATTTAATATTGATTCAATCCTTGATGACCAACAGGTGCCTAAATTTAAAGACTCAGAAATTTTACAAGAATTTCATACATTTTATAATTCTTTATATACACCAGAGACCAATCCTACGGATGATTCCATCATAAATTATCTTTCTTCCATTACCAAACCCCCTGATATTGATTTAGATTTTGAATCATTAGAGTTAGACGTTTCAATGACGGAATTAAACAATGCTTTGAGCTCTCTTAAGAAGGATAAAGCCCCCGGTCCCGATGGCTTCACTGTCGAATTCTTCTCACATTTTTCCCAACTTTTTCTCCCTAAGCTACATAAACTTTTGGCCCATTTCTTACAAGCTGGTACTGCTTCAGGTTCCTTTTTAGATGCCCTAATTTGTCTCATTCCCAAGGATAATAAGGATCCTCGCTTTTGTAAAAACTATAGACCGATTTCATTGGTAAACATCGATTATAACATTTTCTCCAAATCCTTGGCCTTACGATTAGAATCCTTTCTTCCAGACCTTCTAGGTAAAGAGCAATCAGGCTTTGTGAAAGGTCGTTTTCTTACTGACAATACGCGCCTGTTCTTCGATATTCTTTCGAAATCCTCTCATTCTTCTGAGTCTTTAGCTGCCATAGCTTTGGATGCGGAAAAAGCCTTTGACAGAGTCTACTGGCCATTCATTTTTTCAACACTCAAATGGTTTGGCTTTGGTCCTAAAATAAATAGTTTAATTTCTCTCTTATACTCAAATCCTAAAGCAGCCATATTTGTTAACGGCCTTACTTCTTCATATTTTAGTTTGGGCAGAGGTGTCCGACAGGGTTGTCCTTTATCTCCCTTTCTATTTCATTTGGCTTTAGAACCTTTTCTGTGTAAACTTCGCCAAAATTCGGATTTTCAGGGTTTCAATTATGGTAGCACGCATGTTAAATTGGCAGCATATGCGGTCGACATACTATTGTTCCTATCTAACCCCATCTCCTCTCTACCCGCCTTTTTATCTGAGACTGAGTCCTATTCTTCCGTATCTGGCTATAAATTAAACAATGACAAATGCGAAATCTTACCTTTAACTAAATTTACTTTTAAAGAGGACTTTAAAACCACCAACTTCAATTGGAATACTAACCATATAAAGTACTTAGGAATATATTTCTCCCCTTCTATTCAATCATCAATCTCCATTAACTTAGATAGATGCTATTCAAAGATTTCTTCCCTTATTGACAGATGGCATCCCTTGTACCTGTCCTGGTGGGGACGCTTGGATACAATAAAGATGATGCTATCCCGATCATCTTGTTTACAGTATCTAACATTCCAATTACTATACCCCAAAAATATTTTAAAAAAGATTAACTCTTTGTTGTCTTCCTTTCTCTGGAATAAGAAGAAAGCACGTATGTCCTATGCAAAGCTTACTCGTCCTAAAACAGAAGGTGGGGTTAACTTTCCCGATTTTCCTACTTATCATAAAGCTTTTAACTCACGTCAATCCTCCCATTGGCTTACTATTTCATCATCAGATTCCCCTCCTTTGGGTGACGCTTGAGCAATGTTATATCGCACCTTTTTCCTTTTTAGAATACCTCTCTTTCACCCGGAAACCTTAGAATACCTCTCTTTCACCCGGAAACCTCAGAAGCTATCTACCCCCATTGTTAAACACACTCAGAGACTATTAGATTCACTTTTATTGGACAACTCCCCCAGCATGAATTCACTTCTTCAATCTTGCGTTTGGCATAATCATCGCATAACACTTAAAGATAAAGCCATTTATTGGAAGTCATGGAGACAAAAAGGCCTCATTTGGGTTCATCAGCTATTTCAGAATGATAAAATCATACCTTTTTCTCAAGCTAAAATTATATTTAACTTTCCTACCTCATTTTTTAATAAGTATCTTCTGCTCCAACAAGCTTTGACCTTAGCTGTTCAGAAATCCGATCCATCCTTAAGTCATTCGAACACTACTCCTATTGTTGCTCAATCATTTTTGAGTTCAGGGCCCAAAGCGTCAGCAATTTATACCTATCTGCGTAAATTGACCCCCTTTAGAGACAAAACTAAAGTGGAATTAGACTGGGAACGTGATCTTGAGGTCGACTGGCCCGTTCAAGTATGGAATAACATTTGGCTTAAAATTAGGAAAACATCCAGAGCAGCTAACACCACGCGAAACACTTTTTTATATACAATATGTTACTCCTTTCCCCCTCATTTCTACACAAGATTAATACTGAACTTCCTGACACTTGTTGGTCTTGCTCATCCACTGAACAGCTGACCTAAAACATTTACTTTTTTTCTGCCCATTTGTCCAGAACTTCTGGAGGAGTGTTTGGAAACAAATTACCCACATTTTTCATCATACAGTCCCTTTTTCGTTTGTCAATATTTTTTGGGCTCTCTTTCTGAAGATTGGTCAAGTTGTCCTTTACACTTGCAGGTGTTAGATTTACTTCTAGGAGTAGCATTTCAGCAGATTACCAAACACTGGAAAAATTTGTCTGACCTGTCCTTCCAGGCCTGGTGGTATGCTTTGTGCTATAATCACAGACTGGATACAGTTTACGTATTCCCAATCTCCCTAGCCCTCAAACGCTCGCTGGTATGGTCCCCAGTTACGAATTTTATTGATAGTCATGCTAAACTTTCCCCTGTATGTAAAATCTCTGAACAAGAAGTGTTAAAACCTCCTTGACATTCTGATTTGTTTTTTATATTTAAATATTGTTTGTATAGATATATTTGCATTCTGTTCTTACATTTTTAGGTAATTGACCAGATTTGTATTGTATTATATTTTTACATATCTTCTATATATTGGTAAGAAGACCCTGTATCTATGTACTTTTATAGTCCTCAGAAATAGAACTTGTATGTATTTTTGTGATATTTCCCTCCTCTTTACCCCCCCCTTTTTTCTTTTCCAATAAACTTTATGCTTTTCAAAACTTAAAATAGACAGTCAGAAAATGCCCATTCTTTCCCCTTGCAAAGGAAAACCTGTTTGGATGCACCATTACTTTGGTTAAGAGTTTAAATTGATTACAGGGAAGTAAAGGTCCCAGAGTCACAGTGTGAGGTTGTGCAATCCAAACACGAACAGCAATAACAAGTACCCGTTCTCAACTAAAGTTGCAAGATGCTAACCGAGCTGATGCGGACTGACTGCAGGAGGTAACGGAGGGCATTTGATGGAGTTGGGGGGATGAGGCACAGGCAGTCTTCTTCTGCAGGACCAGTTCTCCGATGTCCTGGCCGTGTCTTCTCTGCTGGTCCGACTGTCAGAGCGACACAGCAACAAGGGAAAGTGAAGGCAAGTGCTGGTTTAAACACACTGACGGTGCGTGCACAGTTAAGCATCTGCAGTGTGTCTGCTTCCTACACATGACCCGACCTCCCAGAATCATCAGAGCTGACGACGCCTGGTCACATGCTCACTAGCACACCTCCTACATAGGCGGCTGTGAGGAGCACTCTGCAACTGATTGCTAGCCCGGGCAGTATTGGGCTGAAAGATAAATTCCCTTGGGCTAAAATAAAAAGTGACAGCTGCTCTGCATCATCTAGGGGCAGTGCAAGGAGTCTCTGAACAATGACAGATCAGGGCTAGATCAAGGTAAGCCCTGGCTCAGCCAAAAAAGTTTCAATTGAGGGCACATGCGCAGTGCACATGTGTCAGTGAAAAACAGCCTGGCAGCCTGACGCCCACTAAAGCGAGGGTGAGGCGTGACTAATTTTATAATTACTATTAAATTATAATTTATAATAGCATTTAGAAAACCGGTATGTTTATGATGCAGGAAATATCAGGGGCACAGCCCCAAAGTCCTAAGCAACCAGCCCCCCGGTCTTTAATTAAGTAAGAGGCTGCCAAAACTGCAAGATACACTGAGTCCCTCTATCCATCATTAGAACAGAGGGGATTCTGTAAAAATTCATCACTACTGTAGAAATATAGCAGCTAACTCCTTAGCGGCCATCTTCCCTTTAAGAGAATTAAGTGAGCCATTTGATTTGATGGTCAACCACCACTAGGATTATATTAAAGCCTCCCTCATCACTGCAAAAGTCTATAATGAAGTTGAAAGATACTGTATGCTATGGTGCTGACAGAACAGGTAGGATGTATAGCAAACTGGCTAGAGCCTGAAGCAAACTCTTCCACTAAGAGCAGGTCCCAAAAGTCTTTCAGATCCCTGTGAAACTTGGGCCACTGATGGCCATCAGAAATATCTCTGTAAACGTCGTAAAGTCTTCTTCCTTCCTGAATGCCCAGTCAATGATGAACTACGGCACCAAACCAATGTCTTTCCTGAAAGTTTGATGTAAGAGCAAGGCATTATTTTGGCAACAGAGTTTTTCATGGATTTTCCCACCTCATTCTCTGGTTAGCTGATGTAGTAAAAGATCTGTTTGACTCTTCAATATCTCTTCCTAGAAATCTGACAATATGAGTATGCTTATTATGTTTTCTAGGCTTCGCTATGCATGCAGGTTCAGGGGAGGGAGTTCTGTCACCAAATAACTAATCCTTGACGAGTGTCTGCCTTCCCAGATTCACCACCTTCATATTGTGTTAAAAATATTGTCAGTCGTTAATATTGTTGCAGTAATATTGTGAGATCTTGTATATCATTGTATCTTTTATCGCAGGTAAGAATATCATGTTTTACAGATTTTTTTAATATTGTTATATTCAATATTGTGTTTTTACACATTGCTGTGAATACTATTTTTTATTTGTATGTGTTTCATGTTTTCTATTGTGTATAATTTTTTAATTTTCAAATGTATTTTATTTTGATTTTAAGTGTTTTTGGAGTTGGTGTTGGGATAATAGCAGAATTGGTCGGTAAGTGTTGTTTTAATGTTTTGTAATAATATTTTAAAATGTTTTTAATTTCTAGGTTTTTAAAATTTATATTGCTTTAATTTTTAATAATTAGTAACTGCATTTAAATGTATGGTATCTTTTGATTTTTAAAAATAATTTTTTATGTAATGCATTAACAAGTGTTTCAGAGGTTTCTTGATTTCAGAAATTGAGTTTGTTTTTAGTGTCATTTTTATGAATCTAATTTTTTAATTGAATGTGGTTAAGATTGCATTGTGAATGTTAAAAGTAACCCTTCCAAAATCTGACCTCCCTCACCACTCAAAGACCAACATTTTTCCGAGTATTGTTAAGTTTTGGCTGTGAATGGTATTCTGAACCACCACCCCTCAAAGTTCAACACTTTCCCCCAATTTGCGTTCATTTGGAATGGGTATATTAAATCAGAACCCCCTCCCTAATATCCCTATAGCCTACACTTTCCCCCAGTGTGGTTAAGTTTGGAGTGGGAATAGTAAATCTGACCCCCCAAAAGTCCAATACTTTTCCCAATGTGTTTACATTTAGAGTATGAATAGTAAATCTAACCACCCCTCAAAGTCCAACACTTTTCCCAATTAGCTTAAGTATAGAATTAAATATTAAATCAGACCGCCCCTAATATCCCTCTATCCTAGAATGTCCCCAATGTGGTTACGTTTGGAGTGGGAATAGTAAATCTTACCCCCAAAAGTCCAATAATTTCCCTAGTGTGTTAATTTTTTGGAGTGGGAACAGTAAATCAGACACACCCCTCCCCAAAGTCTAACACTTTCCCCAAAGTTTGGAGTGGATATAATAACACTGACCCTCCTATAGTTCAACACCTTCCTCAATATGGTAAAGTTTGGAGTAAAAACAGTAAATAATCCCCCCCAAGTCCAACACTTTCCCCAATGTGGTTAAGTTTGGAGTGGTAATAGTAAATCTAGCCCTCCAAAAGTCCAACACTTTCCCCAATATAGTTATGTTTGGAATGGGAATAGTAAGTCTGCCCCCTCCCACAAAGTTCAACAGTTTCTACAATGTGGTCTATTTGAACTGAGATTAGTAAACCTGACCCTCACAAAGTCCAACACATTTCCATGTGGTTAAAGTTGGAGTGGGAAGAGTAATTCTGACCCTCCCCAAGGTCCAGCACTTTCCCCAAAGTGGTTAGGTTTGGAATAGGAACAGTAACTCTGAGCCAATGCCCGTAGAGTCCAACATTATTCCCAATGTGGTTACATTTAGAGTGGAAATATTGAATGTAATTTACTTAACTAGTGTTTATTTTGGTTTTGCTGGTTAGTTTGGAGTGAATACAGTTATAGTTCATTTTTCATGATATAAATGTTATTTACATTTTTTTCATACATTTAATATTTTGATACGTTGTTTAAATACAAAAATAACCCAGTTTACTGTAACATGTTTAATGAAGTTCTTACATGTTTTATTTTTACATTTTGTTTTATAAAATTTGTAATCATAAATGTATATCTAAACATATTGTATATATATTATTTTAAAGTTTTTATAGATAATAAAATATAGATTGTTTTAAATGTTAGGGGTTTCTTGCTATTCGTCTCCAATGAGAGTAAGTTTATATTTTAATCTATTTTCTGTACTTAATATCTCTTGTGGAAAGTCATATATTGTAAGCCAGGTTAGTATTTGTATGTGCATGTGTTTTATAGGTTATAGTTAGAGTAGGTTTTCTTGTAATTGTCTGAGGTGCATGCACTAGGCCTAAATAGGATTTAATTTCATTTTTTTACTTCTTTGCAGCTATTAATAAATGATATTTTATTTATTACTTTTAGTGATTAAGTTGTACTTTTCTATTGTTATATTTATTTTTATTTTTTTGTCTTTCTTGTATTTAATTTTCAATATTGTTGTGACTTGTGTTTCTTTCTACATTTTTTGGCCTCATTTTGTGCTGATCCTGGTATCTGTGCTTTGGAGATATTTTTAAATAGCTGTTGTTTATTTTTGTATGTATTTAAATATTTAATTTATTTTTGTAGATAAGTTTAAGTTATGTTCTAATTCATATTTACTTTGTAAATGTAGGGACCTGATTTCTCAAGAGTTTGCAGCATTTTTGGTTGCAGCTTCGGTCGAGCAGAGTGACGCTTTATAGTATTAATGACTTCTTCAGCAGCAGTTAGTTAGACATTTTTGTTTCATTTTTATACTTTTTTAAATTGGGAATGTGTTTCTATTGGTCAATTGTATTTAGGTTATTTGTACCTCATATGGTAAATGGAAATTTGTTTTTTTACCTGCTAAATGTGTATATTTTATTTGTTTTTATCTAAGTATAGTTATATAAAGAAATATATATTTTTAAATACGTTTTAGAAATATTTTAGTTAACACTATTTTTGGGCATCTTTCTTATGTTTAATTGTAATCTTGATGCATCATATATGTATTTTTCGTTTTTGATACTTGGGTTTTTAAGATCATTTTTACAGTGATATTACACATTACTTTTATGTATTGCCTTTGTGTGTTGTTAGATTTGTTGGTTTGCAGGTGCCAACACATAATCATTATTATTATCATCATGTTATATCTTTTTATGTGTGATCATCATAAAGATTGTTTGTAGTTTGTCTGTTTGTTATAAATGTTTAAATTATAATACTTGTTTCATTAGTTGTCTTTACAAATGCTGTCTCTGTGATATGGTTTTCTATATTTCTTCAGTATGATTTGGTTGATTATTTGATGCGATCTACTTATTTGTGTATGTCTTCTCATTCTGTGTTATTTGCATCATGTTGTGCCTTCTGTTTCTAATTCTAATGTTTTTTCTGCTTGCATGTGAATGTACCTGTAGTAGGTGGTTATTACATATTTTGTTATGGCTCTATTTTCAATGGGTTTAAATTGGGAAAATGTATTTAAAAAGCAGAACAAAATTGTGTTATGTCTTTTTTAGAATGTATTATTACTATTTTATCATTTGTATGTAAATCTTATTTATATGTTTATTTGCTTGTTTTGTTGTGTGGTTGTATTTTTACAGTTACATTAACAAAATGTATTTTAGGCTTGTTTGGTAGTGTGAATGAGTGTCTAAATGAGCTATTATATTTTAGGCATATGTTTGTATCATTTCTATTCTTTAATTGTTTAAAATTGTTCATATTTTTCTGAGGTTGGACAAATGTCTCCTGAGCTGCGGGCAGCCAGTGATGTGTCTTCGGACCTTGACTCTTACCTGTCCTCCTTGAATGATACTATCTTTCAATAAATCCTGAGATCAACCACCAATTCTCATTCTGACTTGGCAAGGGGAACAAGATGCTACTGGATGTCCAGAAGAACTCACCCACATTGCTTTACATCTTCCACCAATTGAGTGTTATAATGACCCATCTGCTGATCCTGAAATCAGCTTTGAGAAAAAAGTGTGTAGAGATCATCATAGGATGTTAGAGGTTGTGAAGGTGGGGACAGACACATTGGAGGGCACTCTCCAAAGAGTTCAGAGTTGTCTTATCCCTAACCATTGCCTGACAAAGGCAATAGAAGGCATTCACTTTTTGCTTATTGGGATGGATGAGTCACTAGCAGATATTGCTGAAGTCATGTCAGAGAAGAGTAAGGAAGATCCTGCTCAACAAACATTAAAAAAGGAACTCATCACTCAGCTACGAGACATAAACTCATCCATTCATAAATACCATCATGGAATGGAGTCAAAGATTGACTCCTTGACTAACACTCAGAGTGCCGTCTTAGTCAGCAGTCCCTTGCCAGGGATTTCCACGCAGCCTTCTCTGCCCTCACTAATGTTTTCTCTTGCTTGGCTTGTTTCCTCCATTTTCTTCCTCTGTTGATTCTGCATTGGCAACTTCTCAAACTTTTTCTTGTCCACATTCTTCAAACCCTCCACAAGATGAGGAGCTTGCAGAACCAGCAGAGATTGAGGATGTTGAATTTGCAATGTGGCAACTGACCATTTTTGTCTTCTGCTTCTCATCATGCCATCTTGAGCCACTTCACTGCAGTCCATTGTTTTGCTGATAGTGTTTACTTTGTCCTTATATTGTTACCTGAAACACCTTTTGTAATAATGGCAATATTTAGATTTTTTATTTATCATTTGTGAATATTAATTTTGTAATTATAGCTGCATTTTCATTAATGTAAAAATAGTAATTATCCAGGTGAATGTACACATATTTTGTTGGACATGTGTGTCTGTATCCAATTTACTAAAAGACAACTCTTAGGGGCCGATTCCGATCTCGGTCGGAGGCGCACCCAATACCATTCGGTCGGGAAAAAAGCCATGCGAATGCCTGTTTCCCGACCGATCCGTACATCATTCCGAACGAGTAAGTACGATGCGCACAACAGCATAGAATCCGGCCGAGTCGTACTCACCCAATCCAGGTCCTGTTCTCCGACCGAGGTGAATCCGGAAACGCAGAATCGAGTCGCACGGAAGGGAAAATGCAGCCCCGTCCGGCCGAACAAGTACGATGCGCTTTCCGTACGCGCCGAACCCGTCGCTACGTCCGGCACGTCAAAGCTTCCGGGAGAGGCGCACATAAGCTCCGATTTGCGCCACAACACGATCCACGGCTACGAGGTGAACACGCCAGCGACGAGGACGACGCGAAGCAACGAGAAAGACGAACGAGACGAACCAACCACGAATCCCTTCGTTCCGATCCTACCAATATTCTACATTTACTACCGGAACAGGCACGGACGCGTACGGCGCAGAAGGTAAGTCAGACACCAACCACAAAAACATACAACACGTACACGACACATCACACACACAGAGGGATGCAGAATTTACTTACACCAGCAACAGCAGCACCATAGGGGCGGGATGCCCATCACCAATGCCACATATGCACACAGGGGCCTGGATGCGCACCACCACTACCACCCCTACCCAGGGGGGCTGGATGCCTACCACTACTACCACCCTTAGCCAGGGGGTGCCAGATGCCCACCACTACTACCACCCTTACCCAGGGGGGCTGGATGCCTACCACTACTACCACCCTTAGCCAGGGGCTGGATGCCTACCACTACTACCACCCTTACCCAGGGGGCTGGATGCCTACCACAACTACCACCCTTACCCAGGGGGGCTGGATGCCTACCACTACTACCACCCTTAGCCATGGGGGTGCCAGATGCCTACCACTACTACCACCCTTAGCCAGGGGGCTGGATGCCAACCACTACTACCACCCTTAGCCATGGGGGTGCCAGATGCCCACCACTACTACCACCCTCACCCAGGGGGGCTGGATGCCTACCACTACTACCACCCTTACCCAGGGGGCTGGATGCCTACCACTACTACCACCCTTACCCAGGGGGCTGGATGCCTACCACAACTACCACCCTTGCCCAGGGGGCTGGATGCCTACCACTACTACCACCCTTAGCCAGGGGGGTGCCAGATGCCTACCACTACTACCACCCTTAGCCAAGGGAGCTGGATGCCCACCACTACTACCACCCTTACCCAGGGGGCTGGATGCCTACCACTACTACCACCCTTAGCCAGGGGGCTGGATGCCTACCACTACTACCACCCTTACCCAGGGGCTGGATGCCTACCACAACTACCACCCTTACCCAGGGGGGCTGGATGCCTACCACTACTACCACCCTTAGCCATGGGGGTGCCAGATGCCTACCACTACTACCACCCTTAGCCAGGGGGCTGGATGCCTACCACTACTACCACCCTTAGCCATGGGGGTGCCAGATGCCTACCACTACTACCACCCTTAGCCAGGGGGCTGGATGCCTACCACTACTACCACCCTTAGCCATGGGGGTGCCAGATGCCTACCACTACTACCACCCTAACCCAGGAGGGGCTTGATGCCGTCCACAACTACCAACCTTACCCAGGGGGGGCTGGATGCCTACCACTACTACCACCCTTAGCCAGGGGGGCTGGATGCCTACCACTACTACCACCCTTAGCCATGGGTGTGCCAGATGCCTACCACTACTACCACCCTTAGCCAGGGGTGCCAGATGCCCACCACCACTACCACCCTTACCCAGGGGGCTGGATGCCTACCACTACTACCACCCTAAGCCAGGGGGCTGGATGCCTACCACTACTACCACCCTTAGCCAGGGGGTGCCAGATGCCCACCACCACTACCACCCTTACCCAGGGGGCTGTATGCCTACCACTCCTACCACCCTAAGCCAGGGGGCTGGATGCCTACCACTACTACCACCCTTAGCCAGGGGGGTGCCAGATGCCCACCTCCACTACCACCCTTACCCAGGGGGCTAGATGCCTACCACTACTACCACCCTAAGCCAGGGGGCTGGATGCCTACCACTACTATCACCCTTAGCCAGGGGGTGCCAGATGCCCACCACCACTACCACCCTTACCCAGGGGGCTGGATGCCTACCACTACTACCACCCTTTGCCAGGGGGCTGGATGCCTACCACTACTACCACCCTTAGCCATGGGGGTGCCAGATGCCTACCACTACTACCACCCTTACCCAGGGGGCTGGATGCCTACCACTACTACCACCTCTACCCATGGGGGCTGGATGCCTGTCACTACTACCACCTCTACCCATGGGGGCTGGATGCCTACCACCAACACCACCCCCACTCATAGGATGGACAATGCATGACACAACTAGCACACCACAACCTAGGGAATGCAAGAAAAAGACATCCCCCAACACCATGACAAGCGTGTGTAGACTGTCAAATGCCTACAACACTGAACATGACTTTGAACATACAATGTGACCCCCTATCACATGTGCCACACATATATGTGTGTGGCCCCCACAATGCAAGCAGGCCATGACCATTGTGGCAATGGGGTCCAAACCCCATCATCACAGTGACCAAAAGGTAAGTGTGGGGTCCATAGCTGAAGCACATTTTGAACATTGTGGCAATGGGGTCCAAACCCCCATCATCACAGTGACCAAAAGGTAAGTGTGGGGTCCATAGCTGAAGCACATTTTGAACATTGTGGCAATGGGGTCCAAACCCCCATCATCACAGTGACCAAAAGGTAAGTGTGGGGTCCATAGCTGAAGCACATTTTGAACATTGTGGCAATGGGGTCCAAACCCCCATCATCACAGTGACCAAAATGTAAGTGTTGACAAAGAAAAAGCTGCAACTGCCAAACTGCATGGATGATTCCTGGTCACAGAACATAAAACACATCAGTGGCAAAGTAGTGCATGTGTCCCATTGCAACATAGATTGGGGAGGCAAATACTGCAGTGCAAATAAGACATACCTTTGGCCATGTGCAGACAAACAACACCCATGGGGGCTGACACAGTCAACATTCATCAATGACACAATGACAGAAGTGACCATCAGAATGCAGACCCACATATTTGCACCAATGGGCACACAAATGCAGATACCCTGTGGAGACTGTAGATGTGAGGTGAACAGATACCATACCATGGCAGCAATGGGACACACAAACCATGATCATTGTGCTGACCCACACTGCACATCAAACACAACAGGTGAGGGGGGGTGCCAGTGTCCCCAGGCAACCACACAACACATGAGGAGGCCTGAATACCAATTACACAGATGTGCATACAGTGCCACACAAAGGTAACTCATGGATCCAAATACCCTATGTGGGCAATCAGGCATTGTCAGATGAGAGGGAGCACAAATCACACATGTCACACAAGCACGTAGAAACAGCAACTGACACAGCAAGACACAGACACACCACAGCACTACCCCCAGGGCCCCCACAATGTGGTGACCCTGGGCTGCATTACAATCCCACTGTGATGACAAAGCTAAATGTCGTTCACACTGTGAACCACAGTCATGTGTCCTGAGCAACAAACTACCATCACACCTACACAAGCACAAATCAATCAGCACGGCCAGTAAGCCAAGGCCAACATGGAGGCAGGGGTCTAGCCGGGCAACAACTCTCATCTGCACACACTCAACACCACACACCTCGACCTCCAACAATGTGCAGCAGTGAAGCACACATGCACTGGTGACATTGCACATGCACCCATGACAATCCCAGGGTGGTGGGTGGGAACCAAGGTGCAGAAACACATCACACATGGCCACTCAACAAGACTCCTGAATGTCTGACACACTGCACATTACGCTGTACATGGACATGACGGCAATACCACACCAACCAATGGGATCCCAGCCACAGTCACACACCAATGAAGAAGCCAAGGTCACCCACAAAGAACACACATAGACAACAACCAACAACCAACATTGCAGCCCGACCCTGAGGAGTGCCAGCAGTCACACACACAACGTGTCACAATCACTGAAAGATAACACAAACTGGAAATCACATGACAGGTGTAAACAACAAGTGCCAAGGGGAAACCTGACTGTGACCCATCTGCGTCTGCACACAAACTCAGCCCTGACAGCAAACACACCTATGGGTGACACCCTGATGACCAGTAATGTGCCATGCACCCACATCACAGAGAACCCAGGGAGAAGACTTTGGGGAACATAGGTCAACTCAGCAAGCATCACAAACAGGTACAACACTAGGGATCACAGCATGCACAGCAAAACGGAAGTGAACACACAGACATGCTCATACAACACACACCTTGGGCGCAGGCAATGTCACAGGAGTACACACTGCCATGAGGGGACTCCACTCCTGTTTGAGGAAAGCTGTGCCATATGTTGCCTCAGTAGGGCCCCATCATGTCAGCTGAGCACTTGGTCACACAATCAACAATTAGCACCAAATGAAGGCTCCCGTCACATCAGCCTGGTCATGGGAGTGCCAACGAAATCATCAGCACAGATCCAACACACTTGTATAGCAATGTTGCACTGACAACACAGATGAGTCCTTCCCCATTGATGCCCAAACCTGCATGTCCAGTGGAGATGGCCACACGGTCAGGGAAGTAGACGAATTGAACAATGGCAGGCACAACAGATGTGCAGGGGTGGAAGCCACAGATGGGGAATTGCTAATGTAAGTAGGAAATCCCATTGC
Organism: Calotriton arnoldi; assembly: GCA_963921515.1. Classification (NCBI taxonomy): domain Eukaryota; kingdom Metazoa; phylum Chordata; class Amphibia; order Caudata; family Salamandridae; genus Calotriton; species Calotriton arnoldi. Next base: position 30,832 of record CAWUFW010012191.1, read on the forward strand.
CAAATACTGAACACATGACACCCTCAGATGCTGCTAAGGATGACATGGATACCTCACAGGATAGGACACATTCCCCCTGGACCACATGTGTTCCTGCACAGTAACACTTCATTATCATGAGACCAAATATCACCATCACTACAGCAAGGGCATGGTTAGCATCATCAACAACATGTACATCAGAAGCATAAGCACTAGAGAACAGAAAGTTGCTTTATTCAGCATATGTGTGTCCAAAAACTCAGAGAACAGTAATGCTCCAACAAAGGCCAATGGCCAGTCCATCAAGTAAGTCAATACAGGGTGACAGTGGCAGATGTCACCCTACGCATGCCTGCACAGCACAAAACCAGGGACAATCCACTAGGAGGGGCAACCGGGGGGCAGGCCAGGCACCGCAGGGACAGGATCAGGGCTCACCAGGAGGAGGCAGGGAAGGGGTGGTGGGTGCTGGAGAGCCACTGACAACTGCAGTGGAGGTGTCTGACATGGTGTGTGCCGGCACAACTGGGGGCATGACTCAGATGTTGTGGGTGCCGGCACGACTGCAGTGGACCCTGCAGATGGAGTGGACAGGTCCGCCACTGCAGTGCCCAAGTCAGATAGGGTGGTAGTGGACTCCACTGCAGTGCCTACCTCCAGGGGAGGAGAATGGGGAACAGGCAAGGTGGGCTGGACAGAGGGGAGGACACCCTCACCACATCAGTGGCACAGACAAGCGCAGCGGGGGTGTGGTGCCGGGAGAGCAAGTGGCAGGGGAGAAGGCCGGATCCTCTTGGGGATGGTATATCTGTGGGTGGGGGAACCTGGGGCAGGGTGTGGTGGGGGCACCTGTGGAGTGGGGGCCTGAGGGATGGAGGAAGGAGACCTGGTGCCTGAGCTGCAGGGCGGCGGCGGGGTCTTGCTCTTACGACTCCGGGGGACTTGCGGGTGGGGGCCTCAGTCTGTCTGCGCCTGGGGAGGGTGTCCGGGGGCGAGGGCACTCTGCTCCGTGTGGGTGGGCTTCCTCTTCCCCTGAATGCTGTATCAGCTGGATCGGAGGGGAAGAGGCCGAGGTCACTGAGGAAGAGCCGCTGTGTCTTTGGGGTTGCAGGTGAGGCAAGGGAGGCAAGGGAGGGTGCTTTGGAGGGAGAGGCAACTGAGGACTGCGCAGTGCTTGTGGATGCGTGTGTGTGTTCCAGGGCCCCATCCCCTGTGAGTCTGGTTTCAGTCCCCTGACTGTGCGTGCATGTGTGTTTTGTTTGTGGCGTGTGTGTCTGTGTGCTGGACGGGTGTGTGCTGGTGTGTGCCTGTGCCGGTGTGTGTGTGCTTGGGACGGGTAAGGTGCTGGGGAGTGTGGATGGAGCAGAGGCAGGAGGGGTGAGGGACTGTCTGAGGAGGGACACTGCTGCCATCAGGGAGGAGGCCATGGACCTATTGCCCCTCTGTAGGTCAGACATGCCCGATGAGATGCCCTCCATGAACGACACCAGCTGAGTCAACAGAGCGGTGTGCGCATGGAGGACACTCAGCATGGCTGTCTGCCCTACATGGAGCTGGCAAAGGAGGTACACAGACTCCTCACTCAGGGCAGCAGGGGACACAGGGGCAGGGGTGCGGTGCCTGGCCCAAAGGAGACACGCTCCCGAACATGGGAGCCTCCACGGACCTGGGGAATGGGAGCCGATGGGAGGGCGGTGGTGGTGCTGGTGGTGGCGGGGACAGCAACACTAGCTGGGGTGTGGTGGCTGCTGACACCCGCCTCCATAAGGGAGTCATCCTCCGAGCCGCTGTGGTCCTCAGCTGAGGTGGATGCTGCTGAGGACTCCTCGGTGTGGCTCCCCTCGCCCTCCGTGCCACTGGGTCCCTCCGACCACTCCTCGGCTGCTGACCCAGTCTGGCTCTCCGGCTCCTCCTGGTCCATGGAGCTGTCCCCTTCCGTGGCTGTGGATGTATCTGCAAACAATGGGGAAACAGACAGACATCAGTCACCTGCACCAAACGCACACACCACTGTGAGCACAGCACATTACAGAGCAAGCCCTGGCATCATTAGTTGAACATTGCTAAAAGTGCCCTAACTGAACAGGAGAAGCCAATTGTCAGTCTGATGCCAACCATGGCACTCACATCCCACATGGCCTTGCACCCATCTGTCTGGTGTCTGTTGGATAGCAACACCCCAGTGTGGACACATGCACCACCTACACAGTAGTTGGACAGTGCAGAGGACACGGTGTAGCATGTGGACATGCACACATCACAACTCTTGCCACTGAGTCAGTACAGGTTTCCGGATGAAAGGGATGCCCAGAGTCAAATAGGAAATGCATGTGATGCATACCAGCGACAGACACCATGATGCACCCATGTCCTGATAGCCATCGCCACAATGGTGTGCATGTAGCACATGTCACTCCCCTGCAGGATCACCAATAAGTAGACACATGCCATGGCGGAGGCATGACTGCTAAGTCATGCATCACTGTCTCAGTGATGTATGACTTGGCAGCCAGACAACAACACTCTGCACTGTGTCACAATAGTAGGTCATGGGGAATGCAAGTCCTGGAGCTGCACAAGTGCACATGTACATCCCCCACACAACACATCATCTTAACCCTCATCTGTCCAGGTCATAACGATTGGACATATGGGAGACCTGTGACACTACCCTCTGAACCTGAGCCCCTCACAATCTGCTGTGAATGGGAAACAGCTGCCTGAACTTCACATTTGCATACCCCAGTCTGCACGGGCAGCTGATCAAACACCTATGTGACACACAAGTATCGTCTCCTATGGTCAAATCTCCAGTGGCATGCTGAGCCCCTACCGAGAAACACCCCAGCAGTCCTGGCAACAAATCCACAGCACACTGACACAGAGGCAGACACCTGAGGGGTCAAATCACTGCGCACAACGTGTCAGCTGATACACAGGAGTGGGAGTACAGGTGTATTGGATGGGCTGGAGTAGGCATGACTGTCCTGCCCCACATGAATGAGGGATGAGCCCTGGACAGTGGATAGCTGGCTATGTATGTGTGACACACGTAATCTGCACACTCCTGGGGCCAAAACATTGTTCCCACCCGCTGCATGGGTGTGTGCCAGATACCCCAGGCACATGTGGTGGCTCAGCTCAGCAAGTGGACCGCATATCAAAGCAACACGCAGATTACATGTCCGAACACAGGCATTGTGTGAACAATGGACCCACCCATGATGCCCACAACAGAGTTAGGGAAACAGATGCTGTCCCCCACCTTGAGTGAAGCAAACTGCAAGGACACAGTCCCAAGTGACACAATTCCCTGAATGTAAGGGCCACACCTGGGTATCAGATGAGGAGTGGGCAGTGCACAATAGAGGGACATGGCTCCTGGACAACATGACTGCTGTACTGTGGCAGTTTAACCAGGCCAGAGGAGGGCACATAGCATGTAATACAGAGTTCACAGTGCAGTCTTTGACTCACCCCCTCCTTGCTGCTGTCTGGCCTTCAGCTGCCCATCCAGGTCTGGAAACACCACCGCCAGGATCTGGAGCATGTGGGGGTCAGGGTCCGTGTTCCGCCCCTCCTGCGAGGAGGCGACAGCTTCAGCTGGACCCGTGCAATCCTCCGGGTCCAACCCCGAAGGTCCTGCCACCTCTTCTGGCAGTTGCGGATCTGGCGCTTGTAGACCCCCACGGACCGGACAGCCCGGACGATGTCCTTCCAGATCTCCTGCTTCCGATGGGCATTAACCTGTCAGGATGACAAAGTGAAAAGGCCATTACTACACATGCAACATATCCGTGCACGTCCAAAGTGATAGGTCCAAGTCGTTTGCATCTTCTGAATCTGGCCAATCCATGGAATAGCAGCACCAATACACGCCCACAGCATCCTTCAAATCTTCAACTTCATGACATACATGATTTTGCAACATTGTTGTGGGTGACCAACTGAATTTCCAGCAACCGACTCGTTCGAATTTCGAAAACGCGTCCGTTGCCAGGCTAGGCCATTGACAATGGGTGCGCACCGATCGGTCCATTGCGGTACAACGCGTACAGGGGTACAACGCGTACCCGCACACATTGAATGCAATGGGCCGGCCGAGTGCACCGATCGGTCCATTGCGGTACAACGCATACAGGGGTACAACGCGTACCCGCACACATTGAATGCAATGGGCCGGCCGGGCGCACCGATCGGTCCATTGCGGTACAACGCGTACAGGGGTACAACGCGTACCCACACACATTGAATGCAATGGGCCGGCCGGGTGCACCGATCGGTCCATTGCGGTACAACGCGTACAGGGGTACAACGCGTACCCGCACACATTGAATGCAATGGACCGGCTGGGTGCACCGATCGGTCCATTGTGGTACAACGCGTACAGGGGTACAACGCGTACCCGCACACATTGAATGCAATGGGCCGGCCGGGCACACCGATCGGTCCATTGCGGTACAACGCGTACAGGGGTACAACACGTACCCGCGCACATTGAATGCAATGGGCCGGCCGGGCGCACCGATCGGTCCATAGCATGTCACCATGCCTGTCTCAGATGAACATATGCCAGCCACAGATAGCTCCCAGGGAGTGAGGGGCACACCTACAACACCACAGCCTGTCCAAACTGTATCATAAGGCATGTAAGGCTGCATTTCCTATTGTGTGTATGTTGGTGTACATGTTGTCCTGTGGGTGTCACCTGGGGGCAGCCACCCCCAGGCTGTGCATGTGTTCATGGGGACAGGATCCTGGGTGTTACGTGTACATGACCACTGTGATGTGCAACTGTTCATATCTGTGCATGTGCCATGGTCACATTTCACGGTGGTGTATGTGTATGTCATGTCACATACCCCGTGAGTCCCATGTGGGACGGTATGTTGGAGCCAGGGTGTCCCAGTGGCACAATAGTGATGGTCCTCCACAGTCCGTGTGCATGTAGTGTTTACAATGTCTCTGATTTCATGTGCACAATGGGAGACAGTCTCCACATCCACGTTGTGTGTGCATGGACTTTGATGTTGTGCGTGTGTGTGTCACAGACGTCCATGTCTGTCCTGCAGAGGCAAGTGGAACCACTACCTGTGGGGGTCATGGTTGTTTTGCTGTGGTGTATACATGATACTCCATGTAATGCCAGTGTCCATGTGGCAATACAGGGTCCCTGGGAATGTACCTGTCGTTGAGCTGTGATGCCTGGGGCACATCTGTCCTCACATGTCACTGTGGGGGTGATTGTGACATGGCAGCAGGAGATGGGAACTGTGACATGGCCTCATGATATCCAATGGGCCAACCTGGGACTTATTGATGCCACTTGTTGAACCGTGATGACAGATGTTGGCCATGTATGTACCATACATGTCCTTACGGAACTGCACACTTCATGTAGTTGTGCCTCATAATGATGTATGATGTGATATTGAGTGTGTTCAATGCCGCATATGTGGGGTGACTGACAATCTTGCTTTCTTCTCCTCTGCACTGCAGGGCTCCTGCTGTCCATAGACCATTCCCAGACCTGGCAACGATGGTGGAACGGGACAGCATCCGATGGTACCGCTTCACCAGGCAGCTGATTGAGGATTTGGCAGTGCAGTTGGCCCCACATTTGCAGCCTGGCCGCCCGTATCCTACAGCGCTGACCCCCAAGGTGAAGGTGATGGCAGCCCTACACTTCTTTGCCACCGGTACCTTTCAACCTACTGTGGCGACTGCTGGTGGGATGTCACAGACCATGTTCAGCCGTGTGCTCCGCGATGTTTTGGAGGCAATGTTGCTATACCTGAACCGGTACATCTATTTCCCTAGACTGCAACGACTCACTGACGTGAAGAGTGACTTCTATGCCCTGGGGAGGATGCCGCATGTTATTGGCTCCATTGATGGGACACATGTGGCTTTGGTACCACCACAGGCCCAGGAGCAGGCCTACCGTAACCAGCAAGCACTACCACTCGGTCAATGCACTGGTGGTGTGTCTTGCAGATATGACCATCTCACACGTGTGTGCCCGTTTCACTGGTTCAGCACACGATGCCTTTGTGATGAGGAGTAGTCGCATCCCCAGGATGATGGCACAGATGCAGAACCAGCGTGCCTGGCTTGTCGGTGTGTACTGACTTTGTGCCATTGTGTGTGATCTGATCTGTAGTATTCCGCCCACTTTTCCAAGTCAGCTAATGTGCACTTGTCTGTCCGTAGGTGACTCGGGATACCCCAACATGCCGTGGTTGCTGACACCCCTCAGGAACCCTGTGACACCAGCCCAGATGCGCTACAATGAGGCACATGGTCGGACCAGGAGAGTGATTGAGCGGACATTTGGTCTCCTTCCGCTGCCTCGACAAGACAGGAGGGTCCCTCCCATATGCCCCAGCGAAGGTGTGCAAGATTATCATTGTCTGCTGCATGCTCCACAACCTGGCAGTGCGGAAGGAGTTGCCTCTCATCCAGGATGACAATGACCAACATCCGCCACCTGTGGAGGATCCTGGCCTGGACCACGATGCCAGTGATGATGATGATGATGGTGATGTCCGCACACAGCTCATCACCAACTTCTTTAGCTGAATGTGAGTATCCTGAGGTGTCATGTCAATGATGTGAGTTGGCATGATATGTGTAGGTGGTGCTCTGGTGCTGTTGGAGTGTGTCCATGGGCTACTTGACTGGATGTGTGTAGCGATGTGTGCTTACAGGTGGTCTGTACTCCCCAACAGTGTTGACATGCTAACTTGGTTCTGGGTGGGTATCTTGTAACATGTATTGTGCATGAGTTTTGCTGTTCTGTCCTGTTCTCCATTGCTTTTGACTGTGTGTCATTTCTGTCCTTCACAGGGTACTTTCAGATTCGTTTGGTCAACTGTGTCCACCGACGACGTCATTGTACTTCCAGGGTGGTAGCTGTTGTGTCCCTACAGGTGATGTGCGCCACACCCATGGACTTCCTTCCTTCTACAGTTGTTGACTGTGTGCCCGCTGGCAGGTGGGATTACCTTGCATCTGTAGTGGTTACGACATGTTGCAACTGTGTAATAAACCTGTGCTTCACTTTGTGATGTGCGTTGTCTGTGGTCACACATTTGACTGCCATTTGCTTACTGCACCTGTGGGCTACTTGACTACAACTGGGAGTAGGTGTGGTGTCTGTGCATTGCACCGTCTTTCCTGGCAACATCAGTGTAGGCAATGAGTCAGATGGCCTAGGTGTGTATGTGTTGTGTAGCCCTGGTGGTGTGTCTCCCTCATATGTGTCACGTTGCCATTACTCACATGCCTGTGTTGTACTTGCTGTTGCAGTTCGCATACACAGTGTAATTTTGCAGTTCATCATCCCCATGACAGCACCCACGTTGGAATCACAACAGAGGCAAGTATGGTGTATTAGTGTGTTTATTGTGATACATTTGTGTGAATAGTGCATAGGATGGTTAGTGCTGTACAATTATATTGCAATCAGAAGTTCCTAGTTGAATTGAAAGTCCTGGTAGACAAAATCCCCAGTATCGGGGCCACAGTTGTCTGAGACATTGGTCCAACTTGTACTCCCATGTCATGTGTGGGAGTTGTGTTGCCGTCAACAGGGTGAACAGTTTGTGCACAAAGGTGAACATCCAGAACAGGTTCAGGCTTCCTGGGGTTGCACTTGGCCATCGGCCTCTCACTTGCCCCTCCTCGGACGACCCCTCTTCTTTGGGGGCCCCTCAAGTACAGGCTGCTGCGGTGCAGGGGACTCTCCGCCAGAGTCATCCTCCCTCCCTGTGGCAGTTGCAGTTGTTTCAGCACCAGATGTTGTTGGCACACAGGGAGGTGTAGACTGGTTGCTGTTCATCTGGCGGAGGCATTGTAATATGTCCCTATGCACCGCCGTCATCTCTTGCAGTGTGTCCCACTTGGACTCCACGCGGGACATGTGTGAGTCCAAGCGGGCATGATGGGCAGCCTGCTGCTGTTTCATGTCACTGAGGAGCCCCACTACTTGGCTGAGATCTCCGGTGCTGGACTGGTACGCATCGGCTATGCGTGCCAGTTGTGGGTCATCATGCACACCAGACACCTCTGCAAGCAGCGACCTCTGTCTCCCACCCCTGCCGACATGTGCAGTGCGTGCAGTGGCACGCACAGATGACCCTGGTCCCCCTTGGGGGTTGGTGGTGGTGGTGGTGTCCATGGCCCCACGTTGGTCCAGGGTCCCTGTGCTGGTGGTGCTCCTTGTTCTGTCCATGTCGGCAGGGATGGTATTTGTGGTGATAGTCGTTGGAGGGGTGGGTGCAGGGGGTGCAGCTGGTGTTCCTTCTGGTGCTGCAGCTGGTGGTCCTGCTGGTGCTGCATGTTGACTTGCACCGTAGGTGCCAGGTTGGTCTTCTTCATCCGAGGAGGGCAGAGGCTGTTCGACACCAGTGAGCTCCGTATCCTCTTGAGCCTGGGACTGGGACTCCTCAGCGTCTGCTGCTGTGTCCCCATCATCACCTGTTTTTGGGAGACACACACACAATGTATGTTATGTTTCTGCAGGCATCAATGGTTGGCACACCTGACAGTTGTGACTGTGCCTCTGGGTGCGGGCCTGTACATTGCATTGTCCTAAGTTGTCACAGTCAGGGGTTGATATTGGTGTAGCACATTGTCCTGCATTATTTGGGCATTTCTATGTATTTGTTGGGGTGTGAACATGGTCTGCATTGGTTGTATTTGGTTGACAGCCGGCCCTCCTTCCCACCCAGCCAGTCAGTTATCCCACCATGGACTGTGCTTGCATTGCAGGGAGTGAAAGTTGTCTTTCAGGATGTCAGTCTCCCAGGTGGGTTATGTGGAGTTTGTGTTGAGGGGGTGTGTGAGGGGAGGTGCTTGTGACTATGGTCAGTGCTGCAAGTCCTCCTTCCCACCCAGCCACATATCCCACCATGGAACGTGCTTGCATTGCAGGGAGTGGAAGTTGTCTTTCAGGATGTCAGTCAGTGGTGTCCTGCTGTTGGTTGTTGCACAGTTGCCAGCAGGGCCTTGTGCTCCCCACAGCAGTAGCCAGTGTCAGCCATCTTGTGAGTCCTTTTCCACTCCCTGTGATGTGAGCATGGTTGTGGGTGGTGTTGATGGGACAGTTGTGGGGGTGAGCTATGTCTGTGAATATGACTCCCATCATGCTATTGCCACCACCCCACTTCACAGCATTCCCATACTTACTTGCTTTTGTGGGGAGTTCAGTGTGTGTGGGTGTGAGAGCAATGGCAAGATGGCTGACAGTGGTGTCCTGCTGTTGGTTGGTGTGCAGTTCCCAGCATGCCCTTGTGCTCCCCACGACACAGCAACAGTGTCAGACATCTTTGATGGGCCTTTCCACTCTCTGTGGGATGTGCATGCATGAGTGTGAGCTTGTTGGGCCATGTGGTGGGGGATGTTGAGCTGTGACTACGACTCCCATCGTGCTATTGCCTCCACCCCCCTTCCCAGCATGCCCATCCTTCCTTCCTTTTGACTCTGCTTCCCTGTGGGGTGGGCTGCCTGTGCTGACAGGATGGCTGGGAGTGTTGTCCTGGCAGTTGTTTGGCTAACAGTCCCAAGAATGTCCCTGTGCTTCACACAACATAACCCAGGGTGGTGGTTCTTTGTGGGATCTTGAGTTAGGATGTGAGGCATTGCATTCTCCCAGGTGGGTTATGTGGAGTTTGTGTTGAGGGTGTGTGTGAGGGGAGGTGCTTGTGACTATGGTCAGTGCTGCAAGTCCTCCTTCCCACCCAGCCAGATATCCCACCATGGAACGTGCTTGCATTGCAGGGAGTGGAAGTTGTCTTTCAGGATGTCAGTCAGTGGTGTCCTGCTGTTGGTTGTTGCACAGTTGCCAGCAGGGCCTTGTGCTCCCACAGCAGTAGCCAGTGTCAGCCATCTTGTCAGTCCTTATCCACTCCCTGTGATGTGAGCATGGTTCAGAGTGGTGTTGATGGGCCACTTGTGAGGGTGAGCAGTATCTGTGACTCCAACTCTCATCATGCTATTGCCTACACCCCCTTCCCAGCATGCCCGTACTTCCTTCCTTTGGACTCTGCTTCCCTGTGGAGTAGTGTGCCTGTGCTGACAGGAAGGCTGACAGTGTTGTCCTTGCGTTTGTTTGGCTACAAGTCCCAGGTGTGTCCCTGTGCTTCACACAGCATTACCCAGGGTGGTGGTTCTTTGTGGGATCTTCATTTGGTATGTGAGGCATTGCATTCTCCCAGGTGGGTTATGTGGAGTTTGTGTTGAGGGTGTGTGTGAGGTGAGCTGCTTATAACTATGGTCAGTGCTGTGAGTCCTCCTTCCCAGCTAGCCAGATATCCCACCATGCAACGTGCTTGCATTGCAGAGAGTGCAAGTTGTCTTTCAGGATGTCAGTCAGTGGTGTCCTGCTGTTGGTTGTTGCACAGTTGCCAGCAGGGCCTTGTGCTCCCCACAGCAGTAGCCAGTGTCAGCCATCTTGTGAGTCCATTTCCACTCCCTGTGATGTGAGCATGGTTGTGGGTGGTGTTGATGGGCCAGTTGTGAAGCTGAGCAATATCTGTGCCTACTACTCCCATCATGCTATTGCCTCCACCCCCCTTCCCAGCATGCCCATCCTTCCTTCCTTTTGACTCTGCTTCCCTGTGGGGTGGGCTGCCTGTGCTGACAGGATGGCTGGGAGTGTTGTCCTGGCAGTTGTTTGGCTAAAAGTCCCAAGTGTGTCCCTGTGCTTCACACAACATAACCCAGGGTGGTGGTTCTTTGTGGGATCTTCATTTGGTATGTGAGGCATTGCATTCTCACAGGTGGGTTATGTGGAGTTTGTGTTGAGGGTGTGTGTGAGGTGAGCTGCTTATAACTATGGTCAGTGCTGTGAGTCCTCCTTCCCAGCTAGCCAGATATCCCACCATACAACGTGCTTGCATTGCAGAGAGTGCAAGTTGGCTTTCAGGATGTCAGGCAGTGGTGTTGTGCTGTTTGTTGTTGCACAGTTCCCAGCAGGGCCTTGTGCTCCCCACAGCAGTAGCCAGTGTCAGCCATCTTGTGAGTCCTTTTCCACTCCCTGTGATGTGCGCATGGTTCATGGTGGTGTTGATGGGACAGTTGTGGGGGTGAGCAAAAGCTGTGACTACGACTCCCATGATGCTATTGGCTACACTGACTTGCCCAGCATACACAGAATTCCTTTTTTTTCAGTGGTCTTCACTGTGTGTTGGTGTTGTAGTGGTGGCTACATGTCTGGATGTGTTTGTTAGTTATATTTGTGCCACTGCCTAGCTGTAGTTGTAGTTGTGTTTGTACATGTGATGACACGGTTAAATGTAACTTTGAGATGGCATGTGTTGTGTTTATCTGACTGACATACACATTTTGGGATGATTCTGTTCTGGTTGCTGTGTAATTGCTAAGAGTGCATGGTTTGACTCTCCCCTTGACAGTGATGTGTGTGTGTATTGTGGCAGAATATTGTGTACATTTGTTGTGTACTCACCAGGCTCTGGGATGTTTTCTAGTCCATAGACGCTCACTGGCGGAAGGATGGCCCGCACCTTCTCCTCCCAGGGCCTGAGGTATACTGGCTTGGCAGGAGGGCCACTGCCGGTGTATTGGCTCAGGAGGTAGTCCTTCTTCAGCAGCTCCCGTACCCTCCTGCGCACGTCATACCACCTGTACTGGATGTCAGTCTTTGTGCACAGACATGGTGATTGTGCGTTCACCCTGTTGATGATCCTCTCCCACATCTTTGTTTTCTGGGAGATGGGTGTCTGTTGGACCAGTGCGCCAAACAGCTGTGGCTCTACCCTGAGGATCTCGTCTACCAGGACTTCCAATTCACAATTTAGGAACTTGTGATTCTTCTTTGGGGGCATGGTGATGGGTGGTGATGGTGAGTAATGTGTGTGTTGGTGTGCAGGTGAAGGTGTGTGAGTGTGTGTTTTGCTGGGTGTATGTGAGGTAGCTATTTGTTGGTGTGCTGATGGTGTGTGGCTTGTGTGAGGGATGAGCTGTGGGTGTGTGGTTGCTGTCTGTTGAGTGCTGGCAGGTGAATAGCATTTGCAAAGGATCATGGTTGGGATTTGTGTCCTTTATATGGGTGGAGTTGTGGGTGTGTCTTTGTTCTCTGTCCCCACCCCCCCAGTATTTATTGGCTTTGTAATTGCTTGTTTGGCCTTTTTTTGTGTATTTTTCCTTAGTACTTTCTGTGCATGTTGGAAACGTTCTTGTGACCGAGTCGGACCCTGCAGTTGTCTCGTACGGTCTTCTCCGTTTCGTTCACGCTGTGTTTGTGCAGTTTTCTATGCTGCATACGCGTCGGTCGCGGTGTTTTGTGTTACTTCGGCTCACAGTTTTGTATGCGTGTCGGTCGTACGGCTTGTCCTCCGTACGACTCGGTCGTGGTTTTCGCGCCTTGCATCGTACTTTGCGGTTTGGAGTTCGCGTGTACGTTTCGGTCAGATTTGTTCCGGGTGCGTGTCGGTCGGTTCGATTCGCGTTTTTTCTGGCCGAATTGCTGTTTTCCGTGCGGCTCGGTCGTTCGGCTTGGGTTCAGTACGTGTCGGTCGGATTTTGCACGCTTTGCATCGTACTTGGCGTGTCGGGCGCCACAGGTACGTGTCGGTCGGAATTAATTCCGGCTCCGAGTCGGTCGGTGCTTTTTCCGGCCCGAATCGGAATCGACCCCTTAATCTTTGACAGGGCTAATGTCTGCATTTCACTCATTCTACCATCCACTTTATAGATGCTGACTTGTCCTATGTCCTGTGTTTGGCTATATGAAGATTTGTGGATGATCAGCTGCAACAAATAGTTTTCAAATTCTTCAAACAAACAAAGGAGTGTTCTCCTCAAATGGCTAATATGTCAAAATTATATAGATTTATAGAAATTGAAATCAGTCATAATTATGTGTTTCTTTGATGTAAAGTATGCCATTGATTGTTTGTTATTGTAGCTAATGTTATAACTATGACCAGCATATTTTCAAAAATTGTTTCCTGGACTACCTTTTAATTTGGGTAGACATTAACTTGCTTATTTAACATTTTAACAGTTTACATTATCTAGCTACACCACCTGTTGCATGTACACTACCCAGTGTGTCATCTGAGGTTAATGCCTGTGACTGGGTGGTGAAATTATCTGTTTTTAAACTACATTGAGGGTCATCTGAACTCATTATACATTTATCCTGCAACTATAGCAACATTTATTATGATTTTGTTTTTGGGACGTGTTTGTGGATGCAACCCATGTATGTCATGAGTTTGCAGCATAGGAGGTTTGTGGGTGTACCTCTGTTGATGTGATTCAGCAATATAGTGATGTTTGTCTATGTATGAATAGGAGAAAAAGTGGCTACATTTCTTGTTTTACATTATGTCGTTGTTATATTTCATTTTACAATTATAATGTGTTTGTTTATAGTCGGACCTATATGCAGATTTTATTTCAAATTACGGAGACATCATTTTAAGCAGGTTCTTTTTACATTCCATACAAATTTTGTTTTGTAAACATTAAAATAACAAAAAAGCTACAACATTTGTAATTGATTTTATATTTACACACAGTAGGCAATAAATTCAATGGCAGTAGTATTTGTGTAGAGTACAAAATTCCATGAATAGCATTTCATAATGAAATATTATGACTATTGATTTAAAATAAAGTAACCAAGATCATGTCTAACAAGTCACAGCCAGAGAAGGAGGGGGTGATGACAACCCTGATAAGGCCAACTGTGTAGGAGATTTACATTGCATGTTGACCTTAATAAATATAGAGATTGAGACAAGGATGATCTCATAATTGTAGGTAAATTAGTAGAAGAACATGCTTATTTTAAATGTTTCTAAGGTTGTTCAAGGACACCAGGCAGGGATATATTGTTGAGGAGCCTTACAATCAAATAAGCTCATAGTGTCATGTGTTCATGCATTTCATTTTTTATCTACAAATCAAAAACGTAGAACTTTTTGGGGGGAAATACTATCTTCAAAAATATTTTTTATTTCTAACAATAAATATATGATACATTTCAAACTTTTATGATAAAATTATAAATGTTTGGTATCAAAGTAAAACACTATTTTATTGTAAGTTAACATACTTGCATCGCCATGTTTAACTTTTCATTGAGCATTGTCACACATCTAATGATTGCATGCTGTTATGCAGCAATATCCAAGCATTGCTATGCAAGTCATCATTAAGCACACCAGAAACAACTCAAAGGTTGTGAATACCTGGGAGCACAATTTTGCATGTGCCTTCAGCTTTCACTTTATGTGCTTGGGAGTTGGTCAGTGTTGTGGCTCAGACCATGTTGTTGAGATTTTTGGAAACATTTTGTGAGTCTCTCCTGAGTGTTCATTGCTGAGTTTGTGTGTACTCTTCTGTCTTATGATGTTAATGTGTCATTTTGTAGGTTTTGTTTCAATTTGTATTAGTAGTTACTGAAGTTTGTATTGTTCTGTGTTTGTATTTTTTTGTTTTTGTTACTTTGAGGATTTAGTGTGTTTTTTGGGTAGTTTAGAATGTTTCATAGAAATATATAGATAGAGTTTAGTGTTGTAAGGAGAACCTTACGGAGAGGGATGTTGGAGCCCTTGTCTGGCTTGTGCTACATTACTTGCCCAAGATGCTGTGAGCTGGAGGAAGAGGAAGAGAGGGCCAAGGCTATAATTATGCTGAAAGATTGCAGAGATGGAAGAGGGTGCATCAAAATCTTTGTGCCATAACATCCACGCAAAATACGCTGCAGTAGGTCCAACTTCAGTAGACAGATGTTGTTTCTCATGCGGATATGTTATTTGTGTAGCTTTTAGTTAAACATGCATGTATAGATATAGAATATGTACATATCCTCAATTGAATTTCAAATGATACTCAAGCAGATTATTGATTACAATTAATGGTATTTTAGAATGTAAAAAAATGTTGCAAGCAACATATTTTTTTCTTGTCATATATAAGTGGATCACATCCATTTGAAAAATCTGATATTGATTCTTTCAATAATCCAACTGGGGAGCTGTGTCATTTTTTATTTTTTATTTAATTGAAACAGATGTGTCTCCATATTAATCTTCTTGCTGTAAAAGACTGTAATGGCAATCCCACATCTCATCAAATGCATTAGATGATTATCTGATTCAACATCAACATAAACAGCATCACAACTTTTTTGACCCTCCCTCTTAACTGCCCACTCTCATAATTCACCATACATCTGTGCACAGGTTTAAGGCTCAGTAGGCCATGAGAGCAAGTTGCATTGTGTTAAAGGGAGAGCTGACAAATGGCACAGATAATCAAAGATATGATGCATTTGATATCACCCCTTGTGGTTTCAGCACACATACAAATTGATTATAACTAGCTAAAAATTAAGATATTTCTCCTCATTACACCATTCTCTGGAAGGCTTAACAATTTGTGAGAATTCCACCCTTACAAACATTGTAAATTCTTGCTAATACCATTAGTGGTTGCATGTGAACACCCATGCTCCACACATGTAAAGCATACAAGACTGAAATTTAACAAAAGGCAACTCAATGCGTTCCATTACATTTATTTTATAAGTAATGCAAGGTTTGTTAATCATCCCTAGCATCGCATAGCAAATCAATACTAGCATTTTGAGTCATGGCAGTGCACAAAATGTGACACAAACTCAATGGAAGCAGCATACTTATGTACCACAAGGCTGTCTTAGTGTTGTACATTTGCAAAGCTGCAATCTAAGTCCAAGTCTTCATTTAGAGGAACAGATTGTCTATTTGGTCAGAGAGTGAGATAGTAGTGGATGGAATACCTTATTCAGCAAAAATGTCTTGCCATTTTATTTAAAGTTTATGTTTTATTCTACTAAGGCATAGTTACAAACAAACCAAAATAAAGCTCTTTGCTCAGTTAAGCTTTTTTCATAAACATAGATCACATATTCAGCCTCTTTGCATGTCAGTAGAGATTTGACCTTATTGTTAATATTTTGACACCACCAGGTATATTCATCATAAATGTGTAAAATCATCATCACAGGGACTCTTGTTATGTGGTCTTCCACTATGTGATCAATATGATAAGGAATATTTTGGGAAAATGAAGGAAACACATCCTATTGGTACCAGATATTGGGTAAAGTGGATTCCTACTTCTGATATCACCAACACCTGCGCAAGAAGTCAATAAACTCTGAGGGGTTAATAAACTGGTAATGACAACATATTACCGTGCATCTTTGGGCTGCAGCCTCATAAAGTGCTTAAGGGTGTCTTGTAAGATATACCACTATTCCTTCACATTATATGGTCTTCATGGATCTTGAGCAGACTCAACAAAAGTAGCTGTGCTCTGTCATTAGAGCCCTCTCTTCAAATCACACCACATTCTAAATGTCTCACTTGTAGATTCAGTGTGAGATCATCCCAAGGAGCTATGTTTTGGTCTGGCTATAATCTTTACAGACTTTTGTTAGTGTTCCCTAAGGATCTCTGAGATGCTGAAGATTCTTAGCTGGCTGGAGGAGATCAGCGGCACGTTTATGCAATTCCTACTTCTGATACCACCCACACCTGCGCAATAAGTCAATAAACATTATTTTAGGTCTCTGAGGGTAATAAACTGGTAATGGCAACATATTACTTTGCATTTTTGGGCTGTAGCCTCATAACGTGCTTAAGGGTGTCTTTTAAGTTATACCACTATTCCTTCACATTATATGTTCTAAATGTCTCACTTGTAGAGTCAGCATGATATCATCCCACAGTGCTATGTTTTGGTCTGGCTATCATCTTTACAGACTTTTGTTTTCAGGACACGTGCAACCCATGTCTACCTCCCCTCTGATTCACTCATCGTTGATTTCAAATTCCATTTACTTTGGTCCATAGTATCCTTCCTTTTGGTTGAACTGACATTGCCAGGAGCTCTCCTTCACTGTAGCCTCTAGCTCCTTTCAGGCTGCCTCCATCTCCTGTGTCACTCCCACCTCCCTGGTTAAGTCTCTACTTGCCGCCACCCATTCCCATGCCTTCTCTGGAGAGTGAAAAAAAGACAGTTATAGAGTTGTGTGTCAGCTTTACTTTGGCTGGGTTTCAAAGCATATCTGTCAGCTGCATAGTATGAAATGTATTCTTAACATTTTCCAGGACTTGCTCTGTTTCAGTAATTGCCTGGTGTACTGTGGGAAGAACATTACAGTATACAAATTAAACATCACATTCATCTGCAGAGTTACATTTTTTAGTTGGATATGTGTTTTTGTCCACACTTCGTTTCATGATCTAATGACACATAATGACAAAAATGTTTTAGTCACCTCTCAGATATATCTATTGTTTGTTTGCATAGTTTTTACTTTCAATGTTGGATCACAAACATGTGTCGCCACAACGGGTCACCACATATAAAACCTAAATATATTCTGAATTGCTTGCCAAGCAGCGCACCACTATTAAGAGATGGCCAGTTTGATATAAAGTAATCACATTTGGGAGTCATATGGCTACTTTAGTATTGGTAAAAACAATACAAAACCAATGATTTGAGGGTCTAAGGGAGAAATTTAAAGACCGTCATGGATATATTCCCCAAAACCAGTATTATAACAAACAAGACATCCGCGGGTCTAACGAGCTTGAAAACGCTCTAAGGCATAAATAGTACAAACGTTAGTTTACTACTCAGACATGGTGGGAGTCCTTTAAAGAGGACGAAATCCCATCACCCACTGAGGTGGCATGCTTCATCATCTGGGATCTCCTCTTGGTCGCAACTCCTAATGCAACCAAGGGCTACAACCCACTCACTGTGAGGGAGGAGCTCAGGGATGTTTTAATAGGCAATCTATTGGATCTACTAAAATCCGTGTGATGCGAAGCGAGGGGAATACTATGGGTGATGGTTGCAGTGCAGAAAAGTGGTGTGAAAAGTGTTCTAAAATTGACTACTAAGAGGAAAAAAAAGAGTTTATTAATTAACTCTTGGTGTCAAGGTTAAAAAACAGTGCATGTGCAGTTTAGGAAATAATGACTGCACTAGTCCAGAAAGCAGGTCTACATGTTTCAGCCATAGTGATCAAATGTTGATCTTGGCCTTCCTCAGGACCTAGATAGTGAGTGCTACTGCAAAAGACGTGTAAAGTAAAAGTGAAAAGAAAATGGTTGGAATAAATACAACCTACAGAAACCTGTGGTCTCAATTGCGAAAATTTCACAATAATCCTGATGTCACCTGTGAAAGAAAAAACAATGTGGCTTAAAATCATGATGAGTAGAAACAAGTATACACAACGCTTGTACTGAATATAGTGCCTGACGAATGGGTCAATGCCCATCGTTTAGTACCATAACGTGTACCACATCAGTGTGCCATTAGTAATAAAGAAGATTTTATGCTTACCCGTGAAGTTACGGGTGAGCACCTCACCTCACCTGGAAACAGCTCAGGACGTGAGGCACCGCTCTATTTAAAAGAAAAATTGGAATTACGAATACAGACGCCATCAGCATTCTGTGAACTAGTAATTCTCAAACAATTCAAGTCAGTCTGATTGCATCATGCATTGCTAATAGTAGAGTTTGGACTAACCTATGTGTGTTACAGCATTGCTAAAGGGTTGTGGCACATTTGGATATGTAGATTGAACTAATCCAAAGAGCTAGCACAGGTCCAAATCTCAATCTGAATAGACAAGACTGCACTATACGGAATAGAGCAAAAATGCGCTGACAAGAAGGTCCCTGTAAGCCCTAGCCAATGAGCAAAAAGAAGAAATGGCAAATGGTTAGACTCTAATGCAAGGCTCTATACTCACAACGTCTTAAAATGGCATTATCAACAAAAGTTGATGTCACAAGGCGATCAAAGGGCCAGTGCGATGACTATGTGCAATAGCGGGTAAATAAAGCCCACGTGTAACATGCGCCGAATGCGCGTATAGGTTTAAGCACAAGGAACGCTGATAAATAGTGCTTGAAGATCATCTAAAAACCTTTGCGTGCCAAAATATGCAAGAGGCGCCAAAATTAAATGCTATTTCAAAACAGTCATGAAGCTGCGCGTGTTAGGCACAAAGAACACTGGTAAATTGTGCTAGAGTGTCATCTAAGACCAGCGCGTACAAATATGTACGAAAAGTGCCAAAGTTAAATACTATTTTGAAGCGTGTGGGTTTAGGTACAAGAAAACCTGGTAAATTGTGCTAGAGTGTCAAAAAGACCAGCGCGTACAATTATGTACGAGAAACGCCAAAGTTAAATACTATTTTGAAGCAGTCACGAAGCTGTGAACAACACAGAGTGAAAACATAAGCACCTCGCTTAAAGCGTGTTACCTAACTCGCATCTCTTACTCACCTCTC
Source organism: Calotriton arnoldi (assembly GCA_963921515.1). Lineage (NCBI taxonomy): Eukaryota > Metazoa > Chordata > Amphibia > Caudata > Salamandridae > Calotriton > Calotriton arnoldi. The sequence goes on from CAWUFW010012191.1 coordinate 50,162, forward strand.
CGTCGGTACCCCGGACTCCACACAAGCTGCGACCGGAGGTGACCGATGGAGGGAAAGCAATGCCCTTTAATACTTTAAAAGTCTGCTAACCAGGGACAGGTGTGTACAATCCCTGCACGTCAGCGTCGCAGAGAGATGACGTCATGACGTCGAAACTACAAAAAAATCTCAAAAAAATGGGAAATGTAGTTTATAATAGTCGTACTCTACTGAGGCTCGATAAAAAGCAGTATCTCTTCGTGCCTGTGTACTAGAAAATCTGTTTATTGGTCTTGTAACAGGAGTGGAATATCAGGCTAGAATGGTGTCTGTATAAGAAAGTCGAATCACTGTCAATACCTTGAATAACCAAAGGTCTATGGGCCAATACAATACCCCCAAAGCGTGGTAATCAATTTAAAACAGATCTTATGAGATGTTTTAAGCTTCTTAGTGCTGTACAATTATCACGGCTTGTCTGTCTATTAAAGGTGGTAATGTGGCGCCTGTTGGGTTAAAAAAGGGGGGGTTGTGCCTAATTGGTAGTCAATTGCTATATAAACTCAAAACAGGGAGTAAACTCATAGGTCTACAGTAGAGCCAAGACCCTATAAATGCTCTTGTGATTCAATGTCTCTTGTATCCATCTACAGACAGGGGCAGGAGATGGTCACGTGAATCTATAAAAGGGTCCACGGAATATCATCGTTCAAGCCTATGGTGTCGCTCTTCAGTTTAAAAACCCACCTCTGTTCTTTACGGAACAGGAATTTGGTTACGTCTGAGACATGTGGAGGAACAAAAGGTTGCTCAAGAACCGTCCACTTTAGTTCTTCTGCTTTATGTTTTAGAGTTAAGAAGTGGTTAGTGAGTCTTGTGGCTTGTTTGTTGCACCTTATTGTACTTTTGTGTTCACCATCAGATTTAGAGTTATTTGTTTTAGCATTTTGTAAAACAAATAATAGTTTTAAAGTATTATATGATTGTTAAAATTCAGATTTTAGGTATTTATTAATAGTTTAGGCTAGTTTGATCAGTTAGTTAATTCCTTTCTAACCAAAATCCAATAAGATGCGAGCATTTCAGGTTTTCAAATTGGGCGTCAACAAATTAAGATATCAGTTTATGCTGATAACATCCTTCTATATTGTTCTAACCCTACAGTTTCCCTTCCTCCTTTCCTTTAGCACTTTTTCCCACTCGTCAGGATATTAGCTTAACACTGATGCATGTGCGGTATTACCTTTAAATAGCTTGTGTAATAAGCAACTTTTTACACAGGATTTATTTGGCATCCCTCCAAAATAAAGTATCTGGGATTGTCGTTCTCGCAGATTATTAAAGAAACTTTAAAATTAAATTTTGATTACATTACCAAGACACTAAATGATAATATTGCTCTACGGCATCACCTAATTCTTTCTAGGTGGAGCACGATTGACTATATTAAAATGATTCTCACTCCCGTGATATTATATGTTATTGCTATGATTCCTACTCACACTCCTGGTCACTATTTTAAGAAAAAAGACTCCATTTATCAAAATGTCTTTGGAAAGACAAATCTCATCATATAGCTCTATCCTCTTTAAAAAAGGATACATGAAATGGAGGCCTTATATTCCCAGACTTTATAAAGTATCATTACGCTTTCTCTTTAAAACAAGCTGCCCGATGGCTCTCTTCAGGTCTCCCCTTACACCCTCCTTTGTGGCTACAGTTAGAGAAATCTCATATCACCCCTTTTGATTTTAAAGAATTTCTTGCCTTCACAACAAATATTTCTCAATCACACTCTACAGTTATTTCTCATTCCTGTAAAATTTTGACTCCTCTTCTACCTTCAACATACCCCTCAGTTGTTAGCTACCAACAACAACCCATTTGGCATAATAGATTACTGCAAATTTGGAATCATTCTATACAGTGGAAAACTTGGCTCATCAACGGTTCGTGTTGGTTATCGCAACTTTTTACTGATGATCAACTTTTACCCTTTTCTGATCTCCAAACATAATTCTCTCTGCCATCTGCATTCAGGTCACAGTATCAACTTTTATGTACCTCCCTCAACCAGTACATTTCCACATTGCCATCTATATTCTACCCTCCCTCCATATCTGCTACACTTTTTAAATTATTATGCACTAACCCATCGGCATCTGCTACTTATAAATCATTACATGTAACTTCGGATAGAACCAAGTCAAAGATTGAGTTAGCTTGGGAAAATGACTTAATGGTGTGTTGGCCTACTGCCTTATGGGATAAGATGTGGCTTAAGCTTCATAATACTACACGAACTGCGAATACTACGCAAACCCTTTACTTTGTCTAAATAGTGAAGGGACACATCCTCAAAAAAACCTACCTTGTCCAGCTGGAAGCAGATCTCACGCCACCTTAACCCACTACTCAGCCTTGATGAAGCGCCTCACGGCAAGAGAGGGAGTTGTCAAGTCCCGTACTCTGACTAAGGTTTCCAGAGCAGCGAAAGCAGCTAGAGCTCGAAAGAAGCAGGTGTGGTAGAGTGGTCCGGCAAGCCGAGAAGATGATATCGATATTGATGATAGTAGTTCAAGTTTAAATCTAAGTGCGAATCACGATGGCTTGTCAGATTCAGAGAGAAGCTGTCTTTCTGGAGAGACAACTACAACCCCTACCCCTATACCGAATAAACCAATGCCCCCACAGAGGAGCAACAGGAATCCTGTCAGAACTGGAAACAGAATCTTTGCAAGATTGTACTGTGCATAATTCACATAACAACGAGCCTGAGGTAAAAAAAACAGTAACTGTCCTGGCCAAAAGCTCCCCTACCCATTATTTGGGTCCAAAGGAGCAAATTCGTTGAGAGAAGATACCCAGTCTTGATTAGAGAAAAGATCGGATCTGGGATTTGAGACACAGGTGACAGAGCTGACATCGGAGATACCTGCTATACTGAAGGAGATGAACTCCACTACTGAATCTGTAATAATGAATCTGCCAACGATATCTCAAGCCATTCTCAGTAATTCTAACCCGCAGTTTTAAGCAGCCAGTCAAATGGAGCCAAGACCAGACTTGGGGTGTGACATGCTGCAAGTAATTCTAGGGGAGATTAGAGAGTTAAAAAAATGCTCAGGAGAAAGCCCACAGGAAGTAAAATGTCAGCTCGATAAAATCAACAAGAAAATAATACAACTCATTCAAAGGCTAACTCTTATGGACCAGCGCATCTCCGGCCTTGAAGAGGTAGAGAAGAATTATGAGATAATCCATGCAAAGTATAGCCAGGAGCCTGAAGCTAGGCGAATTAAGCTTGACGAGTTTGAGAATCAGTCTAGGTGGTCAAATCTACATATTGTGGGCATTCCGGAAGGGCATTTATCTTGGACCTTATCCAGAAAATATGTTTTACCAGGAGAAGGGCACAACAAGGACGTTCATTCAATTATGAGGGTCATCGAGTCCCATTCCAGCAACAGACCAATGCCAAATATCCATGTGTGTTCCTCTCAATTTTGGGGACTTTCAAATGAAGAAGTCAATCATTACAGCTGCCAATTAAGTAAAGAGGCTTTCAGACATCGGAGAAATATAATTTTTTTTAAATTTCGGACATGTCAGCCATGGCTGCAAGACAGCGACGAGAGTTAAAGTCCATGCTGGATCAGTTCAAGAGCCAGGGAATGCAGGCAGCCCTAGTGCAACAGTCAAAATTTAAAGTTCTTGTTAAGGGGCAGTTCCATATATTACCTTCAATTCAGCAGGCAAAAGTGATTTTATGACAGTCGAACATTGGGGGGGGCTGACTAAGAAGCCAAATAGTTGTTTTTTTAGATATATCAGTAAGGGGAGTCCTTTATTCCTAAGGGGTGGTTGGGGTGTGGTGGTTTCATAGCAGCCTACACCGGAACAGAGACCTCTAGTGCCATACCAAGGCACCAAAAGGGCACAATAATGGGAAAGAACGGTATGCAGGTTTTTCATTTCCTGTTGGGGGATTTACCAGGGGACACTGGGGTTTTTCAGGGTGGGCAATCGGGGTGGGGAGAGGAGCACTCTTGCAAAAGGAAAAAGGAGCAGAATTAGGTTGAACAGAATTCAGCAGAAAAATTCAGGAGTATGTTTTCTGATAGGTGGTTAGTGTCACGAGAGAAATTAATAAGTAAGTTATGATGATATCTCTTGAGGAACAATAGATTCCAATTTTTTCATGTACTGTTAATGGGCTAACAAACAAAAGAAAATATCGTAGTATGTTAGGGTGGCTTTCTTATTTTTCACCAGAGGTAATCTTTCTACCAGAGACCCATCTTAAAAGCAACACGCCAAAGCTGTTAGTCCCTCCTAGGTACTCTCATCGCATTTTTGCATCAGCTCAGGCTCCGGTCATGGGTGTTGCAATACTATTAGGCAGCAGTAGTGATTGGGAAATTAGAGAGGTGATCAGGGATCCACAAGGTAGACGGATTTGGGTCATAGCTGCAATTAAAGGATTAAGTTTAAATGTTATAAAATTAGAATGGACCAATTAGCGATGAAATTGATTCTCTCACTCAGCTTTACAAAATGGCTTTGGGGGCAGTAGGCCGGTTGATTTTTAGAGGTGATTTTAACTTGATTCAGGACCTGGTCAAAAATACTTCAAATAAGAATAAAAAACAACAAAAACAAAAGACGAAGACAATTATAGAGCCTTTTAAGTCTAATTAACAGTTGCTAAACCCTGGAGAGAAGGCTATCCCCATTTCACACAATATACATGCTTCTCACAGAGATTTAAAACGGCCTCACGCATTGATTTATTTTTAGTCTTGAAATTTTTGAAGAGAGATCAATCAGGTATCCGGGCCAACGCCTTTTCTGACCATTAATTGGTATCAGTAGTAGTAGAGTTTGATTTAAGAAAAAGGGATAGACCAAGATGGCATCTTGACAGATCTTTCCTTTCCAATCCTCAATGGGTTAAGGAAAAGAAACAGTTAATTCTAGAGTTTTTTTGCTATTAACAATGCAACGGCCTCTCCGTTCAATATCTGGCTGGCTTTTAAAGCTACAATGAGGGGAAGAATCATTGCCTTTAAGGCTAATCTGAATATAGAACATTTGCAGTGCATAGTGAATTTGCAAGCAGCACTAGATATTGCAACTGAAGTTAGGGTGCAGAACGTTGGTATAGAGCCAGTTGAGGGATCAATAGCATCAACAAAAGAAAACCTAAGGGATTACTATACTTTAGAGGAGATTAACAAATCTAACACCCATCAACAAAAAATATATGAAGAAAATCAACATATTGGCAAGTTAAATTGCATGATCCAGTAGGACCAAAAGTGAGAAGGCCTTGATAAAATCTAGAGAGAATCCTGCAACAGGGCAATTAGCAACAGTCAAGAATGAGATTGCCAACATGTTTCTGCAGCATTATGGAGACAACTATCAAACACAATATAGTGTCCCAATAACTAACACTGCTCAGTACTATTCTACCATTCAGCTCCCTAGCCTATCCAATTCACTGTCTCAGTTGCTACTGAAGCCTATAACGCCGCTGAAATTGAAGAGGCGTTAAACACAATGCTAAATGCCAAAGCATGTGGAAATAACAGGCTGCCCACATAGATTTTTAAGATTTTCTCCAGTGAACTTTTTAGTAGATCTTTTTAATTATATCAAAGAAGGAGAGTCCCCTCAACCTTTCAAGAATCCACAATTGTTTCATTTTTAAAGCAAGATAAAAACCCGCAGTCGGTCCATTTATATAGACCAATTAGTTTACTTAATAGGGACTATAAATTATTGATGAAAATCTGGGCAATCTATATAACCCCAGAAGCAGAAACACAAACGGTGGGAGAGGCATTGATAACTAGGCAAATATTCATAGGGTTTAAATCCCACAGCGAGAGGATGACTGTGATGACAGAAATAGTAGTTCTTTCACATTGATGGTGTTGTAAATTCTCTTTATTCAATATTTAAAACACAGCAGCCAACGCGTTTCACCCATACGGGCTTCTTCAGGGCTGCAAATAACAATACAGACATAATCAAAAAACTATACAATTAAAAACATATTTACAAATGTTATTTTTCTGAGATATACATGAATATATCCCTGGACAAATCTTAATCATTTATATACAAAACCCAAATCGTGATACTACTCAATAGGACAACCAAGACAGCGTCTCTGATGCAAGGGTCACAATAATGTCCATTAAGATATACACAGTAATAAATGTACACGGTTGTGAAGTTGTGTACCCAGTTGGGTTTACACAAAAGCTAATCCCTCACAGTGAAAGATATGGAGGAATTGTTACCATATGGACGAAAAATGACAGGAAACATTAAAATTACACACATACATTTTTAAGTCACTTGAAATCAAGAAATGGCAAACTGAGAGGGGTGGGAAGAAGGCAGCCAAAAAGCAAAGCTGAAATGCCCTTGATGGCATGAAAGTAGACAAAACTCAAAAAACAAAGAAAGAACCAAGGAGGAGACAAAAAAAGTGTACACATTAGACAAAGTGTTACCCACCAAGATAAGTGGTCCACACAGTTCATAGAGGGGTGGGGAGATTTCTCCGGGAGTTGTCACAGGTCAGTCCACACTAGTTAAAATAATTATTTATGACGCAGAACCTGAAGAGAAGTGAAGTGCATATCCATTAACATTCTGAATGCCGATTACAAAACCACACACTCCGAGTGCACTAAATTGTATGAGAGTCAAGGTACACAGCATACCTGAAAAATATTCAATCTATGAACCTCCGTAGTGGCCGTCCTCTTCAAGGACCAATGTATGTACGGTGTAACGCGATCAATCGCAAGCCTGCAGACAAAGCACATGTGCAAAAGTGCACGAAAGTCAAAAGAGCGCTGTAGCCTACATATTTCATTGTGCACAATAACATGGCCAAACTCACCCTCAGAAACATAAAAATACTCCTGGTCATACACTGGTATGTCCACTAAAATTGAAACTGACCAAGAGCACCGTTTATTTACTAGCATGCTGAACTGGTTGGTATTTAGGAACGTGTCCCCCAAACACATAGCTTCAAAGCCAGATTACAGCATTTAAAGATTAGACTAACTAAAGTTATCCAAACAAATCCATAGCGGGCCGTTTAACATTTAAAATGACCCCAACATAGTATGCATCACTCACAACGCATCCGTCTTGACCTTACCTTTTCAAACGGCCCTCCAAGAGAAACCTCACACGTCGAGTGTTTTCCAATAAAAACCATGCTGTACCCATCGGGGTTTAAATAGCCAGGATGATTTGCTAATTCATAACAGCTGTGTTCTGAAAAGCGACCAACAAAACACTAAAACGCCAACCTTGGCAGCCATATTGCAATTCCTAGGATCTGGAGAATGCACCGAATCTTGACCCCAGTTATATGACATATTGTAAATTCACTACTAATTAAAAATAAAGTTATAAATATACTGTTCTTATTTACATTTACCTTAAAAAACTGAACACCTTATTTTGAGGAGATATTGTTACAAAATATAAATACTCCTCGTTACCATGCAAAAACGAGGGACTCGAACCCTGTCAATGCATGTGCTATTAAACCATGCCCAATGCGCTGTGCTATCTGATAACTTTGATTCCTCGTCTATGTAAATACATATATGGTCAATCGCTAATACAGGAAAACGCAGCAATCGAAGAGTTATGGCATCAATTTCAAACTAGAAACTAGTCTCCTTTGAATCCATTGATCAAAAGAGCATGGTTATATAAACACTCACGGAAAAGCAGGACTCAAACCCTGCCGATGCTTAACTAAGTTCACCTGACTCAGTGTGCAGTGCTATTGTGGCCCGTCAAAAGTATAGATACTTCCTGCCTATTTTTCCTTAAGTCCACCCGGCAATTTTAACCAAAAAACGACCATTCTTCTATTTGATACACTGTATACCTAATTTGTTTTTATACGAAAAAAACGAAGGATTAGCGGGACCCGAACCCTGCAAACAATGATTTTGGAAGAACTAACTCAGTGTACTGTGCTATCTATGCCCATGGAATTCGCAGTCATTGTGTATATCTTAATGGACATTATTGTGACCCTTGCATCAGAGACGCTGTCTTGGTTGTCCTATTGAGTAGTATCACGATTTGGGTTTTGTATATAAATGATTAAGATTTGTCCAGGGATATATTCATGTATATCTCAGAAAAATAACATTTGTAAATATGTTTTTAATTGTATAGTTTTTTGATTATGTCTGTATTGTTATTTGCAGCCCTGAAGAAGCCCGTATGGGTGAAACGCGTTGGCTGCTGTGTTTTAAATATTGAATAAAGAGAATTTACAACACCATCAATGTGAAAGAAGTACTATTTCTGTCATCACAGTCATCCTCTCGCTGTGGGATTTAAACCCTATGAATATTTGCCCAGTTATCAATGCCTCTCCCACCGTTTGTGTTTATGTATTGTATTTGAAACCAATTTTGGGTGGCTGGTTTCGGGAGGTGGGCATTGACTATTAGCAAACTATATGCAGCTTTTTTGAATTCAAAACACTGGTAGTTGATGTAGCAAGATACACCCTGCCACCGTGTCTGTAAACCCCAGAAGCACAACAGTTAATCCATGGAGATCAAAGTGGCTTTGTGGCGGGCGGCTTAATGTCGGCCAATACTCAATTTTTGATTCAGGCAATAGATTACTTTTTTGCGAATAACATAAAAGCACTAATTATGATGATCAATGCAGAAAAGGCATTTCATCTTGTAAACTGGGATGCCCGTTTATATTGTCTGCACAAATTTGGTTTCCCACCACAGTTTATTGCAATGCTCCCAAATTTATATACAGGGGCGCAGGCCAAGGTGATAATCAACTCTAGGATGGCCAGCTCACTGATAATCAAAAGGGGTACACGGCAAGGATGCCCCCTGTCCCCCATTTTATTTACATTTTTTATTGAACCCCTAGTGGAACAACTTCGCAAAGGCATCATAAGGGCACCTGTGGAAGGGATGGTTAGACTAAAATTATTTGCAGTTGATATTATCTTGTATCTTCAGCCAGATCAGGCTAATATCAACTGCGCGATCCAGACGATAACAGACTTTACTAGAATCGGAGGATATAAGATAAATCCAACTAAAACAGGATTATTGCTTTTTAATGAATGGGCCTCTGACCTTCCTATTCTACTACAACCTTCAGAGAGAAAGCTGTCCCCAATAAGATATCTGGGGATATCAGTGACCAATGATTTTTCGAGTTTATTCCTCCTAAATTATGATAAAATTTAGCAAAAAATAAAGGGAATGCTCGTTAGGTGGTCACTCCTTCCTTAACAATAATAGGGCGTGTTTCAATGATCAAAATGTCGGTGCTACTATTGTTAATATTTCTCTTTTCTAATATCCCAATAAAAATCCCTAGCAGCTTCCTTCAGGAACTAGATGCAGTTTTTTGAAGCTTTATCTGGAATAAAAAGTCATCCAGGGTGCAGCTGGGGGTTTCACAACTTTCAAAGCTGCAAGGAGGGCTGGCGCGGCTCAATATGCAAAGGTATTATCAGGCCGTTTTGTTGAAAATTCTCTCCAGGTATTTAAATGTGTGCAATGCATTAGATAAGTTTTTATTGATAAATTGATTCAGGAATTGGAAATTAGCATACCAGTTTTCATAAAAGTTGCTAAACTACAGAAGAAGAGCAGATACACATTTTTACGGGATATTTTGGGGCGGATGCATGGTGTGAGGAAACTCTATAAGATGCCCTTTGATGGTCTGTCATTGTCGTTGCAGGAGGGTAGTTATCTGGGGCTCTCCATAGCAGATGGCGAGGTGAGATTCTGGAAATTCATAGGTTTTAAGACGTATGCTGACTTCTTTGTTCGCGGCAAATATATCTCCTGGGAAGTATAAATAATGAGGAGCGATCAGCAATGCATACCAAATTTTTAAAATTTTAACCAGATTAAAACATTTTCGCAGGTCACAATAAAAAGTGAAAGCTATGACCTCCATATAATCAGCAGAGCTCTGGTGAAGAGCAGATTGCTCGGTATAGGAAATTGGTATAGAGTGCTGCTAGATCTCTCCCCACCATTTGATTTAACTAGTTTTCTTTCCAGGGAAGGAAAGAGACCACAATGTTATCTATCAGAGAGAGATTGGAATGCTATTGCTGAGCTAGGAGATAAATCTCATCGGGCAGCAAATTATAAAGAATGTCTATCCTGTCTAGATGGATGGCATATTATACCCCGGAAGTTTTACATAAAATTTATTCAGTGGTCTCAAATGATGGCTTTCGTTGTAAACAACAAGGAGAAGGAGGTTGGCTCCACACGTTTTATTCTTGCCCTCATCTTGTTGATTTTTGGCAGAAAATGTTTGAGGTAATCAGTCAGGCTATTAAGACAACAATAGTCTCAGAGGCTATCCGCGCATTATTTGGCATCTCAAAAAGGAGCGGTCAATTAGCAAAAGTTCAACAATATTTTATCTCAATAGCTTTGACGATTGCACATTCTTTAATCCTCCAGTGGAGGACTGCTAAGGTCCCGGCAATCCAGGGCTGGAAGGTGAAAATGTGTTGCACCATGAAATTTGAGGAAGCATATGCAAAGCGCATGGGGGGCTTAAAAGGTTTAATACTATTTGGCAATATCTCAGAGAAGATCGTGATTTGGGTTAAAGCGCTACATTGTTCCCCTCATTAATATGGCAAATTAGGCTCCTAGCTCAGATTACTGATGGAAAACAAAAAGGGAAAATAAATAAATAAATATCCAACACTAGGATATCGGATCATTGGGTAGTGCTATAATTAAGAAGTCCGAATCTGGTTCTATCTTAGCTCTGCACTCCATTGCCCAGTTTTTGTATGCTAATGCACTTTGTTTATAAGGCACTTATCATGAAGAATTAATGTATTTTATGAAGAAAATACCTGGTAATTAAAAAATGTTTAGTAGTATGACGAGAAGGGGATGAGGAGTGAAGAGAAGGACAAAGAAGGGGCAAGGAAGGAAGGACAGGAAGGGAAGGAAAATCAATGTAAGGTTAACATGTTTAGTAATCGGTATTTCGGAGTAGCACGTTTACACTTTAATTGATATTTGCACATGTTTTTCTAAAGATTTAATAGTGTATGTTCATGGAACAGAACAGAGGTTTTGAACATGGTTTTACCGTTAATATCGCACTTTGCACTTTGAGCGAACATCTTTAGTAATTGATATTTCCGAGTAGTAAGTTTGCATTCTTAATTGCCAATTGCACATATTTCTCCAAAAAGTGTAATAGACTAGGCCATGCTGATAATATTGCACTTTGCACTTTAAATATTGACTGCACTTTGTACTGTCCTAAGCCGATAAGGAGAATTCTTATATACATCATGGCTAATAGACTTGGATTTGATTGAAATGAATTTGAATATGTTGTCTTTTCTCTCTTTTTGTCTCATTCTAAGTAACTACTCAATATTTATGCTTTTTTCTGCTCAATAAAAGTATTTTTTTTTAAAAACCTTTACTTTGTCTATCACTGTTTGTTACTTACCCCGTGACCCTAAACTCTTTTTCTCCAACTGTAACCTCATCTTACTGGTCTGGTTCATGCTCAACTGCTGATTCAAAACATATTGTATTCAAATGCCCTTCCCTTCATCAGTTTTGGAAACTGGTCTGGCTTCAAATCAAGAAGTTTTTTTAAGTTGCTATTCCTGTCTCCTTAACTAATATTTTCCTAGGTAGTTTAGTTCCTCAGTGGGCCCACTTAACCCTAAGTTATAAGATGAGAGATTTATTGCTGGCTGTTGCTTTTCACTTAATAATGTCATATTCGAAACAAGCTCAGAATGTCACTTTCAGGTCCTGAAGGAATCAAAATGACAAAAAGGTACCCCCTAATTTAAATTGAGGTCCAAGAGGAGGGGGAAAGAAAAGGTCAAAAAATTAGGAAAGACCTCTGGCAGACCTATATTTCTTTAGAGCATAGCCTGTAGCTTATAAACACCCATAAAAAAACAAATACTTATTTCTATTGAAGAATCATTTAGAAATTACAATTTTTATTGAAAAACATTATTTTTTTATTTTTTTGTTTTCATTTACGAAAAAATGATGAGAGTTCATTTATAAAATTATGAAGTTCACCGATCACAAAAATACATTATGAAAATGATTCAACTGAAGTTGACATAAATACATACATTTGAAATCAAAATCATGTCACTTCTTTATCAACACTATACCGCAACAAACTGTGCAGCAAACATACTACCTATCATACCAATCAATCAACCTGACATACAAAAATGTGCATTAAAAGTACAGTTTTACGACACAAATAGGATCCAACAGTTCAATAGGTCATTTCATTTGTGATGTAAAAACATTCCGTCAATTTCAGCAGTGTATGAGAGTCACTATCATTTCATTGTTATATGAGAGACAACACCATCTGTCTTTTTTCTCTATATTTATCTCACTGGCTGGATTCCCAAAGGTCAGTGGTCAGTGGTCGACGTACGTTTCGGTGGGACAAACATTCTTTTCACCACCTTCATCAGGACCAATATTTGGATTTGTACAATAAAATTATTAAAAATAAGAGCGGGGTATCTGTGAACACAAGGAAAAAGTATAATTGAATTATAAACTGAAATACGGGGGCTGATACATGCAACTGTCATGTCTCCAATTAATTATCAAAGAGATTATTTAGAAAAAATGTTACCCAATGCAACGGAAGAGATTTAAAAGTCACATGTCGCTTCTAATGAATAGTGACTAGTTTTCACTCACACATAGTTCAAAGTAAACCATGCACTCAAAAAACACCAGTATGATCAAGAAAGTGAAATGTGGAGTTAGACGACTACCCTTATATATAGTTCGCAATCTAGAAAGACCAAAAAGAAGTGTAGAGCACCTCTTAGACTTCCACAGTGTCTCACAGATCAAGAAAAGGATCAAGAAATTTTTGAGAAATTGATTATAAAGCTAAATCAAGTGTGCAAATAAACCCCAAAATATGAAAACCATAAGTGGGGTCAGAAAATAGAAAGGAATATTATTTATATATATGCAAGCACCTGAAGACTCATTTAGTCAATCATAGGAAGTGGTACTAATCAGCATATGGGCCACTTAGAAAAACAGAAACTCCTCTTCTTGCGACTCACAGTGAGGATTCCGATGTACACGGGACCATTTATTTCTACAACAACATAAAAATATGTATTTATATCTGTATATATGCACATAATAAATCAGAGGTGCCACTTTCTCTATAGAAACACATAGAGATATATACAGCTGTAGTAGTCCTTACCGTGGGTATGCACCCCTTGGTCATTTATTCGAAGTGCGCCAAAAACCAGAGATTATTCCATAGCGTTTATTGTAAAACCAGACCTCCATATCATTCTGATAATGTGTATTTACCTAGAAATATGAAAAAAGCTAGCTTACATATTCTATTTGTGACTCCAAGTGGTACTTTAAAGAGTATTAGCATGTATGCCTGGCGGTATCGGTCTATACAGGGGGATATATTGGTTCAGAATCCACAGGATCTAAATGCTGTAGTAGAGAAACACTTCTGAATAATAACTAACTACCATAAGGACAACCGTCAAACAGCTTTTCGACTATATTAATAAAAAGCTCTCCAACAAATACCAAGGAGTGCAGATGCCTCTCACGCTTACTGCTGATGTGATAGCTTGCATGGTTGAGTCAAAAGAAATACTCGACCATTAAGATGGTGACAATGCTAGTAGCGATTTCTAATATATTATTCCAGAAGCTAAAAGGTCAGAGCCCCGAAACTAACTTACCATTAAATATGTCTAAATTCCAGCTTCAAAGAAGCAGCATGGCGTCCGGGATGCCCGTGATACACAAAGGAATTACTGCCCAGAGTTTGTTCTTAAATGTGCGCGCTGAGAGCAACGTCGCACTCTAAACGCGTAAAAATGACCCGCCTGAAATCACGTCACGTTTGTGGGAAAGAAAGGCCTCACAGTCCGAAAAACAAAGGCGCCATTTTGTAGTGTGCATAATAATCCAAAAGGTACACTGTAACTTACAGGTTACCTGCATGTAGAGTCGCTTTTTGCAAATACGTGTCACACAACTACGCGTTGTATCAGCCTATCTAATTTTAGAACTACGTATGAAAGATATAAATACAAAACGAAACAATATTTTGTATTGTGCTGTCTATCTGATAGCTGCTAGCGCATTAAAAAGTGTTGATTGTGCTCACTGGCCACTCAGTCAAATACATCACTGAGAAAATAATATCCTGTATCTATTATAGGGATGTGAACAAAAACAGTCTCTACTCGACTACTGCAAGTATACAAATCAATAATGCAACACGACGCCATATTGAGATTTCAAGCGTCCACAACCATATGCTATTTCTTAGGATGTGCTTTTATTTACTGCATTATAAAAGAGATCCTGCATGGAGAATGTCATCTGGGAAAAAGATGGACCAATATCGATTTCACAGAGATAAAACATGTCTAACTCTTGAGTAGAACATTATTAACTGTCTCATGCTATCTCAGCATGGTATAAATATACAAAAAGACATTACTAAGACAATTGCATGTGAAACTGCAGAGACCAGAAATAGAGGCAGTGATCATGTTACCAACCAAATGATTTCCTCATTCAGTCCTTTGTGGACTGAATCCAAGGAAAAAATCCAAAACGTTTCTCTAATCTTTCGCATTTTATCCACCTCTTTTCCTGGTGTTATTCGGACATGTTCTAGTATTAACCAGGTAAGTTGGTCTTCAGAGTGACCATATTCAACACAATGTTTGACCATAGGGGCCTGTAATTTTTGAGTTCTGATAGCTGACTTGTGTTCAGAAAACCTGACGCGAAATTCACGTCCTGTTTCCCTATGTAGCCTAAGCCACATGGGCACAGAATAAGATAAACAATATTCATGCTTCTACAATTCGTCATCTGGGTGAGTTTCCCTGTCTTGGTACCATATGTCCAGTTTTGTGTGGTAATGGCAGAGGGGCAAGCATGGCAATTACCACACCTATAGTTGCCTACAAGGACTGGTAATCCTCCCAAAGTGGATTGTCTCATAGTACCCTTAGTCTTGGGTCTACTATGTACCAATTTGTCACGAAGATTCGGATTCCTCCTAAAGGCAACAATGGGTTTCTTGAAGTTCTGTTCATTGGCTGTTAAAATCCGCCAGTTCTTATCCAGTATTTGTTTGATTTTACTATTTATACTGGAATGGTCTACTACACAAACTATTATGTTAGGGGACTGTTTATTGCTTCCTCCTAATAAGGCATCCCTATTATAGTATTTGGCCCGCTTAAATGATTGACGCACCAATCTTCTAGGGTATCCTCTAAGGAGGAGACGCCTCTGGAGTTGTTCAGCATTCTCTAGGAAATCTTTCATGGAAGTACAATTTCTCCTTACTCTTAGGAATTCCCCAAATGGGATTGAATCCTTTTGGCATGGAGGATGGTAACTACTGTGCTCCAAAATTGTATTTTTGGCTGTTGGTTTTCTAAACAGACTTACTTCTATCTGTCCTTGTCTTTCCATAATCCAAATGTCCAAAAATTCCACCTTATTCTTTGAATATTTACACGTGAATCTCAAATTAGCATCACTAAGGTTGAGCCATGCTACAAAATCCAACAATTCCTGCTCCATCCCTGTCCAAATGAAAAAAATATCATCTATGAACCTGTGCCAATATGTGATATTTTCATAGTAGGGCGCTACCTCGTTAAAAATGTGTTTCCGCTCATGCTCTCCCATGTAGATATTAGCCACACTAGGCGCACACGAGGCCCCCATACTGGTCCCCTTTGTTTGTTGGTATAGGGTGTCATGAAACTGAAAATAGTTATGATGTAGAACAATGTCGAGACACTCTAAGATAAAAAGGTCAGGTCTATCCCCAGGTGTCCTGGCCAAAAGAGCTGCCACAGACTCTATGGCCAGGTCCTGGGGTATGTTGGTATATAAAGATTCGATGTCTAGGGTGACCAAAAACTGCGTCTGTTGATTAAAAGGCTCATGTTCTAATGTGTTTATCATATGGCCTGTGTCCTTAATATAAGACGCATATTGAGTGGTTAGAGGCCACAGGAAAGCGCCCACATATTGTGACAAAGGTTCAGTACTGGAGTTTATTGCTGATATAATGGGTCTCAAGGGAGGGTCTAAGACATTCTTATGTGTTTTTGGTATGCCGTATAAGACTGGCGTTACTGCATTAGGTTTTGTGAGGAAGTCTAGCTCCTTTTGACAAATATAGCCATCAGCAAAAGCTTTCGAGGTTACCGTGTCTATTTGTGTTTTGAGTTTAATGAGGGCTGAGGTTCTAGCTTTTTGATAGTGTGCTGGAACCTTTAACATGCTCTCAATTTTGTCTTTATATCTGTCAGTGTCCATCATAACTATCCCCCCCGCTTTATCACAAGGTTTAATGGTTATGGATTGGTTGTCTCGTAAATCCTGTAATGCTTTTCTCTCATTACAGGTCAGATTTGGTGTTGCCTTGGGTACATATTTAGTCATCCTCGTGACCTCCTTTAAAACAGATTTTTCAAAAATCTCAACCTCGGGACCAACCATGTCCAGGGTAGGCGTAAAAGTTGAAGGGGGCTTACAACCTGAATAGTTGATGTCTTCTTCTAATGGTTCTCTTGATGACATGAACTTTTTTAATCTGATTTTCCTAAAGAATGAAAAAAGGTCTTTATGTAACCTAAACAAGTTAAGCTGGGTACTAGGGACAAAAGAAAGTCCTTTACTTAGAAGGTTAATTTCTTCTTGAGAAAGCTGATGTTGGGACAGATTGTAAATTGGTATTAGGTCATTCTTGTCTTCTTTGTTGGTTACAATTTCCAATACTGCTGATTTCGGGTCCGCATATAAGGTTGCGGATGTTGTGGGTCCATTTGTGGATAATAATTCCGTTCTTGTCTCGGAAATTTTATCCTGCCTCTGCCCCTGCCCCTTGGTAAAAAGGTGAGGGTGCCGATTGAAAATGATCCTGCTGAGGACCTCTCATATTTCTTTGATTATACTGTGGTCTCTCACCCACTGACGGACCCTCATAGTCAGAATCTGAAGAATTAGTATCAGAAAAGGTCAGAGTTTTATGCCTTCTATTTGGTTGTTGATTATATTGTTCTCCCAGTTGGTTTCCATCCTGATAGTAATTAGAACACAGGTATGGATATATTTTCTCTTGTGTAAACCATCTACAATCTTTCTTAAGTTTTTCAGTTTTTTTCTTGATAAGATAATCATCAAAGTCTTGTATTTCCTGATTTATGTTCGCCAATTTGTTCTTAGCTTCATCTAAAGCATTGCTGGCCTTTAGTTTTTCTTCCAAATCATTGATTTCTTGTTCCAGAATTATCAGCATTTCACGCACTGTCTCCACTATTAGAATCATCCAATCCCTGGAGCAGCGGTTCGCAATCTGAAACCACCGCTCCAGGAATTTTCTGACTTCTATGCAAAGGGCTGGTATATTTCTTACCCTCAAGCCTGAGGGTATGACACCCACCTTCAAATACTCTAGCATGAAATATGCATGAGAGGCCATTCTCTTGTGTTTCTTCTTAAGATTTAATAACTTATTCCATTCAGTATTGTCATTACCAATAGTTCTTGCAGTGGTTTGCTGTCTGGCAATTTCCCCTATCAGTGTTGAAAAGTCCTCATCCGTGAACCCGAAAGTTTTTAAACCCTCCATAGTGCAGAAAGTATAATAGATTTTGAAAAACAGAAAAATGCCCCTAAGAAAAGACCAGAAAAGTTCAGATACTAAGAGGCACAGCCTAAGAACAAAATAGACAAAAAGACCAATGCTAAAGATGACAAAACTTTTAGAAAACAAGATCTGATAACAAAATTAACAAATAGCCCAATTACATATATAGCTACCAATTTACTCTGACACTCTTATTACAAAGAAAGCGACATATGAGAAAAAACCTCAAACATGCAAAGGGAAGAAAGGGCCCAAAGGCCTCAACCCAATTAGTCTAGAAAACCTGCGGTAAAAACCGAGTAAGAATCAAAATGACAAAAAGGTACCCCCTAATTTAAATTGAGGTCCAAGAGGAGGGGAAAGAAAAGGCCAAAAAATTAGGAAAGACCTCTGGCAGACCTATATTTCTTTAGAGCATAGCCTGTAGCTTATAAACACCTCATAAGAAAACAAATACTTATTTCTATTGAAGAATCACTTAGAAATGACAATTTTTATTGAAAAACATTATTTTTTTATTTTTTGTTTTCATTTACGAAAAAATGATGAGTTCATTTATAAAATTATGAAGTTCACCGATCACAAAAATACATTATGAAAATGATTCAACTGAAGTTGACATAAATACATACATTTGAAATCAAAATCATGTCACTTCTTTATCAACACTATACCCCAACAAACTGTGCAGCAAACATACTACCTATCATACCAATCAATCAACCTGACATACAAAAATGTGCATTAAAAGTACAGTTTTACGACACAAATAGGATCCAACAGTTCAATAGGTCATTTCATTTGTGATGTAAAAACATTCCATCAATTTCAGCAGTGTATGAGAGTCACTATCATTTCATTGTTATATGAGAGACAACACCATCTGTCTTTTTTCTCTATATTTATCTCACTGGCTGGATTCCCAAAGGTCAGTGGTCAGTGGTCGACGTACGTTTCGGTGGGACAAACATTCTTTTCACCACCTTCATCAGGACCAATATTTGGATTTCTACAATAAAATTATTAAAAATAAGAGCGGGGGTATCTGTGAACACAAGGAAAAAGTATAATTGAATTATAAACTGAAATACGGGGGCTGATACATGCAACTGTCATGTCTCCAATTAATTATCAATGAGATTATTTAGAAAAAATGTTACCCAATGCAACCGAAGAGATTTAAAAGTCACATGTCGCTTCTAATGAATAGTGACTAGTTTTCACTCACACATAGTTCAAAGTAAACCATGCACTCAAAAAACACCAGTGTGATCAAGAAAGTGAAATGTGCAGTTAGACGACTACCCTTAAATATAGTTCGCAATCTAGAAAGACCAAAAGAAGTGTAGAGCACCTCTTAGACTTCCACAGTGTCTCACAAATCAAGAAAAGGATCAAGAAATTTTTTGAGAAATTGATTATAAAGCTAAATCAAGTGTGCAAATAAACCCCAAAATATGAAAACCATAAGTGGGGTCAGAAAATAGAAAGGAATATTATTTATATATATGCAAGCACCTGAAGACTCATTTAGTCAATCATAGGAAGTGGTACTAATCAGCATATGGACCACTTAGAAAAACGGAAACTCCTCTTCTTGCGACTCACAGTGAGGATTCCGATGTACACAGGACCATTTATTTCTACAACAACATAAAAATATGTATTTATATCTGTATATATGCACATAATAAATCAGAGGTGCCACTTTCTCTATAGAAACACATAGAGATATATACAGCTGTAGTAGTCCTTACCGTGGGTATGCACCCCTTGGTCATTTATTCGAAGTACGCCAAAAACCAGAGATTATTCCATAGCGTTTATTGTAAAACCAGACCTCCATATCATTCTGATAATGTGTATTTACCTAGAAATATGAAAAAAGCTAGCTTACATATTCTATTTGTGACTCCAAGTGGTACTTTAAAGAGTATTAGCATGTATGCCTGGCGGTATCGGTCTATACAGGGGGATATATTGGTTCAGAATCCACAGGATCTAAATGCTGTAGTAGAGAAACACGACTGAATAATAACTAACTACCATAAGGACAACCGTCAAACAGCTTTTCGACTATATTAATAAAAAGCTCTCCAACAAATACCAAGGAGTGCAGATGCCTCTCACGCTTACTGCTGATGTAATAGCTTGCATGGTTGAGTCAAAAGAAATACTCGACCATTAAGATGGTGACAATGCTAGTAGCGATTTCTAATATATTATTCCAGAAGCTAAAACTCTCATCATTTTTTCGTAAATGAAAACCAAAAAAATAAAAAAATAATGTTTTTCAATAAAAATTGTCATTTCTAAATGATTCTTCAATAGAAATAAGTATTTGTTTTCTTATGGGGTGTTTATAAGCTACAGGCTATGCTCTAAAGAAATATAGGTCTGCCAGAGGTCTTTCCTAATTTTTGGGCCTTTTCTTTCCCCCTCCTCTTGGACCTCAATTTAAATTAGGGGGTACCTTTTTGTCATTTTGATTCTTACTCGGTTTTTACCGCAGGTTTTCTAGTCTAATTGGGTTGAGGCCTTTGGGCCCTTTCTTCCCTTTGCATGTTTGAGGTTTTTTCTCATATGTCGCTTTCTTTTGTAATAAGAGTGTCAGAGTAAATTGGTAGCTATATGTAATTGGGCTATTTGTTAATTTTGTTATCAGATCTTGTTTTCTAAAAGTTTTGTCATCTTTAGCATTGGTCTTTTTGTCTATTTTGTTCTTAGGCTGTGCCTCTTAGTATCTGAACTTTTCTGGTCTTTTCTTAGGGGCATTTTTCTGTTTTTCAAAATCTATTATACTTTCTGCACTATGGAGGGTTTAAAAACTTTCGGGTTCACGGATGAGGACTTTTCAACACTGATAGGGCAAATTGCCGGACAGCAAACCACTGCAAGAACTATTGGTAATGACAATACTGAATGGAATAAGTTATTAAATCTTAAGAAGAAACACAAGAGAATGGCCTCTCATGCATATTTCATGCTAGAGTATTTGAAGGTGGGTGTCATACCCTCAGGCTTGAGGGTAAGAAATATACCAGCCCTTTTCATAGAAGTCAGATAGTTCCTGGAGCGGTGGTCGCAGATTGCGAACCGCTGCTCCAGGGATTGGATGATTCTAATAGTGGAGACAGTGCGTGAAATGCTGATAATTCTGGAACAAGAAATCAATGATTTGGAAGAAAAACTAAAGGCCAGCAATGCTTTAGATGAAGCTAAGAACAAATTGGTGAACATAAATCAGGAAATACAAGACTTTGATGATTATCTTATCAAGAAAAAAACTGAAAAACTTAAGAAAGATTGTAGATGGTTTACACAAGAGAAAATATATCCATACCTGTGTTCTAATTACTATCAGGATGGAAACCAACTGGGAGAACAATATAATCAGCAACCAAATAGAAGGCAAAAAACTCTGACCTTTTCTGATACTAATTCTTCAGATTCTGACTATGAGGGTCCGTCAGTGGGTGAGAGACCACAGTATAATCAAAGAAATATGAGAGGTCCTCAGCAGGATCATTTTCAATCGGCACCCTCACCTTTTTACCAAGGGGCAGGGGCAGAGGCAGGATAAAATTTCCGAGACAAGAACGGAATTATTATCCACAAATGGACCCACAACATCCGCAACCTTATATGCGGACCCGAAATCAGCAGTATTGGAAATTGTAACCAACAAACAAGACAAGAATGACCTAATACCAATTTACAATCTGTCTCAACGTCAGCTTTCTCAAGAAGAAATTAACCTTCTAAGTAAAGGACTTTCTTTTGTCCCTAGTACCCAGCTTAACTTGTTTAGGTTACATAAAGACCTTTTTTCATTCTTTAGGAAAATCAGATTAAAAAAGTTCATGTCATCAAGAGAGCCATTAGAAGAAGACATCAACTATTCAGGTTGTAAGCCCCCTTCAACTTTTACGCCTACCCTGGACATGGTTGGTCCCGAGGTTGAGATTTTTGAAAAATCTGTTTTAAAGGAGGTCACGAGGATGACTAAATATGTACCCAAGGCAACACCAAATCTGACCTGTTATGAGAGAAAATCATTACAGGATTTACGAGACAACCAATCCATAACCATTAAACCTTGTGATAAAGCGGGGGGGGGATAATTATGATGGACACTGACAGATATAAAGACAAAATTGAGAGCATGTTAAAGGTTCCAGCACACTATCAAAAAGCTAGAACCTCAGCCCTCATTAAACTCAAAACACAAATAGACACGGTAACCTCGAAAGCTTTTGCTGATGGCTATATTTGTCAAAAGGAGCTAGACTTCCTCATAAAACCTAATGCAGTAACGCCAGTCTTATACGGCATACCAAAAACACATAAGAATGTCTTAGACCCTCCCTTGAGACCCATTATATCAGCAATAAACTCCAGTACTGAACCTTTGTCACAATATGTGGACGCTTTCCTGTGTCCTCTAACCACTCAATATGCGTCTTATATTAAGGACACAGGCCATATGATAAACACATTAGAACATGAGCCTTTTAATCAACAGACGCAGTTTTTGGTCACCCTAGACATCGAGTCTTTATATACCAACATACCCCAGGACCTGGCCATAGAGTCTGTGGCAGCTCTTTTGGCCAGGACACCTGGGGATAGACCTGACCTTTTTATCTTAGAATGTCTCGACATTGTTCTACATCATAACTATTTTCAGTTTCATGACACCCTATACCAACAAACAAAGGGGACCAGTATGGGGGCCTCGTGTGCGCCTAGTGTGGCTAATATCTACATGGGAGAGCATGAGCGGAAACACATTTTTAACGAGGTAGCGCCCTACTATGAAAATATCACATATTGGCACAGGTTCATAGATGATATTTTTTTCATTTGGACAGGGATGGAGCAGGAATTGTTGGATTTTGTAGCATGGCTCAACCTTAGTGATGCTAATTTGAGATTCACGTGTAAATATTCAAAGAATAAGGTGGAATTTTTGGACATTTGGATTATGGAAAGACAAGGACAGATAGAAGTAAGTCTGTTTAGAAAACCAACAGCCAAAAATACAATTTTGGAGCACAGTAGTTACCATCCTCCATGCCAAAAGGATTCAATCCCATTTGGGGAATTCCTAAGAGTAAGGAGAAATTGTACTTCCATGAAAGATTTCCTAGAGAATGCTGAACAACTCCAGAGGCGTCTCCTCCTTAGACGATACCCTAGAAGATTGGTGCGTCAATCATTTAAGCGGGCCAAATACTATAATAGGGATGCCTTATTAGGAGGAAGCAATAAACAGTCCCCTAACACAATAGTTTGTGTAGTAGACCATTCCAGTATAAATAGTAAAATCAAACAAATACTGGATAAGAACTGGTGGATTTTAACAGCCAATGAACAGAACTTCAAGAAACCCATTGCTGCCTTTAGGAGAAATCCGAATCTTTGTGACAAATTGGTACATAGTAGACCCAAGACTAAGGGTACTATGAGACAATACACTTTGGGAGGATTACCAGTCCTTGTAGGCAACTATAGGTGTGGTAATTGCCATGCTTGCCCCTCTGCCATTACCACACAAAACTGGACATATGATAGCAAGACAGGGAAACTCACCCAGATGACGAATTGTAGAAGCATGAATATTGTTTATCTTATTCTGTGCCCATGTGGCTTAGGCTACATAGGGGAAACAGGACGTGAATTTCGCGTCAGGTTTTCTGAACACAAGTCAGCTATCAGAACTCAAAAATTACAGGCCCCTATGGTCAAACATTGTGTTGAATATGGTCACTCTGAAGACCAACTTACCTGGTTAATACTAGAACATGTCCGAATAATACCAGGAAAAGAGGTGGATAAAATGGGAAAGATTAGAGAAACGTTTTGGATTTTTTCCTTGGATACAGTCCACAAAGGACTGAATGAGGAAATCATTTGGTTGGTAACATGATCACTGCCTCTATTTCTGGTCTCTGCAGTTTCACATGCAATTGTCTTAGTAATGTCTTTTTGTATATTTATACCATGCTGAGATAGCATGAGACAGTTAATAATGTTCTACTCAAGAGTTAGACATGTTTTATCTCTGTGAAATCGATATTGGTCCATCTTTTTCCCAGATGACATTCTCCATGCAGGATCTCTTTTATAATGCAGTAAATAAAAGCACAACCTAAGAAATAGCATATGGTTGTGGACGCTTGAAATCTCAATATGGCGTTGTGTTGCATTATTGATTTGTATACTTGCAGAAGTCGAGTAGAGACTGTTTTTGTTCACATCCCTATAATAGATACAGGATATTATTTTCTCAGTGATGTATTTGACTGAGTGGCCAGTGAGCACAATCAACACTTTTTAATGGGCTAGCAGCTATCAGATAGACAGCACAATACAAAATATTGTTTCGTTTTGTATTTATATCTTTCATACGTAGTTCTAAAATTAGATAGGCTGATACAACGCGTAGTTGTGTGACACGTATTTGCAAAAGCGACTCTACATGCAGGTAACCTGTAAGTTACAGTGTACCTTTTGGATTATTATGCACACTACAAAATGGCGCCTTTGTTTTTCGGACTGTGAGGCCTTTCTTTCCCACAAACGTGACGTGATTTCAGGCGGGTCATTTTTACACATTTAGAGTGCGACGTTGCTCTCAGCGCGCACATTTAAGAACAAACTCTGGGCAGTAATTCCTTTGTGTATCACGGGCATCCCGGACGCCATGCTGCCTCTTTGAAGCTGGAATTTAGACATATTTAATGGTAAGTTAGCCTCGGGGCTCTGACCTTTTAGCTTCTGGAATAATATATTAGAAATCGCTACTAGCATTGTCACCATCTTAATGGTCGAGTATTTCTTTTGACTCAACCATGCAAGCTATCACATCAGCAGTAAGCGTGAGAGGCATCTGCACTCCTTGGTATTTGTTAGAGAGCTTTTTATTAATATAGTCGAAAAGCTGTTTGACGGTTGTCCTTATGGTAGTTAGTTATTATTCAGTCGTGTTTCTCTACTACAGCATTTAGATCCTGTGTATTCTGAACCAATATATCCCCCTGTATAGACCGATACCGCCAGGCATACATGCTAATACTCTTTAAAGTACCACTTGGAGTCACAAATAGAATATGTAAGCTAGCTTTTTTCATATTTCTAGGTAAATACACATTATCAGAATGATATGGAGGTCTGGTTTTACAATAAACGCTATGGAATAATCTCTGGTTTTTGGCGTACTTCGAATAAATGACCAAGGGGTGCATACCCACGGTAAGGACTACTACAGCTGTATATATCTCTATGTGTTTCTATAGAGAAAGTGGCACCTTTGATTTATTATGTGCATATATACAGATATAAATACCTATTTTTATGATGTTGTAGAAATAAATGGTCCCTTGTACATCGGAATCCTCACTGTGAGTCGCAAGAAGAGGAGTTTCCGTTTTTCTAAGTGGCCCATATGCTGATTAGTACCACTTCCTATGATTGACTAAATGAGTCTTCAGGTGCTTGCATATATATAAATAATATTCCTTTCTATTTTCTGACCCCACTTATGGTTTTCATATTTTGGGGTTTATTTGCACACTTGATTTAGCTTTATAATCAATTTCTTAAAAAAAATTCTTGATCCTTTTCTTGATCTGTGAGACACTGTGGAAGTCTAAGAGGTGCTCTACACTTCTTTTTGGTCTTTCTAGATTGCGAACTATATATAAGGGTAGTCGTCTAACTGCACATTTCACTTTCTTGATCACACTGGTGTTTTTTGAGCGCATGGTTTACTTTGAACTATGTGTGAGTGAAAACTAGTCACTATTCATTAGAAGCGACATGTGACTTTTAAATCTCTTCCGTTGCATTGGGTAACATTTTTTCTAAATAATCTCTTTGATAATTAATTGGAGACATGACAGTTGCATATATCAGCACCCCCTTTTCAGTTTATAATTCAATTATACTTTTTCCTTGTGTTCACAGATACCCCCGCTCTTATTTTTAATAATTTTATTGTACAAATCCAAATATTGGTCCTGATGAAGGTGGTGAAAAGAATGTTTGTCCCACCGAAACGTACGTTGACCACTGACCACTGACCTTTGGGAATCCAGCCAGTGAGATAAATATAGAGAAAAAAGACAGATGGTGTTGTCTCTCATATAACAATGAAATGATAGTGACTCTCATACACTGCTGAAATTGATGGAATGTTTTTACATCACAAATGAAATGACCTATTGAACTGTTGGATCCTATTTGTGTCGTAAAACTGTACTTTTAATGCACATTTTTGTATGTCAGGTTGATTGATTGGTATGATAGGTAGTATGTTTGCTGCACAGTTTGTTGGGGTATAGTGTTGATAGAGAAGTGACATGATTTTGATTTCAAATGTATGTATTTATGTCAACTTCAGTTGAATCATTTTCATAATGTATTTTTGTGATCGGTGAACTTCATAATTTTATAAATAAACTCTCATCATTTTTTCGTAAATGAAAACCAAAAAAATAAAAAAATAATGTTTTTCAATAAAAATTGTCATTTCTAAATGATTCTTCAATAGAAATAAGTATTTGTTTTCTTATGGGGTGTTTATAAGCTACAGGCTATGCTCTAAAAAAATATAGGTCTGCCAGAGGTCTTTCCTAATTTTTTGGCCTTTTCTTTCCCCCTCCTCTTGGACCTCAATTTAAATTAGGGGGTACCTTTTTGTCATTTTGATTCTTACTCGGTTTTTACCGCAGGTTTTCTAGTCTAATTGGGTTGAGGCCTTTGGGCCCTTTCTTCCCTTTGCATGTTTGAGGTTTTTTCTCATATGTCGCTTTCTTTTGTAATAAGAGTGTCAGAGTAAATTGGTAGCTATATATGTAATTGGGCTATTTGTTAATTTTGTTATCAGATCTTGTTTTCTAAAAGTTTTGTCATCTTTAGCATTGGTCTTTTTGTCTATTTTGTTCTTAGGCTGTGCCTCTTAGTATCTGAACTTTTCTGGTCTTTTCTTAGGGGCATTTTTCTGTTTTTCAAAATCTATTATACTTTCTGCACTATGGAGGGTTTAAAAACTTTCGGGTTCATGGATGAGGACTTTTCAACACTGATAGGGCAAATTGCCGGACAGCAAACCACTGCAAGAACTATTGGTAATGACAATACTGAATGGAATAAGTTATTAAATCTTAAGAAGAAACACAAGAGAATGGCCTCTCATGCATATTTCATGCTAGAGTATTTGAAGGTGGGTGTCATACCCTCAGGCTTGAGGGTAAGAAATATACCAGCCCTTTTCACAGAAGTCAGAAAATTCCTGGAGCGGTGGTCGCAGATTGCGAACTGCTGCTCCAGGGATTGGATGATTCTAATAGTGGAGACAGTGCGTGAAATGCTGATAATTCTGGAACAAGAAATCAATGATTTGGAAGAAAAACGAAAGGCCAGCAATGCTTTAGATGAAGCTAAGAACAAATTGGCGAACATAAATCAGGAAATACAAGACTTTGATGATTATCTTATCAAGAAAAAAACTTAAAAACTTAAGAAAGATTGTAGATGGCTTACACAAGAGAAAATATATCCATACCTGTGTTCTAATTACTATCAGGATGGAAACCAACTGGGAGAACAATATAATCAACAATCAAATAGAAGGCAAAAAACTCTGACCTTTTCTGATACTGATTCTTCAGATTCTGACTATGAGGGTCCGTCAGTGGGTGAGAGACCACAGTATAATCAAAGAAATATGAGAGGTCCTCAGCAGGATCATTTTCAATCGGCACCCTCACCTTTTTTACCAAGGGGCAGAGGCAGGATAAAATTTCCAAGACAAGAACGGAATTATTATCCACAAATGGACCCACAACATCCGCAACCTTATATGCGGACCCGAAATCAGCAGTATTGGAAATTGTAACCAACAAACAAGACAAGAATGACCTAATACCAATTTACAATCTGTCCCAACATCAGCTTTTTCAAGAAGAAATTAACCTTCTAAGTAAAGGACTTTCTTTTGTCCCTAGTACCCAGCTTAACTTGTTTAGGTTACATAAAGACCTTTTTTCATTCTTTAGGAAAATCAGATTAAAAAAGTTCATGTCATCAAGAGAACCATTAGAAGAAGACATCAACTATTCAGGTTGTAAGCCCCCTTCAACTTTTACGCCTACCCTGGACATGGTTGGTCCCGAGGTTGAGATTTTTGAAAAATGTGGTTTTAAAGGAGGTCACGAGGATGACTAAATATGTACCCAAGGCAACACCAAATCTGACCTGTAATGAGAGAAAAGCATTACAGGATTTACGAGACAACCAATCCATAACCATTAAACCTTGTGATAAAGCGGGGGGGATAGTTATGATGGACACTGACAGATATAAAGACAAAATTGAGAGCATGTTAAAGGTTCCAGCACACTATCAAAAAGCTAGAGCCTCAGCCCTCATTAAACTCA
Source organism: Calotriton arnoldi (assembly GCA_963921515.1). Taxonomy (NCBI): domain Eukaryota; kingdom Metazoa; phylum Chordata; class Amphibia; order Caudata; family Salamandridae; genus Calotriton; species Calotriton arnoldi. The sequence goes on from CAWUFW010012191.1 coordinate 78,379, forward strand.
AAACACAAATAGACACGGTAACCTTGAAAGCTTTTGCTGATGGCTATATTTGTCAAAAGGAGCTAGACTTCCTCACAAAACCTAATGCAGTAACGCCAGTCTTATACGGCATACCAAAAACACATAAGAATGTCTTACACCCTCCCTTGAGACCCATTATATCAGCAATAGACTCCAGTAGTGAACCTTTGTCACAATATGTGGACGCTTTCCTGTGTCCTCTAACCACTCAATATGCGTCTTATATTAAGGACACAGTCCATATGATAAACACATTAGAACATGAGCCTTTTAATCAACAGACGCAGTTTTTGGTCACCCTAGACATCGAGTCTTTATATACCAACATACCCCAGGACCTGGCCATAGAGTCTGTGGCAGCTCTTTTGGCCAGGACACCTGGGGATAGACCTGACCTTTTTATCTTAGAGTGTCTCGACATTGTTCTACATCATAACTATTTTCAGTTTCATGACATCCTATACCAACAAACAAAGGGGACCAGTATGGTGGCCTCGTGTGCGCCTAGTGTGGCTAATATCTACATGGGAGAGCATGAGCGGAAACACATTTTTAACTAGGTAGCGCCCTACTATGAAAATATCACATATTGGCACAGGTTCATAGATGATATTTTTTTCATTTGGACAGGGATGGAGCAGGAATTGTTGGATTTTGTAGCATGGCTCAACCTTAGTCATGCTAATTTGAGATTTACGTGTAAATATTCAAAGAATAAGGTGGAATTTTTGGACATTTGGATTATGGAAAGACAAGGACAGATAGATGTAAGTCTGTTTAGAAAACCAACAGCCAAAAATACAATTTTGGAGCACAGTAGTTACCATCCTCCATGCCAAAAGGATTCAATCCCATTTGGGGAATTCCTAAGAGTAAGGAGAAATTGTACTTCCATGATAGATTTCCTAGAGAATGCTGAACAACTCCAGAGGCGTCTCCTCCTTAGAGGATACCCTAGAAGATTGGTGCGTCAATCATTTAAGCGGGCCAAATACTATAATAGGGATGCCTTATTAGGAGGAAGCAATAAACAGTCCCCTAACACAATAGTTTGTGTAGTAGACCATTCCAGTATAAATAGTAAAATCAAACAAATACTGGATAAGAACTGGCGGATTTTAACAGCCAATGAACAGAACTTCAAGAAACCCATTGTTGCCTTTAGGAGGAATCCGAATCTTCGTGACAAATTGGTACATAGTAGACCCAAGACTAAGGGTACTATGAGACAATCCACTTTGGGAGGATTACCAGTCCTTGTAGGCAACTATAGGTGTGTTAATTGCCATGCTTGCCCCTCTGCCATTACCACACAAAACTGGACATATGGTAGCAAGACAGGGAAACTCACCCAGATGACGAATTGTAGAAGCATGAATATTGTTTATCTTATTCTGTGCCCATGTGGCTTAGGCTACATAGGGAAACAGGACGTGAATTTCGCGTCAGGTTTTCTGAACACAAGTCAGCTATCAGAACTCAAAAATTACAGGCCCCTATGGTCAAACATTGTGTTGAATATGGTCACTCTGAAGACCAACTTACCTGGTTAATACTAGAACATGTCCGAATAACACCAGGAAAAGAGGTGGATAAAATGCGAAAGATTAGAGAAACGTTTTGGATTTTTTCCTTGGATACAGTCCACAAAGGACTGAATCAGGAAATCATTTGGCTGGTAACATGATCACTGCCTCTATTTCTGGTCTCTGCAGTTTCACATGCAATTGTCTTAGTAATGTCTTTTTGTATATTTATACCATGCTGAGATAGCATGAGACAGTTAATAATGTTCTACTCAAGAGTTAGACATGTTTTATCTCTGTGAAATCGATATTGGTCCATCTTTTTCCCAGATGACATTCTCCATGCAGGATCTCTTTTATAATGCAGTAAATAAAAGCACATCCTAAGAAATAGCATATGGTTGTGGACGCTTGAAATCTCAATATGGCGTCGTGTTGCATTATTGATTTGTATACTTGCAGAAGTCGAGTAGAGACTGTTTTTGTTCACATCCCTATAATAGATACAGGATATTACTTTCTCAGTGATGTATTTGACTGAGTGGCCAGTGAGCACAATCAACACTTTTTAATGCGCTAGCAGCTATCAGATAGACGGCACAATACAAAATATTGTTTCGTTTTGTATTTATATCTTTCATACGTAGTTCTAAAATTAGATAGGCTGATACAACGCGTAGTTGTGTGACACGTATTTGCAAAAGCGACTCTACATGCAGGTAACCTGTAAGTTACAGTGTACCTTTTGGATTATTATGCACACTACAAAATGGCGCCTTTGTTTTTCGGACTGTGAGGCCTTTCTTTCCCACAAATGTGACATGATTTCAGGCTGGTCATTTTTACGCGTTTAGAGTGCGACGTTGCTCTCAGCGCGCACATTTAAGAACAAACTCTGGGCAGTAATTCCTTTGTGTATCATGGGCATCCCGGATGCCATGCTGCCTCTTTGAAGCTGGAATTTAGACATATTTAATGGTAAGTTAGCCTCGGGGCTCTGACCTTTTAGCTTCTGGAATAATATATTAGAAATCGCTACTAGCATTGTCACCATCTTAATGGTCGAGTATTTCTTTTGACTCAACCATGCAAGCTATCACATCAGCAGTAAGCGTGAGAGGCATCTGCACTCCTTGGTATTTGTTGGAGAGCTTTTTATTAATATAGTCGAAAAGCTGTTTGACGGTTGTCCTTATGGTAGTTAGTTATTATTCAGTCGTGTTTCTCTACTACAGCATTTAGATCCTGTGGATTCTGAACCAATATATCCCCCTGTATAGACCGATACCGCCAGGCATACATGCTAATACTCTTTAAAGTACCACTTGGAGTCACAAATAGAATATGTAAGCTAGCTTTTTTCATATTTCTAGGTAAATACACATTATCAGAATGATATGGAGGTCTGGTTTTACAATAAACGCTATGGAATAATCTCTGGTTTTTGGCGTACTTCGAATAAATGACCAAGGGGTGCATACCCACGGTAAGGACTACTACAGCTGTATATATCTCTATGTGTTTCTATAGAGAAAGTGGCACCTCTGATTTATTATGTGCATATATACAGATATAAATTGATATAGATTGTAGAAGATATAGATTGTAGAAATAAATGGTCCCGTGTACATCGGAATCCTCACTGTGAGTCGCAAGAAGAGGAGTTTCCGTTTTTCTAAGTGGCCCATATGCTGATTAGTACCACTTCCTATGATTGACTAAATGAGTCTTCAGGTGCTTGCATATATATAAATAATATTCCTTTCTATTTTCTGACCCCACTTATGGTTTTCATATTTTGGGGTTTATTTGCACACTTGATTTAGCTTTATAATCAATTTCTCAAAAAATTTCTTGATCCTTTTCTTGATCTGTGAGACACTGTGGAAGTCTAAGAGGTGCTCTACACTTCTTTTTGGTCTTTCTAGATTGCGAACTATATATAAGGGTAGTCGTCTAACTGCACATTTCACTTTCTTGATCACACTGGTGTTTTTTGAGTGCATGGTTTACTTTGAACTATGTGTGAGTGAAAACTAGTCACTATTCATTAGAAGCGACATATGACTTTTAAATCTCTTCCGTTGCATTGGGTAACATTTTTTCTAAATAATCTCTTTGATAATTAATTGGAGACATGACAGTTGCATGTATCAGCCCCCGTATTTCAGTTTATAATTCAATTATACTTTTTCCTTGTGTTCACAGATACCCCCGCTCTTATTTTTAATAATTTTATTGTACAAATCCAAATATTGGTCCTGATGAAGGTGGTGAAAAGAATGTTTGTCCCACCGAAACGTACGTCGGCCACTGACCACTGACCTTTGGGAATCCAGCCAGTGAGATAAATATAGAGAAAAAAGACAGATGGTGTTGTCTCTCATATAACAATGAAATGATAGTGACTCTCATACACTGCTGAAATTGATGGAATATTTTTACATCACAAATGAAATGACCTATTGAACTGTTGGATCCTATTTGTGTCGTAAAACTGTACTTTTAATGCACATTTTTGTATGTCAGGTTGATTGATTGGTATGATAGGTAGTATGTTTGCTGCACAGTTTGTTGGGGTATAGTGTTGATAAAGAAGTGACATGATTTTGATTTCAAATGTATGTATTTATGTCAACTTCAGTTGAATTTTTTTCATAATGTATTTTTGTGATCGGTGAACTTCATAATTTTATAAATGAACTCATCATTTTTTCGTAAATGAAAACCAAAAAAATAAAAAAATAATGTTTTTCAATAAAAATTGTCATTTCTAAATGATTCTTCAATAGAAATAAGTATTTGTTTTCTTATGGGGTGTTTATAAGCTACAGGCTATGCTCTAAAGAAATATAGGTCTGCCAGAGGTCTTTCCTAATTTTTTGGCCTTTTCTTTGCCCCTCCTCTTGGACCTCAATTTAAATTAGGGGTACCTTTTTGTCATTTTGATTCTTACTCGGTTTTTACCGCAGGTTTTCTAGTCTAATTGGGTTGAGGCCTTTGGGCCCTTTCTTCCCTTTGCATGTTTGAGGTTTTTTCTCATATGTCGCTTTCTTTTGTAATAAGAGTGTCAGAGTAAATTGGTAGCTATATATGTAATTGGGCTATTTGTTAATTTTGTTATCAGATCTTGTTTTCTAAACGTTTTGTCATCTTTAGCATTGGTCTTTTTGTCTATTTTGTTCTTAGGCTGTGCCTCTTAGTATCTGAACTTTTCTGGTCTTTTCTTAGGGGCATTTTTCTGTTTTTCAAAATCTATTATACTTTCTGCACTATGGAGGGTTTAAAAACTTTCGGGTTCACGGATGAGGACTTTTCAACACTGATAGGGCAAATTGCCGGACAGCAAACCACTGCAAGAACTATTGGTAATGACAATACTGAATGGAATAAGTTATTAAATCTTAAGAAGAAACACAAGAGAATGGCCTCTCATGCATATTTCATGCTAGAGTATTTGAAGGTGGGTGTCATACCCTCAGGCTTGAGGGTAAGAAATATACCAGCCCTTTTCACAGAAGTCAGAAAATTCCTGGAGCGGTGAACGCAGATTGCGAACCGCTGCTCCAGGGATTGGATGATTCTAATAGTGGAGACAGTGCGTGAAATGCTGATAATTCTGGAACACAGAAATCAATGATTTGGAAGAAAAACTAAAGACCAGCAATGCTTTAGATGAAGCTAAGAACAAATTGGCGAACATAAATCAGGAAATACAAGACTTTGATGATTATCTTATCAAGAAAAAAACTGAAAAACTTAAGAAAGATTGTAGATGGTTTACACAAGAGAAAATATATCCATACCTGTGTTCTAATTACTATCAGGATGGAAACCAACTGGGAGAACAATATAATCAACAACCAAATAGAAGGCAAAAAACTCTGACCTTTTCTGATACTAATTCTTCAGATTCTGACTATGAGGGTCCGTCAGTGGGTGAGAGACCACAGTATAATCAAAGAAATATGAGAGGTCCTCAGCAGGATCATTTTCAATCGGCACCCTCACCTTTTTTACCAAGGGGCAGGGGCAGAGGCAGGATAAAATTTCCGAGACAAGAACGGAATTATTATCCACAAATGGACCCACAACATCCGCAACCTTATATGCGGACCCGAAATCAACAGTATTGGAAATTGTAACCAACAAACAAGACAAGAATGACCTAATACCAATTTACAATCTGTCCCAACATCAGCTTTCTCAAGAAGAAATTAACCTTCTAAGTAAAGGACTTTCTTTTGTCCCTAGTACCCAGCTTAACTTGTTTAGGTTACATAAAGACCTTTTTTCATTCTTTAGGAAAATCAGATTAAAAAAGTTCATGTCATCAAGAGAACCATTAGAAGAAGACATCAACTATTCAGGTTGTAAGCCCCCTTCAACTTTTACGCCTACCCTGGACATGGTTGGTCCCGAGGTTGAGATTTTTGAAAAATGTGGTTTTAAAGGAGGTCACGAGGATGACTAAATATGTACCCAAGGCAACACCAAATCTGACCTGTAATGAGAGAAAAGCATTACAGGATTTACGGAACAACCAATCCATAACCATTAAACCTTGTGATAAAGCGGGGGGATAGTTATGATGGACACTGACAGATATAAAGACAAAATTGAGAGCATGTTAAAGGTTCCAGCACACTATCAAAAAGCTAGAGCCTCAGCCCTCATTAAACTCAAAACACAAATAGACACGGTAAACTTGAAAGCTTTTGCTGATGGCTATATGTGTCAAAAGGAGCTAGACTTCCTCACAAAACCTAATGCAGTAACGCCAGTCTTATACGGCATACCAAAAACACATAAGAATGTCTTAGACCCTCCCTTGAGACCCATTATATCAGCAATAAACTCCAGTACTGAACCTTTGTCACAATATGTGGACGCTTTCCTGTGTCCTCTAACCACTCAATATGCGTCTTATATTAAGGACACAGGCCATATGATAAACACATTAGAACATGAGCCTTTTAATCAACAGACGCAGTTTTTGGTCACCCTAGACATCGAGTCTTTATATACCAACATACCCCAGGACCTGGCCATAGAGTCTGTGGCAGCTCTTTTGGCCAGGACACCTGGGGATAGACCTGACCTTTTTATCTTAGAGTGTCTCGACATTGTTCTACATCATAACTATTTTCAGTTTCATGACATCCTATACCAACAAACAAAGGGGACCAGTATGGTGGCCTCGTGTGCGCCTAGTGTGGCTAATATCTACATGGGAGAGCATGAGCGGAAACACATTTTTAACGAGGTAGCGCCCTACTATGAAAATATCACATATTGGCACAGGTTCATAGATGATATTTTTTTCATTTGGACAGGGATGGAGCAGGAATTGTTGGATTTTGTAGCATGGCTCAACCTTAGTGATGCTAATTTGAGATTCACGTGTAAATATTCAAAGAATAAGGTGGAATTTTTGGACATTTGGATTATGGAAAGACAAGGACAGATAGATGTAAGTCTGTTTAGAAAACCAACAGCCAAAAATACAATTTTGGAGCACAGTAGTTACCATCCTCCATGCCAAAAGGATTCAATCCCATTTGGGGAATTCCTAAGAGTAAGGAGAAATTGTACTTCCATGAAAGATTTCCTAGAGAATGCTGAACAACTCCAGAGGCGTCTCCTCCTTAGAGGATACCCTAGAAGATTGGTGCGTCAATCATTTAAGCGGGCCAAATACTATAATAGGGATGCCTTATTAGGAGGAAGCAATAAACAGTCCCCTAACACAATAGTTTGTGTAGTAGACCATTCCAGTATAAATAGTAAAATCAAACAAATACTGGATAAGAACTGGCGGATTTTAACAGCCAATGAACAGAACTTCAAGAAACCCATTGTTGCCTTTAGGAGGAATCCGAATCTTCGTGACAAATTGGTACATAGTAGACCCAAGACTAAGGGTACTATGAGACAATCCACTTTGGGAGGATTACCAGTCCTTGTAGGCAACTATAGGTGTGGTAATTGCCATGCTTGCCCCTCTGCCATTACCACACAAAACTGGACATATGGTACCAAGACAGGGAAACTCACCCAGATGACGAATTGTAGAAGCATGAATATTGTTTATCTTATTCTGTGCCCATGTGGCTTAGGCTACATAGGGGAAACAGGACGTGAATTTCGCGTCAGGTTTTCTGAACACAAGTCAGCTATCAGAACTCAAAAATTACAGGCCCCTATGGTCAAACATTGTGTTGAATATGGTCACTCTGAAGACCAACTTACCTGGTTAATACTAGAACATGTCCGAATAACACCAGGAAAAGAGGTGGATAAAATGCGAAAGATTAGAGAAACGTTTTGGATTTTTTCCTTGGATACAGTCCACAAAGGACTGAATGAGGAAATCATTTGGTTGGTAACATGATCACTGCCTCTATTTCTGGTCTCTGCAGTTTCACATGCAATTGTCTTAGTAATGTCTTTTTGTATATTTATACCATGCTGAGATAGCATGAGACAGTTAATAATGTTCTACTCAAGAGTTAGACATGTTTTATCTCTGTGAAATCGATATTGGTCCATCTTTTTCCCAGATGACATTCTCCATGCAGGATCTCTTTTATAATGCAGTAAATAAAAGCACATCCTAAGAAATAGCATATGGTTGTGGACGCTTGAAATCTCAATATGGCGTCGTGTTGCATTATTGATTTGTATACTTGCAGAAGTCGAGTAGAGACTGTTTTTGTTCACATCCCTATAATAGATACAGGATATTATTTTCTCAGTGATGTATTTGACTGAGTGGCCAGTGAGCACAATCAACACTTTTTAATGCGCTAGCAGCTATCAGATAGACAGCACAATACAAAATATTGTTTCGTTTTGTATTTATATCTTTCATACGTAGTTCTAAAATTAGATAGGCTGATACAACGCGTAGTTGTGTGACACGTATTTGCAAAAAGCGACTCTACATGCAGGTAACCTGTAAGTTACAGTGTACCTTTTGGATTATTATGCACACTACAAAATGGCGCCTTTGTTTTTCGGACTGTGAGGCCTTTCTTTCCCACAAACGTGACGTGATTTCAGGCGGGTCATTTTTACGCGTTTAGAGTGCGACGTTGCTCTCAGCGCGCACATTTAAGAACAAACTCTGGGCAGTAATTCCTTTGTGTATCACGGGCATCCCGGACGCCATGCTGCCTCTTTGAAGCTGGAATTTAGACATATTTAATGGTAAGTTAGCCTCGGGGCTCTGACCTTTTAGCTTCTGGAATAATATATTAGAAATCGCTACTAGCATTGTCACCATCTTAATGGTCGAGTATTTCTTTTGACTCAACCATGCAAGCTATCACATCAGCAGTAAGCGTGAGAGGCATCTGCACTCCTTGGTATTTGTTGGAGAGCTTTTTATTAATATAGTCGAAAAGCTGTTTGACGGTTGTCCTTATGGTAGTTAGTTATTATTCAGTCGTGTTTCTCTACTACAGCATTTAGATCCTGTGGATTCTGAACCAATATATCCCCCTGTATAGACCGATACCGCCAGGCATACATGCTAATACTCTTTAAAGTACCACTTGGAGTCACAAATAGAATATGTAAGCTAGCTTTTTTCATATTTCTAGGTAAATACACATTATCAGAATGATATGGAGGTCTGGTTTTACAATAAACGCTATGGAATAATCTCTGGTTTTTGGCGTACTTCGAATAAATGACCAAGGGGTGCATACCCACGGTAAGGACTACTACAGCTGTATATATCTCTATGTGTTTCTATAGAGAAAGTGGCACCTCTGATTTATTATGTGCATATATACAGATATAAATACATATTTTTATGTTGTTGTAGAAATAAATGGTCCCGTGTACATCGGAATCCTCACTGTGAGTCGCAAGAAGAGGAGTTTCCGTTTTTCTAAGTGGCCCATATGCTGATTAGTACCACTTCCTATGATTGACTAAATGAGTCTTCAGGTGCTTGCATATATATAAATAATATTCCTTTCTATTTTCTGACCCCACTTATGGTTTTCATATTTTGGGGTTTATTTGCACACTTGATTTAGCTTTATAATCAATTTCTCAAAACATTTCTTGATCCTTTTCTTGATCTGTGAGACACTGTGGAAGTCTAAGAGGTGCTCTACACTTCTTTTTGGTCTTTCTAGATTGCGAACTATATATAAGGGTAGTCGTCTAACTGCACATTTCACTTTCTTGATCACACTGGTGTTTTTTGAGTGCATGGTTTACTTTGAACTATGTGTGAGTGAAAACTAGTCACTATTCATTAGAAGCGACATGTGACTTTTAAATCTCTTCCGTTGCATTGGGTAACATTTTTTCTAAATAATCTCTTTGATAATTAATTGGAGACATGACAGTTGCATGTATCAGCCCCCGTATTTCAGTTTATAATTCAATTATACTTTTTCCTTGTGTTCACAGATACCCCCGCTCTTATTTTTAATAATTTTATTGTACAAATCCAAATATTGGTCCTGATGAAGGTGGTGAAAAGAATGTTTGTCCCACCGAAACGTACGTCGACCACTGACCACTGACCTTTGGGAATCCAGCCAGTGAGATAAATATAGAGAAAAAAGACAGATGGTGTTGTCTCTCATATAACAATGAAATGATAGTGACTCTCATACACTGCTGAAATTGATGGAATGTTTTTACATCACAAATGAAATGACCTATTGAACTGTTGGATCCTATTTGTGTCGTAAAACTGTACTTTTAATGCACATTTTTGTATGTCAGGTTGATTGATTGGTATGATAGGTAGTATGTTTGCTGCACAGTTTGTTGGGGTATAGTGTTGATAAAGAAGTGACATGATTTTGATTTCAAATGTATGTATTTATGTCAACTTCAGTTGAATCATTTTCATAATGTATTTTTGTGATCGGTGAACTTCATAATTTTATAAATGAACTCTCATCATTTTTTCGTAAATGAAAACCAAAAAAATAAAAAAATAATGTTTTTCAATAAAAATTGTCATTTCTAAATGATTCTTCAATAGAAATAAGTATTTGTTTTCTTATGGGGTGTTTATAAGCTACAGGCTATGCTCTAAAGAAATATAGGTCTGCCAGAGGTCTTTCCTAATTTTTTGGCCTTTTCTTTCCCCCTCCTCTTGGACCTCAATTTAAATTAGGGGGTACCTTTTTGTCATTTTGATTCTTACTCGGTTTTTACCGCAGGTTTTCTAGTCTAATTGGGTTGAGGCCTTTGGGCCCTTTCTTCCCTTTGCATGTTTGAGGTTTTTTCTCATATGTCGCTTTCTTTTGTAATAAGAGTGTCAGAGTAAATTGGTAGCTATATATGTAATTGGGCTATTTGTTAATTTTGTTATCAGATCTTGTTTTCTAAAAGTTTTGTCATCTTTAGCATTGGTCTTTTTGTCTATTTTGTTCTTAGGCTGTGCCTCTTAGTATCTGAACTTTTCTGGTCTTTTCTTAGGGGCATTTTTCTGTTTTTCAAAATCTATTATACTTTCTGCACTATGGAGGGTTTAAAAACTTTCGGGTTCACGGATGAGGACTTTTCAACACTGATAGGGCAAATTGCCGGACAGCAAACCACTGCAAGAACTATTGGTAATGACAATACTGAATGGAATAAGTTATTAAATCTTAAGAAGAAACACAAGAGAATGGCCTCTCATGCATATTTCATGCTAGAGTATTTGAAGGTGGGTGTCATACCCTCAGGCTTGAGGGTAAGAAATATACCAGCCCTTTTCACAGAAGTCAGAAAATTCCTGGAGCGGTGGTCGCAGATTGCGAACCGCTGCTCCAGGGATTGGATGATTCTAATAGTGGAGACAGTGCGTGAAATGCTGATAATTCTGGAACAAGAAATCAATGATTTGGAAGAAAAACTAAAGGCCAGCAATGCTTTAGATGAAGCTAAGAACAAATTGGCGAACATAAATCAGGAAATACAAGACTTTGATGATTATCTTATCAAGAAAAAAACTGAAAAACTTAAGAAAGATTGTAGATGGTTTACACAAGAGAAAATATATCCATACCTGTGTTCTAATTACTATCAGGATGGAAACCAACTGGGAGAACAATATAATCAACAACCAAATAGAAGGCAAAAAACTCTGACCTTTTCTGATACTAATTCTTCAGATTCTGACTATGAGGGTCCGTCAGTGGGTGAGAGACCACAGTATAATCAAAGAAATATGAGAGGTCCTCAGCAGGATCATTTTCAATCGGCACCCTCACCTTTTTTACCAAGGGGCAGGGGCAGAGGCAGGATAAAATTTCCGAGACAAGAACGGAATTATTATCCACAAATGGACCCACAACATCCGCAACCTTATATGCGGACCCGAAATCAGCAGTATTGGAAATTGTAACCAACAAAGAAGACAAGAATGACCTAATACCAATTTACAATCTGTCCCAACATCAGCTTTCTCAAGAAGAAATTAACCTTCTAAGTAAAGGACTTTCTTTTGTCCCTAGTACCCAGCTTAACTTGTTTAGGTTACATAAAGACCTTTTTTCATTCTTTAGGAAAATCAGATTAAAAAAGTTCATGTCATCAAGAGAACCATTAGAAGAAGACATCAACTATTCAGGTTGTAAGCCCCTTCAACTTTTACGCCTACCCTGGACATGGTTGGTCCCGAGGTTGAGATTTTTGAAAAATGTGGTTTTAAAGGAGGTCACGAGGATGACTAAATATGTACCCAAGGCAACACCAAATCTGACCTGTAATGAGAGAAAAGCATTACAGGATTTACGAGACAACCAATCCATAACCATTAAACCTTGTGATAAAGCGGGGGGATAGTTATGATGGACACTGACAGATATAAAGACAAAATTGAGAGCATGTTAAAGGTTCCAGCACACTATCAAAAAGCTAGAGCCTCAGCCCTCATTAAACTCAAAACACAAATAGACACGGTAACCTTGAAAGCTTTTGCTGATGGCTATATTTGTCAAAAGGAGCTAGACTTCCTCACAAAACCTAATGCAGTAACGCCAGTCTTATACGGCATACCAAAAACACATAAGAATGTCTTAGACCCTCCCTTGAGACCCATTATATCAGCAATAAACTCCAGTACTGAACCTTTGTCACAATATGTGGACGCTTTCCTGTGTCCTCTAACCACTCAATATGCGTCTTATATTAAGGACACAGGCCATATGATAAACACATTAGAACATGAGCCTTTTAATCAACAGACGCAGTTTTTGGTCACCCTAGACATCGAGTCTTTATATACCAACATACCCCAGGACCTGGCCATAGAGTCTGTGGCAGCTCTTTTGGCCAGGACACCTGGGGATAGACCTGACCTTTTTATCTTAGAGTGTCTCGACATTGTTCTACATCATAACTATTTTCAGTTTCATGACATCCTATACCAACAAACAAAGGGGACCAGTATGGTGGCCTCGTGTGCGCCTAGTGTGGCTAATATCTACATGGGAGAGCATGAGCGGAAACACATTTTTAAACGAGGTAGCGCCCTACTATGAAAATATCACATATTGGCACAGGTTCATAGATGATATTTTTTTCATTTGGACAGGGATGGAGCAGGAATTGTTGGATTTTGTAGCATGGCTCAACCTTAGTGATGCTAATTTGAGATTCACGTGTAAATATTCAAAGAATAAGGTGGAATTTTTGGACATTTGGATTATGGAAAGACAAGGACAGATAGATGTAAGTCTGTTTAGAAAACCAACAGCCAAAAATACAATTTTGGAGCACAGTAGTTACCATCCTCCATGCCAAAAGGATTCAATCCCATTTGGGGAATTCCTAAGAGTAAGGAGAAATTGTACTTCCATGAAAGATTTCCTAGAGAATGCTGAACAACTCCAGAGGCGTCTCCTCCTTAGAGGATACCCTAGAAGATTGGTGCGTCAATCATTTAAGCGGGCCGAATACTATAATAGGGATGCCTTATTAGGAGGAAGCAATAAACAGTCCCCTAACACAATAGTTTGTGTAGTAGACCATTCCAGTATAAATAGTAAAATCAAACAAATACTGGATAAGAACTGGTGGATTTTAACAGCCAATGAACAGAACTTCAAGAAACGCATTGTTGCCTTTAGGAGGAATCCGAATCTTCGTGACAAATTGGTACATAGTAGACCCAAGACTAAGGGTACTATGAGACAATCCACTTTGGGAGGATTACCAGTCCTTGTAGGCAACTATAGGTGTGGTAATTGCCATGCTTGCCCCTCTGCCATTACCATACAAAACTGGACATATGGTAGCAAGACAGGGAAACTCACCCAGATGACGAATTGTAGAAGCATGAATATTGTTTATCTTATTCTGTGCCCATGTGGCTTAGGCTACATAGGGGAAACAGGACGTGAATTTCGACGTCAGGTTTTCTGAACACAAGTCAGCTATCAGAACTCAAAAATTACAGGCCCCTATGGTCAAACATTGTGTTGAATATGGTCACTCTGAAGACCAACTTACCTGGTTAATACTAGAACATGTCCGAATAACACCAGGAAAAAAGGTGGATAAAATGCGAAAGATTAGAGAAACGTTTTGGATTTTTTCCTTGGATACAGTCCACAAAGGACTGAATGAGGAAATCATTTGGTTGGTAACATGATCACTGCCTCTATTTCTGGTCTCTGCAGTTTCACATGCAATTGTCTTAGTAATGTCTTTTTGTATATTTATACCATGCTGAGATAGCATGAGACAGTTAATAATGTTCTACTCAAGAGTTAGACATGTTTTATCTCTGTGAAATCGATATTGGTCCATCTTTTTCCCAGATGACATTCTCCATGCAGGATCTCTTTTATAATGCAGTAAATAAAAGCACATCCTAAGAAATAGCATATGGTTGTGGATGCTTGAAATCTCAATATGGCGTCATGTTGCATTATTGATTTGTATACTTGCAGAAGTCGAGTAGAGACTGTTTTTGTTCACATCCCTATAATAGATACAGGATATTATTTTCTCAGTGATGTATTTGACTGAGTGGCCAGTGAGCACAATCAACACTTTTTAATGCGCTAGCAGCTATCAGATAGACAGCACAATACAAAGTATTGTTTCGTTTTGTATTTATATCTTTCATACGTAGTTCTAAAATTAGATAGGCTGATACAACGCGTAGTTGTGTGACACGTATTTGCAAAAAGCGACTCTACATGCAGGTAACCTGTAAGTTACAGTGTACCTTTTGGATTATTATGCACACTACAAAATGGCGCCTTTGTTTTTCGGACTGTGAGGCCTTTCTTTCCCACAAACGTGACGTGATTTCAGGCGGGTCAATTTTACGCGTTTAGAGTGCGACGTTGCTCTCAGCGCGCACTTTTAAGAACAAACTCTGGGCAGTAATTCCTTTGTGTATCACGGGCATCCCGGACGCCATGCTGCATCTTTGAAGCTGGAATTTAGACATATTTAATGGTAAGTTCGCCTCGGGGCTCTGACCTTTTAGCTTCTGGAATAATATATTAGAAATCGCTACTAGCATTGTCACCATCTTAATGGTCGAGTATTTTTTTTGACTCAACCATGCAAGCTATCACATCAGCAGTAAGCGTGAGAGGCATCTGCACTCCTTGGTATTTGTTGGAGAGCTTTTTATTAATATAGTCGAAAAGCTGTTTCACGGTTGTCCTTATGGTAGTTAGTTATTATTCAGTCGTGTTTCTCTACTACAGCATTTAGATCCTGTGGATTCTGAACCAATATATCCCCCTGTATAGACCGATACCGCCAGGCATACATGCTAATACTCTTTAAAGTACCACTTGGAGTCACAAATAGAATATGTAAGCTAGCTTTTTTCATATTTCTAGGTAAATACACATTATCAGAATGATATGGAGGTCTGGTTTTACAATAAACGCTATGGAATAATCTCTGGTTTTTGGCGTACTTCGAATAAATGACCAAGGGGTGCATACCCACGGTAAAGACTACTACAGCTGTATATATCTCTATGTGTTTCTATAGAGAAAGTGGCACCTCTGATTTATTATGTGCATATATACAGATATAAATACATATTTTTTATGTTGTTGTAGAAATAAATGGTCCCGTGTACATCGGAATCCTCACTGTGAGTCGCAAGAAGAGGAGTTTCCGTTTTTCTAAGTGGCCCATATGCTGATTAGTACCACTTCCTATGATTGACTAAATGAGTCTTCAGGTGCTTGCATATATATAAATAATATTCCTTTCTATTTTCTGACCCCACTTATGGTTTTCATATTTTGGGGTTTATTTGCACACTTGATTTAGCTTTATAATCAATTTCTCAAAAATTTCTTGATCCTTTTCTTGATCTGTGAGACACTGTGGAAGTCTAAGAGGTGCTCTACACTTCTTTTTGGTCTTTCTAGATTGCGAACTATATATAAGGGTAGTCGTCTAACTGCACATTTCACTTTCTTGATCACACTGGTGTTTTTTGAGTGCATGGTTTACTTTGAACTATGTGTGAGTGAAAACTAGTCACTATTCATTAGAAGCGACATGTGACTTTTAAATCTCTTCCGTTGCATTGGGTAACATTTTTTCTAAATAATCTCTTTGATAATTAATTGGAGACATGACAGTTGCATGTATCAGCCCCCGTATTTCAGTTTATAATTCAATTATACTTTTTCCTTGTGTTCACAGATACCCCCGCTCTTATTTTTAATAATTTTATTGTACAAATCCAAATATTGGTCCTGATGAAGGTGGTGAAAAGAATGTTTGTCCCACCGAAACGTACGTCGACCACTGACCACTGACCTTTGGGAATCCAGCCAGTGAGATAAATATAGAGAAAAAAGACAGATGGTGTTGTCTCTCATATAACAATGAAATGATAGTGACTCTCATACACTGCTGAAATTGATGGAATGTTTTTACATCACAAATGAAATGACTTATTGAACTGTTGGATCGTATTTGTGTCGTAAAACTGTACTTTTAATGCTCATTTTTGTATGTCAGGTTGATTGATTGGTATGATAGGTAGTATGTTTGCTGCACAGTTTGTTGGGGTATAGTGTTGATAAAGAAGTGACATGATTTTGATTTCAAATGTATGTATTTATGTCAACTTCAGTTGAATCATTTTCATAATGTATTTTTGTGATCGGTGAACTTCATAATTTTATAAATGAACTCATCATTTTTTCGTAAATGAAAACCAAAAAATAAAAAAATAATGTTTTTCAATAAAAATTGTCATTTCTAAATGATTCTTCAATAGAAATAAGTATTTGTTTTCTTATGGGGTGTTTATAAGCTACAGGCTATGCTCTAAAAAAATATAGGTCTGCCAGAGGTCTCTCCTAATTTTTAGGTCCTGAAGGAATGCCATTTGCTTTCACCATAGACTAGACACTAACTATGTCTCACCTATATCTTTAGCCATAAAAAGGGATCTTTTATGGCCCCCACTAACTCTGTATTTATCCCATTCCACCTCACCTCTTAATAAAATTATTACTGTGTCTGATGAAGTTAAGAAACCACCTTGAATTTCACCCAACTGCCTCTTTATCTCAATAGAAGATTTATACGGTCATGTATTTGTGATGTTTACTTTTTCCTTCTCTTCATAATGTCTACAGTTGTTTACCTTTATTATTTTTCTAATTTATACAGTATTGTTACTTATTGTTTTCCTTCCCCTCCCATATTCCTTTTGTATTTACACAGTTTCTCACAGCACAGAATGTATATCTTGTTATATTTATATCTATTTTTAGCAATTTTTCCTCCATGTTTTGAATTTTATGCTTACTTCTCGTGCTCTATTTTGTGTTATTATGACTAATGCTAATTATTGAATTGCTATTTTTTGCTGTTCTTAATAAACTCAAGCTTAAAAACAAAAATGAAAATGTAATTATTTATTAATCACACAAGCTGTATCATTGATTTCGAGGACACAAAGAAGAAATATGTTCAAGTGAAAACATTTAGCTGAAAAAAATGCCAACCAATTCATTTCTCCTCCTACATCCTTCAGTAGAATCATGGACAAGCTCAGACCCATCCATTCTATGGTTAAATGGTTCTTGTGTTTCACATTCCCATACCAAATCAGTCTGCATACATATGTTGTGCAGAAGAGTACAGACTACAATAATCTTGCAGAATATTAGCGGATTATAAGGCCTTCTTCCTCCTGATGGGTCAAAACAATGAAATCCAAAGGAACTCTCTACCCTATTTCTAGTTTTTAAGAGTCATGTTAAATCTCTTTTGAGCCTCATTTTGTGGATTAATTAAATGAGTCATCAGCCATGGCATTAATCCATAACCCATATCACCTAAAGTCAACAAATTGATATACAATTAACACAAAATCATGGGACTTCTTGGTGGGTGGATTGTGTAGGGTAATGGCGCTCCTGGGAAATACGCGGTGAGTATACACTAGTGTACAATTATGATTGCGGTGCATAAGGGTGGGGAGAGCCACCCTCCTTCCCAATGTGTGGATAACTACTGATAAACCACAATAACAGTCCCTTGCACACGCCGACAGTATATATTATGTATCATTGACAATAATAAAAACCACTCTTGTCCCCCCGTTGAATCAGTCACTTCAGTTTAATCTTAATATCCTCAGCCAACACGTGTTTCGTCGCGCTTAACTGTTGTGCGCAGGGACTTCTTCAGGGCTCTAATCTCTTTGTATGGATCCTCAGTTCCGGTTGTATTTCCGACCCGGAATGGGTTCTAGTACTCCAGTGATATTTGCACAGTAAAGGGCAACAGTGATTACTGTGTCCATGATTTAGGGGCCGATTCCGATCTCGGCCGGTAGGGCACCGAATCGGATTCGGCTTAACCGGATCCGATTCGGAGCCCTATTTCCCGACCGAGTCGTACGTGCGTCCAGGCGAGCGAGTACGATGTGTGCGTTCGCGAAATCTCCGACCGACTCGTTCACAGGACCCGACCGCTCCGACCGACTCGCACGGGGACGACGCGCACCTCGCAATGGAGACGTTCCCCGGCCGGGTAAGTACGATGCGCACCTCGACCGCTCCGACCAACTCGCGCAGCCCGGCTCCAAGGAGCTGTCGGAGCCGCACTTTGGGGGTCCGTGTCGGACCCCCCTGGAAGCGTAGGCATGCGAGTCGCACACAGGGGGGACCCATGGGTCCCCCCTACACGTGCATGTATGGTGCGACCCGCATCGACGCGAACACGCTGTAGGGGGCGCCCTTGTTCGCGTCGTGCCCATTGATTCAATGGGAGCCCGTGTACGCGTCGTACCACTAGCTCCCATTGACTTCAATGGGAGTCCGACCGAATCGAGTCCGATAGCACACGTGCGCATCGTACTCGTTCGGTCGGACTGCTAGGGTCCGATTCGGTCGGAAATCTCTCCGGGTCCGGCTCGGTCGGGGAGATTTCCGGCCCAAATCGGAATCGGCCCCATAGTGTATTCCAGAATTCTTTTCTTAAGTGTGGATCTTGTGTGTATAAGTCATAAATCCATCATGAAGAATGACGACGTGGTATAGTAAAACCACTCTTTGGGTGCTAAGTGAGTCCCTCTTGCCAGCAACCAAGTCTTTGCTGGTGTAAACGCAAACCCTCTGTTCAGTAGCAGGGCTGCTTCCGGCATGTCCGCAGACATTAAACTGAAGTGACTGTTTCAATGGAGGAACAAGTGTGTTTTTTTATTATTGTCAATGATACATAATATATACTGTCGGCGTGTGCAAGGGACTGTTGTTTTAACACAAAATGATAATGCAAAAACACAAAATTTAGAAAAATACATTTTAAAAATCTATAAAAATATCTCCATAATTTTACAACTTTTTTCAAAATTTATAATGACTTTGTGTGCCTTTGCATGGTGAATATGAAAGCAGGACAAAATTAAAAAAAATAGAGAAATATACTCAATAAGTCAAACGAGGAAACATAGACAACACTTATTTACAACATTTAACCCAAGGCAGCAACTTGAACAATTTCTTATTGTTGTGGTTTCCAATGGGTGAAGCATGGCCATTGCCACACATCCACTCATGAAAATCTCTCACTATTCTAAGTTAATGAAAGGATGACAACCTGTGTTATAAAAGATTTGTGACAAATTTAGAAAGGCGAGAAAGAGTTTTTTAACATTAAAGCTTATAAACAAATGTGCATTAAACAGAAATAAAGAAGTCATTTAAAACAGTGTACTTACGAATCAGGAGGGAGTTTCCATATAGGTCATCCTGTAAATGCTGATTAATCAGACAATGCCGGAAGATATAGGAATCATGTTCACCGCTAAGAAATTTATTAGCAACATTAATAAATTGTCCTTTATAATCCACTATAGTTTGCACATTAATAGAGTAGTTGTCTTTTCTGTTGCAGTATATGTGTGCTGTTTCAGATGATGGCACCAACTGTACATGTGTACAGTCTATTGCTCCAAGTTCATTTTGGAAGCCAGCAATTTCACACAATCCTTGCTTAATGCATATTAGTTCGTGCCAGCCATTTGGGAAGTGAAGATAATGAGGTGTGAGCCTCAAAATGGCATCAAGAACAGATCTCAAAAAAGAAGAAAATGCAGACTCAGAAATACCTGCCAACCAAGCAGAAGTTGTTTGAAGGGCTCCCGAAGCCATCATATGCAATGCTGCCAGCAATTTTACATGTGGTGGGATGTATGAAATCAAGATGTTGTTGGTTCAAAACTTGGAGTAATCTTCTGCAATAACTGTAAGGTGCTGTCCTTGTTTAAATGATATAACAAGATCACATCCTCAACCGTCAAATCAAGAAAGGGTAATCCTTCTCCTAATGATCCACTACTACATCCTTTGCTGAATGTTGCGTGTGCGCAAATGATGACAATCTCAAAAAACAATTTACATGGCTGCAAAGTGGCCTTAAAAGCCAGTTTTGTGGTACTTTCTTTTATACTGATTCCATTGCATGCCTGCTAGGACCATGACCAATCTGGTGCAATGGAAGCCTTGCGATACACTGTGTGAGGCTGTGTGATGTAGCCTTTACTTAGTAAATAACAATGTGTTAACCTTGCATTAAGATTTGCATGGGAACACCCACCTTGCATACATTAAAATCTGCATGATGCCAGGTGAGGCAACGCACATTTTGAACCAAGCAGGATTACAAAATCAATGCAAAACCAACCATGGGCGCTTAATTGATATGACTTATGACCTTACATTGTGTTGACTTGCGCAACACACCAACAAAACAAGGGCTTAGTAAATCTGTGCCTCTGAACAACCCAGGAAATCTTGTGATGACCAATGCACCCAGATCAATGAGAAGCTCCTGCTACTCTTTGAAATAAATGGTGGGCAGCACATGTGTTTGAGCACAGAAATTGTTGTAGATAAATAGGATAGCTGTTCCAGACTGGGCACGCCAGACCTAATGTATTGTGATAATGTGTGGAAGTGGTAAAGTCCAAGAATTTCAAAGAAGGAGCAAAAGACCCCTACTTTCCACACCAGTCATGAAACTGATGAATGTTTATTTTACATTTTGGACCGCCAGGGAAACATTGGCAGTCCAGAAATAAAAAAACTAAAAAAGTGACCCCTACTCTTTGAGAGAAAACTCACAGGGTGTTAGGATCCACTCTTCTTCCTACACTTCGATTCTCCAGCTCCTCAGCAGCAAAATCTCTATTGCTGGGTAATCTGGTTAATTTCTATTTTTACCAGATTATCTGCCTGCCCTTTATCTATGGGCCTCTCCTTCATGAAGAGGGATTACTCCTGTTGCATTCTGGTTAGGGGTGGGTGGAACTTGCAGAGTTCTACTCTGTGGAATTCCATGGAGTTATCTAAAAACTCAGTGAAATTCTGCGGAGTTCTGTGTCTGGCAGAATAATGCCTGGTCCTACTGTTAATGTGGTCTAATAGCATGTCAATACATATATTCTCAGCACTGTGGCAAACTCTGAAAGGACAATACAGGCAGACCAGTAAAGAGAGCAGTGAGTGAGGAGTGCTGAGAGACTACCATACCAGTGGGGGCAGAATGGGGCCAAAGCATGTAAATAAATTCCCCCATGTTGAGCAGTCTCTCGCGCAGCTCCAGAAGCTGAGTATATTCCTGTTCTGATGCCCATTCTGGGGTGAAATCTGATAGAGCTGCCACAGCGTAGACCATGTAGGTACTTAAATATAACCAAGCCTAAAGGCTGTACTGCAGTTACATTTTTTTTACTTACTAGAACCTGCACACCTTTCACAAGTAGTGTTGTAGTCTAGAATAAATGTACTATTTTGAATAACAGGTGTGCACAAGAAAACAATTACTCCATCTGATAAAATGTGCTTTGGAGTTCATTAGACATGGTTATTTTGACAGCAATCCAAATCACTGAAACAGCTTAATAATTGGCAGTGCCAAAAAGTATGGCCTCTGTCACAATTAATCCAATCATTAAAGTCGCAAGCCGAAGAGGGGTGGTCCTGTGGCCACAATCCAGGCCCCTCTGTGTACTGACATTTCAGGGACCGCCTGCCTCGCTGGTAACGTCCTCAGCCGAACTGGCCACCCTAGGCACCCATGGCTCCATCCCACTGGCAGGGCATCAGGGAGCCATAAATCCATGTCAGTGCACGGGACACATGTGAGCTGCCAACCATCATCATTCAATGCCAGCTATCAGCCAGTTCAGAACCGCCCCATCTTTGAGCATATATAGGGGCTAGGAGATGAAGCAGTCTACCCAGGATCGCACAATGTGGCAAAGGTCAACTCTCTTTGCTTCTTTTGTGCATAGGTAGACCAGGAAACAAACATTCAAACAATAGAACACACAAACGATATCAGTGAGGAACCGAGGCACAGTCATTTGAAAAACTGGATTTATGTGATAAGAGCGTGTCTTACCATGCAGTAGGTCAGTAGAAGAGCAGCATGCCTTAGGGATGAAGCAGAGCACCTCTGTGCCCGATGGAAGCAGGCAGAAAACTTGCCCGGTGCAGCTCTTCTTCAGAGCAGGCACCGTGTCTCTTGGCAGCACATGCAGGTCCTTATGGTGAGTACCGAGGCCCCCTCTTCAGATAGCGTTTTTCCCTGAGTGCCATGTCGACTTAGAGGTTGGAATTGGGAAACTGCTGGCTGGCAGATCTAAGACATCAGACTCCAAAGGGATAGAGAAGGAAACCTCACTGAGCGCTCTGTATCCCTGAGTGTCGCATCAGAGTATGTATACTACCAAAAGCCAGCGACACTCCCCTCCCCCAATAAACTTCAATCACCAGGCATTACTCGCTGAGTGCGCTGGCTGCAAACTTCAGCAGAGGGTGCGAATCGTGCACACGCACTAAATCTATAAACACGTCATAACTGGTGCTTCTGCGACCTATACGAGGGACATGAAGGGCCAGGTCACATGATCTGTGCCGATTGTGGCAATGCCATCTTTCAGTGCACCTCAAACTAAAGTGCTACTGTGAGAAACTCCATTACTCAGGGTCATGCAACCACCAGCTAATGCTATGGTGAGCGGCGAGTGTGCCGATAAACTCTGCTCCATCGGCGGTAGGCGGAGTCTGCTGAACTCCATGTTTGAAGCAGAGCGCAGAGTGCCCAAAACTCCTCTAACTCTTCCAGCGGAGTGGAGTTTGCCACCCAACCTCATTTCTGGTGCCCTGGGAACACCTCTCCCCACCCTTTCTAATGAGGTTCGATGACCTGTGTGTTTGCCCCTCGGACTCTACATTCTCAGAGTCCTGATGATGATCCCACATCGCGTTAAGAGATCAAAACACTGTTCACTTACATGATAGACCCTTGTTAGACCTGGCATCATTGGTGTGGCTTTCCCTGTATTTTTGCCTTTGCCTCCTGTGTTTTTGCTGGTCTAGATGCTTTAGGCACTTTGCCACTGCTGTTCAGTGCCAAAGTGCAAGTGCTCCCTTTATAAATTGTTGTTATGGATTGGTGATTCCATGATTGGCATATTTGATTTACTAGTCAGTCCCTAGTACAGTGCACTGTGTGTGCCCAGGGCCTGTAAATCAAATGCTGCTAGTAGGCTTGCATCACTGGTTGTGCCACCTACACAAGCAGCTTTGCAACAAGGTCTCATGCCTGCCATTGTAGAGCCTGTGTGCAGTCTGATACTGCCATGTTGACTTGGCAAGTGCACCCACTTGCCAGGCCCTAACCTTCCCTTTTCTTACATGTGGGTCACCCCTAATGTAGGCCCAAAGTACCCCTATGGGCAGGGTGCAGTGTATGTGGAAGGTAGGATATGCTCTGGTGTCTGGCATGTCCTGATAGTGAAATGCTGCCAATTTTGTTTTTCACTATTGCAAGGCTACCTGTTCCCATAGGATAGAATGGGGAGTTTGCTTATAACATCTTATAAACATAACTACCCCTGGGAACAAGGTAGGAAAATAACGTTTAGTATGCCGGAACTCAGAATGTTAAAATGCATCTTTTAGTGAGGGTGACTGTTGCATTCTGTGTTTGAAAGTACCACATTTAGAAGCTAGGTATTTTCTTGCTTAGCCATCCAGTGTGCTTCTGCTAGGATGTGTATTGATTGTCTGGCTTTGGAGTGACAGGGGCTGGGGAGGTGCAGTGGCTCCAGAGAGTCTGGATGAGTCAGGGCTGGACTGAATGGACCTGGGCTGCATTTAGAGTAGGGGGAGGAGATTTCCTTTCTCCTGAATGGGCCTGGTCTGCCTTCCACAATGCTGTCTCCACCTCCTGCCATGAAGCTGCACCAGAAAGGACAGGACTGGTTTTGACTGAGCACAGGACTTCTCTGCCACCAGAGAACAGAGGATTTTGCTGTATAAAAAGAGGGGCCCGGACCCCAGACTTTTAGATCACTTCTAAAAAATCAAGAGGAACCTTTGCCAAGGAGAAGAGCTGGAGAAACTGAGGAGGAATACTGACCCTGTGCTGTTTGCTGTCTGGGGTTGACCTGCAGTGGCTACTTTTTGCCAAGGAAAGGGAAAAGGACTTTGCTGTTTGCTGTGTCCCCTGCTTGAGGAAGATCTCCAAGGGCTTGAAGAAGAGCTTGCCTCCTGTTCTGAAGTCTCAGGGACACGAAGACTTCAACCCCAGCTCCCCTGAACTTCCTTGCTGGGAGTTCTGATCTGTTAAGAGGTGCCTGTAGCTGTTCTGGGCCTCTGGAGGTTGTTCTAGCTGTTGGGAGCTGGAAAAGCAACGCAACAATGAGAAAGTGACACATCAGTGTCTGTTTCTGACGCATCGCTGAAGAAACCGACACAGCGCCTGCCCGCGGCTCGAGAAATCGCCGCACGCTGCATCAAGTGCGTCTCCGAAGTCCGAGATCACTGCACCGATTCCAACGCAAGCTCTGCTGTGCGGCTACAAGAAACCACACATCGTCCCGGATTGTCGCATCGCAGTGAGGTGCCAGGTCTGTCGCCTCATTGGGAGATGCAGTAAGAAATCGACGCATCACCTCCCCACGCAATAAGAAATCGACGCATCATCGCCTCTCCGGTAAGGAACCAACATATCACCTCCCCTGCGCAGCAGTAAGGAACTGACGCATCACCTCCCCCGGAGCAAGGAACCGACACATCACCTTCCCTGAGTGTAAGGAACCGACGCATTACCTTCCCTGCAGCCCTTTTTATTTGTGTGTGTGACACATCCAAGGTACTTTGTGTGAAAAGTGTCGCATCTACAAATTGCTTTGAACTGAACTATTTCTACCATTTGAAAGTCATGTTTGTATTAATGTACTGTGGATTTTTGTGGTTTTGGTCTTGTTTGGTTTAGATAAAGAATACTTATTTTTCTAAACTGGTATGGTGTCCATTTGTAGTGCTTTCACTGTATTATGTATGTGTTCACAAATGCTTTACACACTGCCTCTGAGATAAGCCTGTCTGCTCGTGCCAAGCTACCAAGGGGGTGGGCAGGGGTTATTTTAGAAGTGTATCCCCCTTACACTGACTAGAAGCAAGGGTCCCTATTTGGACAAAGGTACCTACCTCTGGCAACTAGAGACCCCCATTTCTAACAACCCTATTTGCGTTGTTTTATTTGAATCAAAGGGGGATATATTGCACTAAAAAAAACACTGAACATATTTTTGTCACTGGCACTGGTATATCTATGTTCCGAAATATTTTTCATTAAGTGACGAAAAATGTTAATTACTTTTCTCACCTCATGTATTAGGGACCATTGTGTTTATGAATACTTTAATATCCCAGGTCCCTAGTGATATTTAGGTTCCCCTTGTTTCTATTGCTTAACTAATGACAGGACAGCTAGTAATATAGATATTCATCATCTTGAGGGTGTAGAATTGCAGCCACACAATGCACCTTGCATTGGCAAATAACAAGGAACTGTTCTGATTGGACCCACTAACCTCAGGAAATGTCGTTTTTCACATTAATTAGTGTTGCGTTGAGAAATCTAGCATAGCTACACAGCACTCATAAGTCACAATATATCCAGATGCCACGCCTTGCAGAACACCATAGCAAATGCTGCCACTGAATCTGGGCATAAGATCTCTTACAACATCTGAAGGAAGTGTCAAAAACCCAGTCGATTGAAACTAGCTTGACACCGGAAGATTCTAGCAAGGTGTCACCTACATTGAGAGAAGATGAGACACTCTCAAAGGCAGATCTCATCAACATACTGACAGCATTCAAGAGAGAACTCCAAGAGGAATTATATGGAGACATAAGCAAGAGGCTACAGGACTTGAGAGCTGATCTAGGAGCCAAAATCAAAACATTGAGATAAGATGTGGGTCATGTGGGCTAGAGAGTAGTTAGCCTGGAATGTAAGGTGAACATTTTTAGAACAGTTTCATTATAGGCAACTTGGTCCCAACTAGAAGTGATGCAATTTTGAACTGAAGAGATGGAAAACAGTCCAAACAACAAAAGAGTGTGCCTTCTTAAGAGAAGAGCAAGCATGAAGAATCAAATTTGATTCTTTAGAAAGCCCTCACTCACCAACCTGGTTGGTGACATGCTTCATCATCGGGCCCCACCAGGAAGGTCGAGTACCTCCCCGGTGTGCTTCAACGCCAGAATTACTGCGGAGCAGGTTAATGTTCTAAGTGGCAAGTGATTGTGAAGTGAATTAAAAGTGTCTAGGTTGTGTCCAAAAATAATTTTATTCGTCGGTCAACCAGGCACGGGTAAAAACAAAGTGAGTGATGTATGTGCTGGATAGATTGGTCAGCTATGTCTCACTGTGTGTGGTCAACATGTTTCTGCCTATGTGATGCTACTAGCTAGGCATTCTTCAGGACCAGAGTGTAGACCCCGGCGGTATGAGAGCGCTAAGGCTCACCCTAACCAGGAGGTCAAATACGTGAAAAACAGGAAAAACATTTTAAAAACCTGCTGTTACTGCGGGAACCTTCTTAATTAAAGGAACCCAGCAATTATCTGAAAGGAAGAACAGACACAAACAAACATACAGAAATAAATACGTTCGTTAAAACTGTGGTCACAGGGCGTTCGTTGTTCCAGTTTCAACATGCACAAGTGCTCTTCTCGGAGTGCACCGCAACTATATCTCAAGGAGCTATGGTGCAATATAGTGAGATATGAAAGTGCACATATTTTTTCACATTATTTGTAGTGGTAGTGACTAAATCCACTCGTAATGTGATGGTACCTTGTTTATAGCGCTATTTCATCTACACGCCAACTAGGGCGTTAAATGGTATCAAAGCGTCAATGTCAGAAACGCTATCGTGACTTAAAGGAACTCGCCAGTGCAGTTTGGCGGGTGGTTTAAAGAACAGAAAATTAAA
The DNA here is from genome assembly GCA_963921515.1 of Calotriton arnoldi. Lineage (NCBI taxonomy): Eukaryota > Metazoa > Chordata > Amphibia > Caudata > Salamandridae > Calotriton > Calotriton arnoldi. The sequence goes on from CAWUFW010012191.1 coordinate 105,712, forward strand.
AAGTCAAAAATCTTACATGTGGGGTGATCAGTAATCACACCATGGGTCTCGGGAGGGGGTGGTGGCTAGTAGGCACACCCTATAGGGAAAAATAAAGGAATGAGGTGAATAAGAGATTCTGTCCCCATTCTACAAGCAAGTTACTTATCTGTATCGTCGCGCTGCTGTAGAGTTACACTCACGCCAGCAAAGCCAGGCACCCGCTTGGTACCTGATCGAGCCCTCAAAACACCGGACCCCGTCGATAGGTGGGCCGGTGTTTTCTGTTCTTTAAACCACCCGCCAAACTGCACTGGTAAGTTCCTTTAAGTCACGATAGCGTTTCTGACATTGACGCTTTGATACCATTTAACGCCCTAGTAGGCGTGTAGGTGAAATAGCGCTATAAACAAGGTACCATCACATTACGAGTGGATTTAGTCACTACCACTACAAATAATGTGAAAAAATATGTGCACTTTCATATCTCACTATATTGCACCATAGCTCCTTGAGATATAGTTGCGGTGCACTCCGAGAAGAGCACTTGTGCATGTTGAAACTGGAACAACGAACGCCCTGTGACCACAGTTTTAACGAACGTATTTATTTCTGTATGTTTGTTTGTGTCTGTTCTTCCTTTCAGATAATTGCTGGGTTCCTTTAATTAAGAAGGTTCCCACAGTAACAGCAGGTTTTTAATTTTTTTTTCCTGTTTTTCACGTATTTGACCTCCTGGTTAGGGTAAGCCTTAGCGCGCTCATACCGCCGGAGTCTACACTCTGGTCCTGAAGAATGCCTAGCTAGTAGCATCACATAGGCAGAAACATGTTGACCACACACAGTGATACATAGCTGACCAATCTATCCAGCACATACATCACTCACTTTGTTTTTACCCGTGCCTGGTTGGCCGACGAATAAAATTATTTTTGGACACAACCTAGACACTTTTAATTCACTTCACAATCACTTGCACTTGTCACTTAGAACATTAACCTGCTCCGCAGTAATTCTGGCGTTGAAGCACACCGGGGAGGTACTCGACCTTCCTGGTGGGGCCCGATGATGAAGCATGTCACCAACCAGGTTGGTGAGTGAGGGCTTTCTAAAGAATCAAATTTGATTCTTCATACTTGCTCTTCTCTTAAGAAGGCACACTCTTTTGTTGTTTGGACTATATAAACTGGGGGACCAAGAGTGCTCCTTAAAAATTCCCTCCCTCTCTTATTGTTTATTGAGATGGAAAACAGATCACAAACAGAGAATCTAAGAATCAAGTGCTTGGGAAGGAATACTAGAGGGCTGCATTCAGGAGCTTTTGTCATGGGCCTGCTTTCATCCTTACTCACAGATAGGCATGATGGAGTGTGCTTGGACAAAGGCCACCATGTGGACCAGAAAATTCCTCAAAGTTCACAATGCCAGAATGTCTTAGGTGAAATACCAGTGCTTCTTGGAAGAAGAAGGAATGATCCAGGTATCCAGAGCAAAAGAAGAAATATTATTTCTATGCTTCATAAGTGTAGTGTTTTAAGTTGTTTTGCAGATGACAGCAGTGATGATCAGATGTTAGGCCAATCACTAAGAAGCATTACCCTGAGAAAATAAGATGGAGGAGGACATATCCTTTAGGAATTGCTTTTGAATATGAAAGTAAAGATTATCACTCCACAGACAGGCTACTTAACCTCGCTCTGCAAATAGGTGAAGAGATAAATCAGGGAGATAGCGGATCAGAGGAATCAGGTCCCTCAATATTACAGTAATCAATGGCCTGGAAAGTGGTCTGGGCTCACAGGAGAAAGGAGGGACTCAGTGGTTAAACACATGACACAAACACATGACACTGGTGGTTTGACAACAAGACTGACAAACACTAATGGGCTTTGGATTTCTAAAGTGACCCTCAAATTTTATGAGGGATTTTGAGATGGCTTGGGGCACCAATCAGATTTGCAAGTTCACTGGAAATATCTCAATAGTTTCTCTCAATATAAAAGGTCTTACTACCTTAACAAAGAGAGCTAAGATATGGCATTACATTTCCTGGTCGCATCCAGATGAAATTATGTTCCAGGAAGCACATCTGCTGAGACATGACAAATAAGGAGTCAAACACAAAGCATACTCCTTTGCTTGTCACTCATCTCTGCAGTGAAATGCAATGAGATGGCAATATTTATTCATAGATGGATAGGATTACAACTGGTATATTGAAAAAGAAACAAAAAGGTCAGATATGTGACTGTCACATGTATACATGAAAATAGGACCCTGAACCTAGCAACTATTTATTCCTCCAACTTGGGAAAAATGTATGGCCCTGAAATTCTTACAAATGCTAGCTATGTTTCCAGATAGGGAAGTGGTATTAGCTGGGGACATGGAGGTGTGCAAATGATAGATCAAGTGAGAATAAAAATGCTAATATAGCCTTCTGCAAATGAGTGAGGACAGAAATGTCAGGATTGGGCCTACAAGACGTTTGGAGGGAGTTACAACCAGATACTAGAAATTACTAAGTTTTCTTGAATGTGCATCAAAGTTTCTCATGCATAGATTACATGCTCCTTAGCAATATTTCTACTCTATTGATAAGTGAATTCGAAGTGAGAGATGTCTCGATGTCTGATCATAGCCCATTGCTATTAAGGCTAAACCTAATCACCAGTCACCTTGTAAAAAAAAACATTCAGTATTCCCTCCCTCTCTGCCTAGGGACCCCATCATTAGAAAAGACCCACCAACCCATATTGAGGGGTCTTTTGAGATGAATAAAATCGATAAAGCTCCCTGGGTGCTAACGTGGGATGCGCTTAAGTATTGATTAGAAGCAAATCAATGGAGACTCTGACACCTAGGTATGCATAAACTAATAGAGCAACTGAAAAGGGGTGAAATAGAAGATAGAGGAACTGAAAACAAATGATACAACTAACGGGTCAGATTAGGGCCACCCACAAAGAGGAAACCACACTCATTCATGTAAGGGAAACCTCATAGGAGCAAAGCAATAAGGTGGTCTCCATCTTGGCCCACAGTGTCAGGCCTAAAATAGAACTCTCCTTCATTAAACATATTAAATTTGCATCATAAAACCTTCTGGTGTAAAAAGAAGATAAACTATAGGGATTCTGAAAGTATTATTTTTAAGTTCACTTACTATAGCGCAGCAACTCACACCCAGAAGTGTATCTTGGCGCTTTGCTACGCCGAGTCAGTGTAATGCAATTAGAACAACCACGTCTTTAGGAGTCTTTTGAACTTGGCAGGTTCTGAGCACATACAAATTTGCAGAAGAAGTTTATCCCAGTGCAGTGGTCAAGATATGAGAAGGATCTACCTCCAGAACTGGAAGTGCAGATGTGAGGGATCCTTGAAAAAGTTTTGTTTGCGAACCTGAGCAGTCTAGTGGGCTGGTGATGGCATAGTCTGGAGTGCAGGTAAGATGGTAACAAGCTGGTTAGCGCCTTGCGAGTCAAGCAACACAGCTTACAAATGGTCTGGCAGCCAGTTCAAGGCTTCCAAGATGGGTCCGGAAGAGGGGAATGACTGGAGATTGCAAGTTAGCCGAGCCACCATATTCTGTACAACTTGAAACTTAGACAGCAGTGTGTCGTTTGCTGCCACTAGCAGTGCATTCCCATAGTCCAGGCATCTTGTGATCAAGGCCTAAACTAGGGTTTTTCTTGAGGTGGAGGGGAGTCTTGGAAAAGCCTTTCTTAGCAGGTATATTGTGGCAAAGCAAGAGCCGCAGGTTGCACTAACCTGATCTTTCATGGATAGCGTCGGATCCAGTTTGATGCCGAGGTCTGTACCACCTGTTTTGGACATGGGGCTGGGCCTAATTCAGCCGGCCCCCAGTCTGCTGACCAGAGCTCCTGAGCCTTTCCAAATGGCCCTATTTCGGTCTTGTCACCATTTAATTGAAAACAGTTGCTTGCCATCCAGTAGGCAATTTTCCTCATGCAGCCTGGGAACCGAGATTTAACCTTACCCGGGTCCTGTCCAAAGGATATGACGAGTTGGGTATCGTCGGTGTACGATACAATCTTGAATACGCATGATCTGACGATTTGCGCAAGGGGGGCCATATAGATATTAAATAGTGTCAGGCTCAGGCAAGAACCCTGTGGGACGCCTTTATTGACCAGCATCGTCCAAGGCTTTAAGGATTCTAGAGAGATTGTTTGGGTTCGGTTATCAAGAAAGTCCATCAGCCAGTGTAGCGCTCTGCAATATATGCCTGCATCATACAGTCTGTGGATTAAGATCATATGAGTGACCGATAAATCCAGTAATACCAACACGACCGGTGTGCCAGCATCTAGTGACAGTCTGATGGTGTCAGTGACTGTTACTAGTGCGGTCTCAGTACCATGCATCACTCTAAAACCCAATTGTGAGTGGTCTAGGATCTTATGCTCTTCAAGGAAAGTAGCTAGTTGTTTATTTATGTGGCTTACTAGGCTTTTTTCTAACAAAGAAGTAGCACAATAGGTCGATAGTTGGAAAGAATTTCTGGGTTGGCACTAAACTTTTTTTAGGATTGGAGGCACATGGACAGACTTCCACTCTGCGGGAAGTTAAGCTGAGTCCAAAGAAAGGTTGTATAGAGCCACAACTGAGGGTGCAATGGTGTTTTATAGGCAGGAAGTGATCCTGGGGTGGCAAAAGTCCAGTGGGGAGCCAGATTTGGCACAGGCCAACATCCCCTGTACCTGCTCTAGGGAGTGTGGCTCTAATTTATCTAAAGCAAAAGTGACATTGGGGAGTGGGGAGGCTGAAGTCAACTTTATCCTCCAACTGTCTGCTGTCGATAGGAAATTAATTTGCATATACTGCAGAGCACACTTCTTTCAAAGATCAATAAAATGATATTGCTAAAGCAGGGTTGACGAAGATGACCACCTTTGGATGAAGCTTTCATGGACATCCGAAAAGCAATCCAGTTGCTTAAAATGCGAAAAACACCAGGCCCAGATGGCTTTATGGGCAAATTTAAAGACATACTCATCCGTCGTAAGACCCAAGCTACACAAAACTATTTAATACCTTCACAGACTTTGGAGTGGTTTCACCTTCAATGAAAGACACCACTATACATGATAAAAATCCACAGTACTGCACCTTCTAAAGACCCATTGTTTTAGTAAATGTGAATGCCAAACTATACACTAAAATTCTATCCTCTAGACTTGAACAAAAACTCTCAGATTTGATACAGATAGACCAGTCTGGATTTATCCAAGACAAATTGACGCATGACAGCATAAGGTGATATTGACGCTTGATTGAGAAGGTTAACATGAAGACAGTCACTGTACTAATATTAAGAAATTAAGAAATGGAGACCTAGATATTTTCTTGGTTGAGCTGAATATACATAATAAAGATAATCATATCACCACATGTTTATTTCAAGCCTCCCCAATTAAATTGATACAAGCTTCTTATAAAAACACGCTAAAGTAATTTTCAGTTGTATACGGAAGAGTGTCTGGTTGATGGTATCCTTGTGTCTGCTACAAAGACCCAAAGACAAAGTCTGCTCAACATTACCATTTGTTTTCTCTACTATTATACAACTCTAATGCAAGTAATACTGAAGCAGAAGCAGATAAATTATGGGCTCACATGGAGAGGGTCTTTATCAAAAGTAGGATGTGGGATGTACACAAGCTAAAGAAGAGATTCTGATCCAATAATGTTTATTTAAGCACCCCATTCTGCACAGAGCTAGAAATCTTGGATAAATTAGCTTATGAAGGGAGTGACCTTTCCCCCGCCCCTTCACGTCAATTCATTTTAATGGAGGATTTACTCTGGCTTAAGTCGCTGGACCATGTGATAAATGGTGAGAGAGTTTGTAGAATAATCCTAGTCATATTTGAATCAACACAAATAGCATCCTTTGAACAATGTAAGAATAATTTATAGTAGACAAAGGAGAGCAACCAGATTTTATGCAGCTTAGGCATTTGGTCCTCTATCTATCCATACACGAGGTGGCTAACATGGACAATACAGACTTAAAGAAATGTCTGCTAGTTACAGATATTGCTAAAGCTGTTGGCTACAAGATATAAGCCATTGTATCATAGCTAGAGAGTTCACATACTTGGCTGTACATGACGAACTGTGACAGGGCTCTAGTTGGAATAATAGGGGATCAGGAATTGAAACAAATCTGGAGGGATGTGGAGAAGAGTTCCATATATTTTCAAAGTAGGGAAATACATTATAAGATGCTTTACAATTAGTACTATATACCAGTTAAATTGTAAAGCAGTGCCAAACAATAATCCAAACTGCTGGAGAGGAGAGTGCAGTCAGAATGGAGACGTACTTCACATTTGGTGGAACTGCCCCAAATTAACTTTCTTTTGGAAGGAGACTGAGTACCATAAATACATTGTAGGCCACCCCATTCCAACAACCCAGAGACAGCAGTCTATAGCTATGGGCTAGATGGATCCCATGGTATTCACAGGGGGTCCATGATCTTGATCTAGCATTGCTTGGGTGCATCAAAAAGAACATTGCCCTTAATCAGAGAGACCCTCCCCCATCTACTATACATTGGTTCTCTAGACTTTGGGACATTTTGGCAATGGAAAGGTTGGTTAGTAATATGAAAGTAGAGCACATAATTTTATGGGCATATGGAGACCCCTATTAGACTATTTTACTCTATACATCCTGCCCCTGCAAGATTTGGAGTCCTAGGTCTGTTTGATTAACGTTCAGTACAATGGGGAATCATGACAGACCATAAGGAACACGTACTTGATAGAGTTTCCTTTGAGGACTATATGAATGAAGTATATTTGCCAAAAATAACGTAATGCATTGACTACAATTAAATGGTTGAAGGGTATAATTTACTATGGTTTTGTTCGGGTGCTTGCAAAGCCACAAAGCATTGCACCAAATTATTTATCTATCATTATTAAAGTCTGAGGGTGAAGTGCAAAACTCTGCAGCATCAAACAAGCACCCTTTAGTAAATAACTCCTGGAGTGTCAAGCTCAGGAGTGGTGGATTTTGTTGAAGAAAGGGACAGTTCTTTGTATTTATATGATGGGGCGTTTAATGAAAACTGTACTTCTACCTGAAGAGACATAGAGGAATCTGCTTGTATGATTATGTTATTTATATGTAAATCTAATACAAAATGTTTTAATAAAATCTTCTGAGGGTTTTTAGATTTGTTTGACTGTTGTATTCATCGTTCTATTATATATATGCTATTGATTCTATAACAGTTTGGGGCCTAGTCACAAAGGTAAATTTGATTGTAAATGTATGTTTATAACTAAATGTAATGTACTTATGCTTGCAAGGAATTCACAAAGGGATATCTGGCAGACGTATACCTTTTCATGGATGCATAGATCTCCACATCCCTAAATCCCACTCAAACGGTGGGTGTCAGGGATCTAGCAAAGTTCCGGACAATGTATCAGGACATAAGCTGAGTTGAGGACAAGACAAGGTAATGGGGTGCTTGCCTTATGCAGGGACAAAGGCTTTCTAGAGAATAGGTTACATATAAGCAAGAGAGTACCTTAAGGTTAGGAGAGATGCAGGACAGAAGCAGGCTGGAACAGGTAGTAAATACAGAATTGGATGTCTGCAGGGGAAACTATGAAGCTAACATAAGTACAAATAACAGGAAGGTAAAAGCAGACAAACTATCATAAATCATACGGTGATCTCTCTGTGAGGTGATCTCTCTGTGAGGTGAAAAGCATCTTTCAAGAAGGCAAGGAGAAGATTAATCTCAGAGTTCAGAGAGTCTCTCAGCAGCTCCAATGGAGAAGGAGCGCTGGGTGATTCTCTGGTCCAAAAGCACAAGCCTTGGAGTCTGACTGGCACCCTTGGAATTAATGACAATCATGATAAACATATAAAGACGCAAGACAAAGGAGAACCGTGAAAGGTACACAGAAACAGGAACTGGGCTCAGGTAAAATCTGGACTGGAATTAGGTTCAGAGATAGGACTGGAACACACAAAACTGAATATACTAGAAACCAGTAACACTAACTAGGGCAGGAATATGTAGTCAGAACAGGAACACAAAAAATAAAAGACAAGGAATCTGCATATACAAGACATGTCAAGTTTCAAGTTTAAATTTATTTGATTTAGTTCTCATCTGAGAACAACAAATATTTAACGATTAAAATTACATTTTGGTAATACAATTATCGCTCTAATACAAATTTAAAAATGATTTAAAAAAATTGTACATATTAATACACACAAATTCATTAGGTGGAGCCTTGCAGAGAGAAATCAAATTCTGAACACAGTTAATTTTAAACTTTGTTCTGATTGGTTTTAAAAATCTCTTTCTAGCTTCTACGACAGTCTCATTTGGGCAAACAAATAATACGTGTTCTAGATCTTGCACCCCGCCTTTACATAAATCACAGAGATTAGACCCTTTTTCTTTTGGATACCACTTAGAAGTAAATGATTTCAGAGGCAGTATCCCAAGACGGAGTAATATAATACTTCGCCTGACTCCGTGATTTAAGTTAAAAAAAATATACTGTTGCGTTTTCTTAAATACAATAGTTTCCGCATATTGTTTGTACATTGATAATTCGGAGCAATGTTGGATATCAAGATCCATACTTAACCTTGGTGTTAAATGTTTTAAAAAAAGTTTCAAATGTGCTGGTGTCCAAGATTTCAACATGCCAAGAGTAACATTTGATAGTTTAAAGGCGATAGATACGTTTCTACAAAATACATACTTCAGCGATTCTTGCTCAAATGTCTCAATTTTTAGCAAGGATCGTAGAGTTCCTTGATCCGCGTGAACCAAATTGTATGCCCATCTTATTATGTTAGTGATCCCTCTTGCAAAAGAGCTGATTAATGATAATTCGAGCCGAAGAGCTTGTACCGGCACAGCTTGTGACGTCTTGGTCAGTTTCCGGAGTACTTTCCCTTCTTTCAGGTCGAGTTGTTTCCATTGATTTATTGGAATATATTCTATTGCATATGATAATACCGAGGGAATCTTTGAGCTATATACTTGTAGAAGAGAAGAGAAGTGTCTTTGCCCAGTGGAGGAATAAAATCGTTGGAGAGCCCCTAAATGAACATCGGCTTTTCGGCCCATGTTTTGCAAGTGGGGCAAATTGTTCAAAGATTGAGAAAAAATTCTCCCAAGATATGTATATTCTTTTACAATTTCCAGCGGTTTTCCCCTAAAGACCAATTGTACTTGACATAACTCTTCCTTCCTGTAAACGGGACGATTTTTGTTTTAGTGACGTTAGGAATTAGATAATTTTCTTCTGTATATTTAGTAAGAGCCTGCAGATTTCTTTGAAGACCGAATGGAGTCAGATCCAAAATTACAACATCATCTGCATACATCATAGAATGAATTTTAAAAGCTGCAATTTTAGGTGGGAAATTATTAACCTGATTGAGTCTTTCCGGCAGGTCACTGAGGTATAGAGAGAACAGTAAGGGAGCTAGGAGGCACCCTTGCCGCAGGCCGTTAGGTGTAAGCATTGGGCGGGTGAGACCCTTCTCCCTCCCCATTTGGACTTGACACCATGTCCCAGAGTACAATGATATTATTAGATGGAGGAGATTATCTGGGATTCCCATTTTTGGGAGTTTTTTCCAAAGCTTATCTCTGTCTACCCTGTCAAATGCAGTGGAAAAATCGACAAAGACTGCATACACTACCTGTGACTTATTGATGACGTATTTTTCCATTATTGTTTGCAGTACTGCGATATTGTCTATAACCGAGTGTTTTGATCTAAACCCGGCTTGATTAACCGGAATAGAACCAGTTGAAAATGCCCACTCTTTAAGATGGTCTAAAACAGCTGCCGCAAATATCTTCCCAGTAGCGTCCAGGAGAGCTATCTGCCGATAATTACAGGGGAGCAGCCTAGAACCCTTCTTGTGGATTGGAATTACGATGCTCCCCTTCCAGGATTTTGGAATTTCCCCTGTTCCAAATATGTAGCAGAAAAGGCATGCTAGGATCATGCTCCATTCTTTAGGGTTGTTTTTTAGGACCTTAATAGGTATTTGATCAGGACCCATTGCAGCCGACTGTCTTGCCTTTTTTATATAATATTCAATTTGGAGAGAAGATGGGGCCTCATTATATGTACTTTTTTCCTTTCCTCCCTTACATTGTGTTAGAGTCTCGCTTTCAATCTTATCATTTATTTTGTATAAGTTGGTTATATATATTTCCCATTCTGATGGCGGTACTGGATTTGCTTGTAATGATTTTTTTGTACCCGTTTCTAACGCTATTATGTTCCAGTAGGAACGTTTGTCCTTTGTTTTGCTGCTATCTGGAGGTCCACCCATTTTTTATCCTGTGTCATTTTTTGTATTTTATCTTTATCTCTTCTGCGACGATTTTTTAATTTATTGATTTCATGTTTTCTTATTTCAGAGAATTGCAAAAATTGTGCCCTTATTAGTTTGTTTAATTCCGTTGCCTTTATATCTGGGTTCCATCTTTTGTTTTTTGCTTTTTTATCGTTCGTTGATTTGAATTTTCCTGCAACAGTTGTACCAGTTTATTGACCACAGCCTCAAAATTTTTTATTGGATTCGTAGAGTGAATAGTTTTTAATGGGCTTGACTTCTCAATTAATTGCATGATTTTATCGAATGTTCTAGGATTCCATGATAGCTGCCCCTGGACTGGGTTTACCAGTACTGTACTTTGTAAATCCATGATATGCACCGGAGATGTTGGTTTCAGGCATAAATCTGTTGTTAAGCGTAATATTGCATGATCACTTCCTGTCTCAAACTTGATGTTTAATTGTAGGGCTGAGCCAAATAGATCTAGACTACAGATCATGTAGTCAAGAATTGAGGCATTACGGCTACCCTTTCTTGTATAGGAAGCCGGAATGTCTCCCTCTGTGTTACCATTTAATATTACTCCATTCATGATCGGGAGTGTTGATAATAAAATTTTCCCTCTCTTATCAGCTTTATTTCCTATAGGAAATTGTGGGATAGGTATTGCCAGAGCTTCTTCCTTTTCTCCGGACTCCCATTTTTCCAGTAGGTCGTTAGATATTTGCCCGTTAAAGTCACCTGTTAGAAAAATTGACGGGAAATCATGATCTTCTACTACCTTTTCGAGACCCTCAAAAATGTCTAACGCTAATGCGTCCATTTTAGCTCCCGGAGGAATATAGACATTAAAAATGAGCAGTTTGTTCGAGCTTTCGCTCAGGCCAGTCCCAAATTTGATCTTAATGCATTGAATATTCTTTAAGCTCATTGGGATGATTTCTTGATCCCAATAATATTCTTCAGATAGAAGAATTGCTATCCCTCCTTTTGCGTGCCCATAGGCAACCGGTTCTGCTGGAATGTCATATACAAAATAGTCAAGGTGGTCAAAGGTTGTGGTTACCCAGGTTTCTTGTAAAACCACTATCCCTGGACTATCCTGCGTAATTATTGCCAGTTTTTCCTGGGTTTTCCTGCAATGTTCCAGGAAGAGATGGTCAAACAATTGCTAAAAAGGGCGCTTGTTTTCCTGTCCCTGTTTTTTGCTGTTAAGATTCTCTGCGATCCATGCCCATGTATTTACAGTGGCTATATTTTCCTTCTTTGGAGTATTTTTGGTCCAGCTTCTCCTTACACCGTTCGTAATTGAGACTGATATATTTTCTTGATAAAGATTTAAAGGATTATTGATGCCATTTTGACTTTTGTGTACGTGCTGATTTGCAATTGTAACTATTTCTTCTGATTTTCCATTTGTGCTTTTTACTGGAGCCACATCGAATCCACATTTGTGTAGAGTCTCGCTTTCTTTTAGTATAATACCCGGAATTATTGGAGACCAAAATTCTACGACAGCTGTCGTGGTTTTCGTTCTTTCTGGAAAAGATACTAATTTTATTTCATTTCTTGCTAGTAATTGTAATGGTTGTATCCTTTGGAGTAAATTTGTTATTCTTTCTCGATTTAAGGGATCTTCACCCAAGGGAAATAGGTCCGTAATTTCCACACTGCATGCTAGGTTCTTCTGTGGTTTAGTAAACATCTTCCCTGGCGATAGGTCTTGTGATTGCATTTCCTTTTGTACCCACGTTTCTCTTTCAGTCTTTATTGAGACAAAACTTGGGGTGGTGGGGTTAAGGAGAATGGAATTTGCCCTTTGCTTTTAAATGAAGAAATCGGTTCCCTTTCTTCCGTAATAGGTTTAGTTTCTTTACCTTCCTCTTTTTCTGTGGTCGTAAAATCGAGTGGTGGAGTTTCCAGGAACCTTGTTTTTTTGGACCTTCTGTTTAGCAAACCTTCTTGTTGCCCTTTTCTTTACTCGTTTCCGGTTGTTTTTGTTTAATCTCCTCTTTTTATTGTTGTTTCTAGGACAGGGAGACTACGGACGTATTTAATAAGTCTTCTATTACTTTTTGTTTGGGCACCAGTGTAGTAATCACTTTTGATGAGGTTTTCGATTTTTGTTTATTAAAGATTGGGTAATATGCAGTGCTCGGAAGTTTAGTTTTAGTCTCGTTTGGGTCCTTAAAGAGTTTTCTAAGAGAATAAGTTTGTTTATATATGTTTGTTTCCTTCTTTACTTTTTGATTACTCCGACCTGTTTGGGTTGCAGTTTCTTTCGTTAACATAGAGTCTACTACTGTTGGTAAGGAGGCTTTTGATGTGAGGAAATTTTCCTCTGCTTGTTCTTCTTCTTTTTCTCCAGGTGATAGTAATTTTAGTTGTTGTTTCCTCCTATTTTTTTCTACTAGATATTTTAGCATTCCTATTTGGGTGTCCAACATCTGGTCTGAATTTTCCAAAATGTTCCCTAGATGGGAGAGAACTGATTCCAAAATTCTTTGAAGTGTGACTAGGGCTTTGGACATCAATATGTTTACATTAGAGGGATCAATAGATTTTAAAAATAAGAAATCTGGTGAGTGAGAAAGGGAGTCTTCTGGGTCAAATGGTTTTAGTGGGGTGCTATTCTGGATTTTTGGCTTCTCCTTTTGCGGATCCATGCTGAAAACCAGATCTTTAATGCTTATATCTGGGCAAGTAATATCGAATTCTGTAATTTTATGATTTTGATGAGCTTCTAATTTTGCTGTTTCTATATTTATAGTTTTGTTATTTGACTCTTCCAAGCTTTTAGAGTTATTGTTTGAGATTTCTTCACGCCCGGTTTGCCCTTGGGTAATGCTGTTAGAGATATTGTTTGAGATTTCTTCACGCCCGGTTTGCCCTTGGGTAATGCTGTTAGAGACCACAGGTATCTTTTCTTCTTCTTTTGTTAATTCTTTTGCTTGATTGCATTGTGTTTGCTCCTGCTCCTTTATATTTTGTTTTGTGAAATATTTAATTATTCCGGGGTACGTATCAGTATTTTGAGGACGGGCCATCTTTCCGGCGCTCCTTCTTATAGCTTGTTCTGTTCCTAGTCTTTTCATGAAAATTGTTCGCGATCTTAGTTTTTTATATGCCATACTGCGGCAGAAGTTCTGTCTATATCCCTTGCACACGCAGCCGAATATGAGTGGGAAATGTAGTGTAAATATGGCAGTGAGCAGGTTGGGAGCCTCAGAAAGCTGGTCTCTGTTGACAATTGTTAGCCACACCCAGTCTAATTGGGTCGCTTCCCCAAGCTTGCCTGAGCTCTCACTCTGGATTTGCTTCAAACCACTACCGCGCTCTCGGTCTAAAGTAGTGTGGCAAGATGGTATGCCTTCAACCTTCGCACTTTCCCCCTTTGTGTAATTTCTCTGCACGATTAAAACTGTGGCTGCTTGATCCACCCTGCCCTCTCAATCCTTACTAGGGCAGGTGGTAAGCATGGTAACAGGCTCTTGAGGAGTTAGGGCTAAACAGCTCCGCCACTCAGAACGTGATCTGTTAATCCTGCCCTTCAATTACTTTACTTCTAGTGCTGATTGATGCTATAAATTCTGCATACTCTCTTCCCCAATGGAGGGCTTTTGTGTCAGTGTGAGCTGGGTCCGGTCTTTATGCCTCCCGCTTAGCCTAGCCCTGCAGGCCCAACAGGGGGCTTTCTATCCTTAGCCACACTCTTACCGGTCACTTTCACACAGTCACTTTCTTCCCTCCTCCAATTCTGCAGCTTGGTTAACTTCAGGCGTCACAGGGCTTCACAGGGAGCCCTTCCTTGGCTTGCTCACACCGCAGCTCGTTCGGGGCTGAGACGGGGCTTTTTCCTAAAGCTCCCTCTGTTCCTCCTCCTCGCAGCGGCCTCCCAGCTGCACTTCACCAAGTGCCCCACGCTTCCTACAGCTCTCCAGGGCCCGGCAGCCTGGCCTGTCTGCGACTCACTGAGGCGTTCTGCCACACGCCACACGCTCCGCGCTTGAGGAGCCCAATCTGCCGGTATGCTCCCGGCTCGCGGAGCACAGCTCTTGGCCTCCCTCGGCACTGCTCCGTACACGGCCCCAAATGCGGCTCCCGGTTTGCTCACTGCTCGCGGAGCACAGCTCTTGGCCTCCCGAGGCTCTGCTCCGCTCGCGGCCCCAGATGCGGCCCCCGGAGCACAGCTCTTGGACTCCCGCGGCTCAGATCCGCTCGCGGCCCCAGATGCGGCTCCCGGTATGCTCCCGGGTCGCGGAGCACAGCTCTTGGCCTCCCGCGGCACTGCTTCGTTCCGCTGCCGCTATTGCCGGTACCGATCCTCTCCCGCGCTCTCCCAGACTCTCGCAAAACCAGGACTGGACTCTTCCGCCACTCCAAGTGTCAGTTCAAGACATGTCCACAAGGCAACACAGGAACAAAGTGGCAGGATAAACAAAAGAAAGGCAACAGACACAAAGACTAATAAGAACATGGAATCAAACAAGATCAAATAGATAGCAGGGAGACTCAGCAGCAAGGTCAGTTGTGAGCCGATACCCATTGGGCTCACCAGGCAGAAAAGGAGGCTCAGGGGAGGAGCACAGGTGCAGGAAGAGTGCCAGGTGCAAGGAACCAACTGAATCCAAGGAATCAGGGGAGCACCAATAAAGAGAAGGCAAAACTGGAACTTGGAAAAGGAAAGACCAGGGAAACCAGTAGTAGACATAAGACAGGACATGGGAAATCCAGGAACAGAGTACAGGTCGGAACCAAGAGAATGAAAAGTCCAGAAGGTAGGTATAGAGTCAGAAAAACTGTGGGATCCAAGCATCAAGAAGGAGAGTAGAGCACTGCCACCAGGACGTGATCAGGGCAGAGTTTGGAGACAGAAAGGACTACAGGGACCATGATGCATCAGGAAAGTGTATCTTAGAGGGTACGTAGAAGTGTATATTATCTTATTTAAGGATAAAAGCAGGACCCAAGAGGGCCTTTGTGAATGCCACGAAATGGCCGGATGGTAAACTACTAACAGCAGGATGTAGAATGTTCCTGCAAAAGACACACAATTGATGGACGGAATGCAGAACAAATCAAAACATTCACCCCCAGTCAAGAGATCTGGGTTAAATCCATCATTCTTTTGTCACCATGCCACCCCAGTTTAGACCTGGCCATATGCAAATCAGTCTTGACCCTGTGCCTCATGGGAACAGTCCAGCCCGAACTGCCAAGCCAGGTCCTCCCTGGACCAGAAACAAGCATCCTAGGACCGGTTTTGGGGTTTCACCCCTCTTCAGCCAGGATAGCTTGAATCCAGTGGCACAGTGAGCCCGGGATCCACGTCTGGGCATACCCGGCGCACTTAGGGCGAGAAAGCAAAAGACACACAATTGATGGACGGAATGCAGAACAAACCAAAACATTCACCCCCAGTCAAGAGATCTGGGTTAAATCCATCATTCTTTTGCTCACCATGCCACCCCAGTTTAGACCTGGCCATATGCAAATCAGTCTTGACCCTGTGCCTCATGGGAACAGTCCAGCCCGAACTGCCAAGCCAGGTCCTCCCTGGACCAGAAACAAGCATCCTAGGACCGGTTTTGGGGTTTCACCCCTCTTCAGCCAGGATAGCTTGAATCCAGTGGCACAGTGAGCCCGGGATCCACGTCTGGGCATACCCGGCGCACTTAGGGCGAGAAAGCAAAAGACACACAATTGATGGACGGAATGCAGAACAAACCAAAACATTCACCCCCAGTCAAGAGATCTGGGTTAAATCCATCATTCTTTTGCTCACCATGCCACCCCAGTTTAGACCTGGCCATATACAAATCAGTCTTGACCCTGTGCCTCATGGGAACAGTCCAGCCCGAACTGCCAAGCCAGAAGTAGAATGTTCCTGGGCATTCAAAGGACTGGTTAGCCTTGAATGTTTGTGAAAGCCACAAACAGCTGTTGTCGAAGAATTTGCCAACTTCTCATGTTTCTGTTTCCACCCTCAAAAGGGTCATATTTTTGCTCCAGCAAAGGACTGGTGTAAACCCTTTTTCACTATGGAAAAGGCAATTAATCAACCCATAAATTGGTGGAGGTGTAGCGGACGGGGTTTCTCCTTGCAGAATTACTTTTTCCTCATGGAACAATTTTTCTTTTTACAAAATGTCCATTTGCACAGGGGTTTACATTCCAGCTCTCTGCAGTTTTCCCCCATGGAAATCTCCATAGAGAGGAAATGGAATCCTGATTTGGAAATCATGTGATATTTAAAGGAATCCATATAAAAACTTTTGTCAGGTGAAGGCTTCCCACATAAACTCCGTGGGGAAATTTGTAAATTCCAGAAATAATAAATCTACACCCAAATGTAGATGTAACTTTCTGAGTGTAGATTTGCTACTTTCTTCCTGAAACAGTACCTTAATTTAAAGTTTCTTTTCTTTTTCTGCTTCATAATGGGTATTGATGTTGTCACCATTTTTATGTGTCTCTATTATCTTTTAATGCGTTTGTTTTTATTTATTTGCATTGCACTGTTCATAGTTTTCAATGATGAGCATAACCTGAGATCAGGTCAGATCAACCAGCCAGTACCTCATTTATTGTTAAGGTTGTAAAACGTTTTTGGTGACATTCTGAGCTTTTCTTAAATGAAACGTTTTTATTTAGAAAGTAATACTTTAAACATGAGCCTGTTTTTTAATGTGTGGCTCGTGCAACTGTGCAGTTTTAATCAGAAATACATTTGGAAAAGGTGGTTAAGTCTAATGTTTATTTCGATTCCTGAATTTCCAATTATCACACATACGTTGCTCCTTGTGTAGTAAGTAGTGACGAAGTCCATTGGGTAATAAACTTAGTGCATTATAATTGTTTATCTAAAAGGTATTACAGTGAGGGGAACCCAACCTGTCATCAATTGAACCACACCTCTTCCTCCATTTACAAATGTTTGTTTCCTGGACAGTATTTGATTTTGCTCAGTTGAATTATTCAGAGAGTGTATTACACCATTCTGTTTCATTTTGTCACATTAGCTATGCAAAAGTATTTGGCCCTCATTCCCAACAGCCCGGTTAATTACAATATGTGTGATAGCTGCTGTTACTGTATGTACCACAGTAGTGTGTGTTTTCGGATAAATATTAGCAGGTCAAACCTGCTGATATTTATTGAGGAGAAAAACTCAAGATTTAACAGAGCATGCAGATTTTGGTGCGGTGAGCACCAAAATCTGTATGTTATTGCCCCAAAACCTGTAGTTGGGTGCTATTTATTGCACCTAATAAATTCCGATTCAGTGGCACATATTTAGAGGAACTGAACTAAAAATTAACAATGAAAGAAGAAGCCCCTTTCAAATACACCACCGCTTACCCTGCCTCAAAACCACACCATGAAAATACCAAAATATTTCATTAGTGCCCTTTCGGGGCCCATGGCTTTTTCATAAATCACATATTTAAGCGAATATGTGCTATAAAATGCAATATTTGACCCCATTTTTAAAGGAGAACCCACTCAACACATCTAAGGGAAGGAGAGATCGCTTGACTTTTTGACTGCAATGCAGATCAAGGATTACACCCCACCACTTTCAAAGATCACTAGCTGCCACTGATGCACCATACTGGATTTCACAGTTTACCGCACCAGAGCCTGGTCTGATCATTTTGCTGTGCATTTTAACATCACTCAAGCAATTCTGAAAGGTGGTCGTAGAAATAGATCTGCGACCGTTAAACATCGGGCCTGGAAATCAGTGAGCATGACTGATTTAAAGTCAGCACTAAGTGAAAGGCCTCTAATTCCTACTGATTCCAATCAAGCGGCCTCAGTGTTTCACAACTGGCTTAACAGAGCTGCCAATATCGTCGCTCCGGAAGTGATAAAGCACGCTCGACGGTGTAAGGTATCGTCCCCTGGTATTCGGCAGACCTTAAAATAGCTCAAATTAAGTGCAGGCAAAAGAGCGTATGTGGAGACTCCACTACTGTAGCTCTCATAGGAAAAACTACTGTGCTGCGTTAGAAGAATACAAAAGTGCTATCACACAGGCCAAAACGGCCTACTACACTTCTAAGATTCAAGGAGCAACAAATTCACCAAAAGAACTGTTCCAAACTGTATCCTCTCTATTAAAGTGCCCACGGGATGTTACCTTTACTCCTGACCAGAAGTTTGTAGACAAGATGGCTGGTCACTTTCAAAATAAGGTCCAAACTGTTTACAATCATCTCCTAAATGCAGATAAGGTCATAGCGAGTGATGTCTCAGCCCAGCTGGAGATCACGTCCTCCCACTGTGATTTATCGCACTTCCCACTGTTGGGAGTCGAGACAGTGGCTGACCTGCTGATAAAAACCAAGTCGGGCTCTCCTTTAGATCCTTGCCCCCCCTCATATACTACATCTGGTTTCCGAGGAGATAAGCATCCCACTATCCCCTATACTTAACCAAAGCATTTCATCAGGAGTATTTCCAATCATTTGGAAAAAAGCCTGTATTCGTCCTCTCCTAAAAAAACCTAAGTTGGATCCCCTGGACGAGAAAAACTATCGTCCCATCTCGTGTCTACCTCTACCTGCTAAATTCCTTGAGAAAGCCATGAATGTGGAACTAACATCGTATCTAGAGAATAACAACATTCTGGATGCTACTCAACATGGTTTCAGATCATCACACTCTACTGAGACGGCATTGATTATGGCAGTGGAGGAGATACGTAAGGTGATGGACGGAGGAGGAGGGGCTCTAATGGTCCTGCTTGATCTGACAGCAGCCTTCGATACCGTGAACCACGAGGTATTAATACGAAGGCTACAGGATATAGGTATCAAAGGCAAAGCTCTTGCCCTCCTTTCCTCCTTCCTATCGTCCAGGAAACAAGTGATATTCTGGGATGGATACCAGTCCAAGGAATTCACACTCCCCGGGGGAGTCCCACAGGGCTCGGCCCTATCTCCTACTCTTTTTATTATATATGTAGCTCCTCTGGCTAGACTAATTGAAAGCTACGGCTTTAGGCTGGTGTCGTATGCTGATGACACACAGCTTATAGTGTCGATAACACAGCCCGTGGATGCTACGGCAATCCACTTCAGCAACTGCATCTCGGCTCTGATGACTTGGATGAATGTAAACTTTTAAAGCTTAATGTAGATAAAACCGAGGTGATTGAGTTTGGTCAGAAAATCTCGGTATGGAATCAACTATGGTGGCCACATGTAGCCGGTACATGTCCGGCCCCTGTCAAAAAAGTCAGGAATTTAGGCCTTATGGTAGATAACGACCTTTCCTGGGCTCCCCAGATTAACCAAGTCTCATCAGCCTGTTTCTTTATGCTGAAGGGTTTGAGGAAGATTCTTCCTTTCATTCCGCTCTCCCTGAGGAAAACAGTGGTAGGGGCTACGATTCTATCTAGAATCGATTATTGCAACGCTCTCTATTTAGGAGCAAATGCTGCGCAATTCTCTAAATTGCAGTCAATTCAGAATGCAGCAGCGAGAGTATTGCTTAATCTACCCAAACACCATCCTACATCAACCGGTATAAAACAACTTCACTGGCTTCCAGTACGACAACAGGTTGACTTTAAGTCCCTGTGCATGGTACACAAAGCCCTGTTTGGTGGAGGATCCAAGGATGTGCAAACTTTGTTTTCTCGATACGTTCCCACACGAGCGTTAAGATCAGCATCACTTGATCTCCTACAACTCCCTAGGATAAAGAGAGTAAGGTGTGGAGGTAAACGCTTCTCCTTCCTGGCTTCCAAACTCTGGAACTCTCTGCCCACACACCTGAGGTGTCTGCCTAATAGATCGGTCTTTAGGAAGAAAGTTAAAACTTGGCTCTTTTCACAACCCTGAACGGTTGGCCTGGGGCATTACATATCACTCAGCGCCAAGACGCCTCGGCATTAGTGCGCTTTATAAATACTTTTCAGTCAGTCAGTCAGTCATTGGTTAATTTTTGTCCGATTTGAAAGGTATTTGTCTGTTGTGTGATCTAACAGTGCAACATTCAGACTCTAAGCTAAACATTAAGGCCACCCATCCCACATATACCCTTGGTCCCTCTCTGCCTTCAACCGAGCCACATACAGAAGGCTTAAGCAAGTCAGTGTCCTTGCAGGTGGCAGACCGTGCCAGTGGTGGAAGTGGGTCGCAACAGTGGTGGAAGTGGGCAGTGACCTCCTAAGAAAAAAAATGGGCACTGGAATTTATGTTTTTTTATAAATGAAACTCTTCCCTGTCTCCAGGGATATCTTAAGGATTTTAGGGGCCCGGGGCTAAATGTATTTTGGGGGCCCCTGTTTGGAACAGTTTTTAATTTATGATCTAGTTTCAGCTCTTTCATGGCGTCTTTGGCCAGGTCACTGACATGCACAGGCACATTCGTCCAAATTCTAAATGTGTTTACATCTAATATTCATAGATAGTTAGGTGTGTTTTCAATATTGTAACACAGCAGCAGATCACTAACATTGCTATAAATAATCTATGTGACACCCTCCCATTTCTCATACGTGAGGTCCAGTTTTGATCTAAAAAAGCTTTTTTTCTGAATGATGCATGAATCATAAACAAAACATTTCTGTGAAAAATGTCTGTAATAGACTCACACATGACCCACATTAAAACAAATTAAAGATAAACGGTATTTAAACATTATGCTTAAGAATTATTCAATGTCGTCAGGGCAAGACTTTCTGCAAAACAGAGCTGGCTCGATCAGGGGCCCCCTGAAAGGCTGGGGCCCTGGGCCAGAGCCCACTTTGTCCAAGCCTTAAAAACGTCTCTGCCTGTCTCTGAGTGTCCACAGCCCCGTGTCTGTGTTTTTCCGCCTCTGTACCTAGTCTCGTCTTTCCTTTATTTGTGACTTTCTGATCTTAATGCGTTCGTCATACCATAAGATGCCCTTACCTTCGGTTACGAGGTTAACAATGCTCATCATTTGTTAGGATGTGGCCTAAACGGCTGAGCGGTCGACCTCCAAGCTTGGGAACCAGGTTCGAGTATCGGCAGGGACGCTCACCATCCTGTGATTCTCGGCAAATCACTTAATCGCCCCTGCCTCCCGTGCCTAAGAAAATGAATGTGTTCCTCTGTAAAGCGCTCTGATACCTTCGGGTCAAGTTCGTGCTATATAAAACTCCCACCCCCCAAAAAGTCCCAAGCATTTAATTTCTCTAGAAAGTCTGTACAAGTTCTAGACATTTTACGGATCCTAAAACTGCAGCTGCAGAGATTATTTTTAAAGCAATGAGGTAGACAAAATAATATATAATTATCTTAAAATATGACGGCTCTTTGCTTCAAGTTTGCTTCGAGTACCACAAACTCCTAATTTTTAAATATTCTGCGGAACATCACAGATGAGCTGAGAGCCACATGAGATAGACTGAAGAGAAGTATTAATTAGAGCTCAGATTTAATGCATTGTAAATCAGCAGTGTGAATCCATATGATCTCTTGGCTTAATTTGCATGTATACCAGCTGTTTGTTTTTCCAAGCAGAATTGTCACCTGGCTGCAAAGGGGAGAGAAGTCTGCTCACCTTTTGGGCAAATAACTCTGCATTCATCAGTTCATCTCACATATCCTCATACTGTAGATCTCCTGACACATTATTGCCTCACTTCTCATTAATATATTATCATATATTGTTGAAGCCAAGATTAGGCATGCAGATAAAGTGCGCATCTTAAATATGCTGCATAGCAACTCAAATATTTTAAGATCAGAACAATATATGGTAATCTTGTATGCTGTTTTCTTAATTTCTATGTAGCAATTTAGGATACCGGCTCTAATTTAGCATCACAACAAATGACATCAGACTTTTAACACGAAATGATTGTAAAAAATATGAAACTGGTTTACACTTTACATTTTATAAGCAACTTATTCAGTTGATTTATAACCTCCATGGATAAAAACATACACTGTCTGGAAAAAAATATAAATCCGGAGGGCAAGTCAAAATGGGGATACTGTGGCAGAGACAATTCAGCCTTTGGATGGTTTTCTGGATTGAACACTTTTCTCCTGAAATTAAAGGATTTTCCGTTACAATCTCATTCTAGATTAGCCACGCCACTGTCTTTCTCTACGGCCTCCATTCTAAGGGCCTGATTACGAGTTTTGGCGTGTAGGAGCAAGTATTTTTGTGGTCTGGCGGGCAGGCTGCGTGGCGGTTCCGCGGCAGTGCAGTTTAAAGGCTCGTAGTGAACCTTGAACTGCATCACCGAGGAACCACCAGTGCACCTTCCTGCACGGATGTCGTGCATTCCTTCCTGTGCTGGAACTGGGGGTGCAAAAATACAGGGGGGCACAATATGTGCCCCAATGCCTGCACCCCTGTGCACAGGGGCAAGAGCTTTCTTTCCTCTCTGCCAGCAGTTTCATGGAGGAAGAATCTCCATGAGACCGCTGGTGGTGAGGAAAGTCGTAATGTGCTTGGCAGTGCCTCAGCGCACCACCAAGTATATTGCGGCCCTCAGACGGCCACGCCACCGCTATGGATCTCTGATCCCTGTCGGTTGGGGCAGTGCAATGGCAGTCCAACTGCCCTAGTCTTAATAGGGTGGTTGGACCACCGGTGCGCCGGTGGCCGGACCTCTATCGCCACGCTACCATGAGTCTGGCGATCTGTGTTACCGCCAGACTCATAATCAGGCCCCAAGTAGTGAGGAACATCCTAGTCTGCGCACTAACGGGAGTTTGCTCACAGATTATGTTTTCCTGTTATGTAGAATGCACCTCACATGCAAGGTTTTTCTTAGACATGTTTCACCAGGGTAAAACGTAGCAGAATGTATCCTTGGAAAATGCCTGGAAGAAAGCTGTAATAAGTGTTAACCAGTGTGAAAAACACTGGCCCCATTTGTTCAGCTTCATGCAGATATGTTGAACTCGGAATAGTTGGCACTTACTGGTAAATACTGCTCTCTGGAGGATTAGTATTTTGCACGTGTGGGAATAAACAGCCCTTTGCTGCATTACTCAGAATGAACATCTAAATTTTTCAATAGTGACATTTCGTTTTTAGTTAAAAAAAAATTGACCATTGTTACGTGCAGGCAAATGGTTATTATTTTTATTTAGTGTTCTAGCCATCTCCCAGTCGTTTCAGGGAGGTTACCCAGAAGAGGATGTTGACTTAGGAAGCTTCAGGACAGCCATTGAAATCAGAAGCACCATAGTACAGGTGGGTGTTCATTCATTTTCTGTATTTTTGAAAGTTCTTTTCCAGTCATAGGTAGAAACCACCCCACAAGTTAGAGCAGACTATGTGAAGCCATGCCCTCCAAAGTGGTGTGAGAGGCTGAGCACAGGGGTCAAGTTGACTGGTAGGTCAGAATAATTTTGAGAGGTAACATAACAACAGCTATTTAGATATCACACATTGCATTGAAGCTGAAGCATTTTGCATAAGGAAACTAGTGTAAATGTTTCAAATTGGGATAAAGGGCTCTTTACAGATCATACCATATATCATGTTGGCTGCCCGGGTCCTTGCCTCTCTGCAGCTATTGAAGCATCTTAATGACATTGGATCACAAAGCTGCCGTTGCAGTGGTCCAGAGATGAAGTACCTACTTCGAGGACAACAGTCATCTGATTGGGCAGTAGCAAGAGTGGGATGATGCCCCTCAGCAGGCACAGAGGTGGAAGGCACTTACTGGCACCACATTCACTTGGGATATAAAAGTCAGTTCAGAATCAAGCATAAATGGAATCCTAAACCCTTAAGTGGGTTGGAACAGCCTTCTATTGAAATTGGCAAGGTGGCAGGGAGACAATGCGATTGGCCGAGTCCATTAGCAAAATATTAACCACGCATTTTGGCAAATTGAGGTCAGTTGGAAGCAGAAATTGACTGTCCCCCAGGGACCTTCTGTAAGCTGAGGGGGATCTCAATTTCATTGTCACCCATGTGGAAAAGTGATTGTCCTGTTCTACGTGGTGTTAAACTAAACAGAGCACTTGTGATGGCGCACCATAACCATGAGACTTTGAAACTTTGTTTACACCAAGCTACCCAAGAAAATTGCTGACAGTAGAGAATGCAAAATGGGGCAGATAGAATATGCATAGCCTGCCACAAACAAGACCACGAGAAACCAGAATTAAATACACTTCATTGGCTCCCTATGAATTCAAGAATTATGCATAATTCACAAAGCATACTAAATAAAGTCCCTTGCTGCATAAGTAAACAAGTATCCGATAGTATGCCATCGAGGGGCCGTATTATACATACGGCGCATTTTCCTTCATTGCACTGGGTGCACCTTTTAAAAGGTGCACCCGGCGCAATGAAGGACAATGCACCGTATTATGGTGAATGCACTGCCCCCAGGGCAGCCGTGAACTCACGATGCCCCTAGAGCAGCGCATTCATGTGAAAAACAGAGCAGCTGCTTTGAAGCCACTCTGTCTTTTGACAGTGCAGCCAGCAACCCGCCTGCACTTTTAAAGGGGATTAGAGATCCCCTTGCAGGCTGGTGCAGTCAGTGACTGCACCCGCCTGCAAGAGGATGTCTGGGGGGGTCCATGGGACCCCCTTCATCCCCTCCAGAGGGCTGCCCTCATGGGGCGCACTGACAGTGTGCCACCTTTTAGGTAGCGCACTGTCAGTGTGCCTCCTGAGAACTTCTTTCCCTCTGTGCCCACGTCTGTAATAGGGCGCAGGCACAGAGGCAAAGGAATTCCCTCCTTTGCATGGGGCACGCCCTTGTGCAAATGAGGTAACACCCTCTGAAGATAGCTTTGGCGCTTTATGTGCGCCAGCGCTATCAGCAGGAGCGGCCGGTCCATTGGGGCTGAGGGGCCCCGCCCCTCCACCTTTTGCCCCTCATGAACAGTGTCTGTCAGGCTGAATAAAGGTCAGCCTGACAGACACTGTTCATTTCAGGTCAGGCAGCCAGGAGCCAGACATGCGCTAAATGCACAGGCTCCTTGCTGCCTGAGCTGAACTTTGCTGGGCTGAGGGAGTCACAGCTCCTGTGGGCGTTACCTCCTCATCTCAGCAAAGGTCCCTGAGGCCCTTCCCTCAGTGCCGAGGGGTAGTGTCACTGATTACCTCGCACCTGGGCAGTTCAGTTTTAAGCCCTGAAGTGCCCAGGGTCGACACTTCATCACAGAGTGGGGTGGGGTCAGCAGTCTCACTGACCTCATCCCATTCAGTGATGACGTTGGGACTGCTGCCTTCCCTTCAGTCAGCCAGTGAGGGAAGGCAGCAGCCCCAAACCTCCTGGAACCTCCAAGGCAGAGCTGGCTGCAGGTGTGTGTTTTTTTTTTTAAATTAATGTTTGGTGCGTGCATGCATGTATGAATGAATGTTTGGTAAAGAGTGTTGTGAATGGATGTGTGTGCGCGCATGTGAATGCATGGCTGTGAGTGTTATGTGTATGTGTGCGTGTGTTTTTCCCGTCCGCCCCCTCCCTCTAAAACTTACCGGCCGCCACTGGCTATCAGTATTACAGAAGGGGCTGCACAAGGGGCTGCGTCCCCTTCTGTAATACCAAAGTGCCCGGGGCGCGCAAAGCGGGTGCAAACATCCATTGCGAGTCTGGGGCACTTGTATAATACAGCCCCAGGACTCCACTCAGACATATCGAACCTGAATGGGGGTCAAGAGACGGAACACAGAGGACAGACTCTAATAGATGACCAACATTTGGAAGCCTAACCTGAAAACTCAACATAACAAAGTGCAGTTCAGTAACTCAATAAAGCAGAGTTGTTTCAATAGACGTTTAGCTAAGTTCTAACAAACAGAGGATAGTGACCAAAGAATACCGGATAAGAGATCATTCTTGCACTTGATTAGACTCTAACTATCCTCAGGTAGTTTTCTTTTAGGATTGAAATCCCAGTGCTTTAGTGTAACTGTAAGGACATCATGATACTGCAATACAAAATTAGTATTAAATAAGCACCTGGGACCCAATTTAGAAACTGTATTTTGCAATATGTAAAATAGTACTGTAGCACTATTACTCACATATTACAAAATGCAACTCAGAAACCCACAGGAAATAATTACTAAAAATCATGGGAGAGGCTTAGAGAAATATAAGGAAAGATTTGAGAGGGACATGCTAATACAAAAGATACAACCACAAAAGAGTAAGACCATTGTAATTCACAAAATACACTCTGAAGGGTACTACAGCCCTAAGGTTGTCAGAACAGGCCCAAAAGTATGCCAGCCCAGCCTTTGAGTAAGTTATGCACCACACAGGGCCAACTACTTGTATTGCAAAACACTCCCATAGAAAACAGTGGAGGCAGAGAAATAAAATAACACCTCATAGGAAACTAATGTTAAATAAAAAAATGTAAAAAAATTTGAAACTAGCAAAGCGTATGACTTTTAATCAAGTTTATTAAATATGAAAAAGCTGTTAGTGAGTGTTAGATTGTTCTTAGATTGTTTTATTATTTATTTTACTATTTAATACATACTTAATTTGATGCCGTAAAAGTTTATTTTATTATATCCAGGTTAATAATCAATATTTTAAATTCATTTACATATATATTATGGGAAACGACCTTTACAACACGGTCGTTACAACGCAATGCTTTTACATCGCAGTCATTACAACGCAAGTCATTACAACGACTTGCGCTGGATGGCGCTCTAGACTAAGGAATAGTAAGATTTACTATTCCAACACCTTCCCTACTGTACGTAGACTGGAGTTGGAATAGTAAATCAAACTATTCCTAAGTCCAGCGCCCTCCAGCGCAAGTTGTAACGACTTGCGTTGTAATAACTGCGATGTAACGTACCGCATTGTAATGGAACGCGTTGTAACGTCACATATTCATATATTATACATTAAAATGTTTTTTATTATTTTTCCAAAAAATAATATACTTTATTAGTTTTCCTTATGCTTTGAAATAGCTAGAGGACCGCTTTAGGTGAAGATCTCCACCAACAGGTGAAAAGCTGCTACTTGTAACGTTACCCTTGTAAATTCAACTGTATGAGACTTCACCCCCTAATGTGAGGAGGTGGTGACATATGTCTACATTTAGATGTTAGTCACCTCTCACACATAGTGACTATCAAAAAAGTACAGAGTTACACCTAAGTGTAGTAGAAAATGTACAAGAGTAAAGATACATGTGCTTAATTACCTTTTAGAACCAGGTCCCTGGTGATTTTAGCCCTTATACACATGTAAGCACTGAAATGGATGGATGATAGTCATGATCTATAAGCTGTTGGCAATGCCTCAACTTAGCAATGTTTAACAAAGTAGTTGCAATAGCAATGGATTAAGAAGAACTGCTACAAGCCTTTCCATACAACACCATTCGCAGTTTTGTGGAAGTGGAGGAGAACTTTGTTGTCAACAGTTTAGAGAATGATGGGTATAAGTGTGCAGGCCAAACATGAACAATTCCCTCATGACATTTTTTTTTTTAAAAGGCTGTAGGTGATGAGAGTATGAGTAGGATGGGCAATTTTTATGATGAAGTCCACGTCTTTGAAGGCTTTTTGTATAGTACATCAGTTGGAAGGTCAATGAGCCTCTGGGTGCTGCAGTGTTTAAAGGAAGTGTTTTGCTTATCTTGAGGTGCCTCAGGAGGAGCTCCCAGGCCTTCTGAAATGGGAGTCAGGAATAGGTATGTCTGGGTTCTTTCTCTATGACAATACATATGAGCTCCTTGGTGAGTTATCCATGTTACAGAAAAGGGTTCAAAGTAGAACTTCTGAAACATCTTTGTGATAGTAGTAATGGATGAAGACTACACCTTTATTTAAGAGTAATTAAGATTTTGCCCCTGCATTTCCAGCACTCAGCAACCACTTTTCGCAGTGCAAAGCTAAACCATGAACCATGTATTTGACACCACTTTTGAGGTTTTTTTGGTTTGTCATTTTGTCCAATAGCTGCATCACACTGATATCTAGAAGCAAGACAAATTCAATGGGAAATTATCAAGAGAAAGATTAATACTTAAATTAATATTTGGGACCCCGTTGATCTATAAAATGTACATTTGCCTCCGATTTGCAACACCTCAGCTGGCTCATTTTTTCCCTCTAAAGATCCAATGGTACTCCAGATTAATCATGTAAAGACATGAAAGGGGTTTGGCTCAGATTCAAAGAGAGGGACAGAAAACAAGGGAAAAATGAGACCTAACGATAAAGATCTGCCAGGAATTTTCATCTGGCAGTTTCAGTCATTAGAGTAGTTACACATGTGGTCAGCATTTCCATAGAAAAGGGATTTTTTGTTTTGTTAATAACTTTGGGTCAGTTCAACAAATCTGCATGACACTTTCCAAAAAAAGGTCACCCACTTTGGCTCTTACATGGAAAGTATGGTGCTGTAACATCAATTTTCCATTTTAATTCCCATAGGAAAGTTTGTTCTCTGATACAGAAAAAATGTTTCCCAGAATTAAACCAAATTTAGCACAAACTTAGAACTTTACTCAGAAAATGTAATTTTTATTATTTGGTGTAAATTTGTTCAGCAGCTTTAGAAAAATATACATTTAAAGAGATGCTCTGGTTGAACATCCAGGGATTAATCTACAGAAAAAGTTAGTGCTATCCGGACAATTAGTGTCCAGATAGGCTTTGACTGGCCCATATAAAATGGATTGGTCAATACTGATTGGCTGGCCAAACCATGAACTATATGTTGTGGCAGCCATGACATGAGTCCGGAGCATAGTCCCTGCATCCTAAAACTGAATTAAAAAAAATATAAGGGGCAAGGTGCGCACACACTGACCCGCAGGGGCAAGTGTGGGATCTCAAAGGGATCACCCTTGATTGGCTGGCCACTGCATGGACATGTTGTGCCAGGCATAACAGGACCTTTGGATATTGTCCCCATTGGAATGCATATGAGTGAAAGACTGATTTTGAAGGTCACAAAAAGGAGCACATGATTTTAGTCACAGATTGCAGTCTTAATATAAATTGTTTCTTGGTGGTACCATACTAATTTTAAGAATTGTGGTGTGCTCTAAGGTGACTTTGCTATGTGAAAATGCTGAACCTCTGCTGTGTTTTGATGAACCTTTTTTGAGAGAAAACACTTTTAATCATGTTTTCTCATAGAGGTTATGGGAGGAGCGCCACTGAATAAAATGAGAACACATTTTCTATAAGCACACATTATCTTCATCAGACATGTGACAATACAGTTTTGATATTCTGAGTAAAACATGTATGTGTAACAGCAACAGTAGGCTTTCAGCTGATTCTCCAGTGTTTGACTGCTACTTCACCACAGTAGTCTAATGAAGAAATGGAGCACTAACATTCTGTATTTATGACAAAAGTGTGGGTCACACCTGAATGCCATCTTGATGGAATCAAAGCTGTAAAACTAAAATCATTTTCTTTAGAAATTAATGAAATGAGATTCATTTTGCCATAGAAATTATGGTTAATGATCTAAAAAGCAAAAATGAGGGCACATTTTCTATAAATTCTATAATATCTTCTTCATCAATGTCAGATAAAAAGTCTGGTATTCTGAGTGAAACCGGTTACTTCAAACATGAAGCAGCCTGACAAATGATTCCCCAGTGATTTCCCCACAGTGAAAAACTATGTGTGCAATATTGCTGCACCGGTTATTGTTCATGACTCAGAATCAGCCCCTATAAAAAATACCAAACAGCTGTTTTTGGTCAGGACTTTTAAACATTTTGTGCAGTGCAGAAAAAGTTGCAGTAAAAATGATGGAGCTCCTTACCCAACATGCCTGTCAGCGATGCCCAATAGACCAACACATTGCCATTTGTCCTGTGCAGCAGGGTTGTCGGCTAGCAGGTGGAAGCTCCATCTCTATTTCGGTGATTTTATGTGGGATTGTTCTGTTTTTCTCTCTCCTCTGTGCTGGGTCTCACAGGGAAGGAAAATGGCCATGCCTAACTGGAAGAGGACATCGCAGGAAAAATGATTTTTTCCTATGTGCTATAGTTCTCCTGTTCATAAGCACTCATCCAAACTCCTTACAGTATCCTCAGCCTCTAAAATGCTGGATCACTTTTTATCTCAATTTGGGTCACTTGTTCTTTCTCCCCCATCCTTAATAATGAAATGTCTCTCTGCACCTCCTTTTTTTTTTTCCAACCAAATTTTATTAGGTTTGGCGTCTAAGAATCCCTCCTGGTTGGTGACAGTGCTTGGACCCTCCCAGTACTCTAACCACGATTAACTTGTGGCTATTGCGCCCAACCTTCTTATCTGGGTCTCAGTGCAGTCATGATCTCCTTTCACTGTGATCTAGGGAATTGGAGAATGCTGCCTTTTTTCTTAGGTAAGTGTACAGAGGTTCCCTCTAACATATGTTGGTCTATTAGTTTCTTGAAGGCTGACATTTTCTCTCTGCTCCGTGCCTATCCTCTGCCCTTCCTAGTGGCTGGACTATTCACAATGTCTCTATTGGATGCTGTTGCTGCTTTCCTCAATCTCCATGGGTCCCCAGAAGCAAGGGGCAATGCCAATGTGCCTGGTTTCTTCTTAGCTCTACGTTACCACTAACTTATGGATAAGACTAGCCTCTGTCTTGCTCCTACAGGATCGGCTCCTAGTGCAATGCCACAGCTGCCCTTTGCACTGCTCCCATAGGATTGGTGCCAGCCTCATACCGTAGTAATCTCGGCCCCATTTTTAGATTGCACCCAGTGATTTCAACAAATCCTTTGAACATATTCTTATTTGGTGAATTCCTGTGGTCACCACATTCACTGGTAGGACCTCGTAACAAGGTCTGAGGTAATTCTGATTTCCATGCAAACTTCCATTTACCCCCAAATTGGGATTAAAAGAGTTGAGGGTACAAACCATCAAAGTTTTGGCAACTGAATATTGACTCCAAAGTGCAAAAATATTGTGGGACCGAATATCCATTGTATGTATATATTTTTGTTTGTAAATCATATAAAAGTTTAAAATATAGTATCTTAAAATATCATTGTGTAAAATGTCATTTTTATGTATTATAATCTTTGTCTATTTTTAAGAAAAACATTTATATATATAAATATATGTTAAATCATTATTCTTTAATTTTATAATTTTTTGCAATTTTAATTTTGTTTAGATTGTTGGGTTTATTGGCAGTTTGGCTGGTTAGTATTTCATTATAAAATGGTGTGTACAAATAATTCAAATTTAATTACAGATTTTTCTTTAAATATATAAACTTTTTGATCAATATTATATTTTATTTTTCTGTATCTATGTTGGTGTATGGGGTTTACTGGGGGATTGAGTGAGTAGTGCTTTGATTTAATGATATAATAAAAACATAAACCTAATAATTATTACATTTTTAATTTATGTAATTATGTATTATATTATTTAAAAATTAAACATACATTATCAAATTATTTAAATCAATATCAGGTTTCATTATTTATTTATATAAATTGGAAAAAGAAAATAAGAAAACAGATTTCATTTTTCAGTGTTTTGGGTAAGTAGTTTATTATTATTAGGAAATTCCTTTACACACATGTTGGGGGATTTTTTTGATAATCTTTATATTCCATTCAGTATTGTATTAATGACAAGTTAATTTCACATCTGCCACTTTGCTGCACATTTCCATGTAATCTGTAAGGATCAAAATCATACATTCTGCTCGACTGAAACATTCACTGACATCAGGCCCCAGTGCACAAAACAGCAGAATACACAATGAGACAATATTATTCTACAAACCAACATTAATCAATGTATCATGAATGAATCTTAAACTGTAACATTTCTTCTGTTGGATGTTGAAAGTGAAGAATATGCATTCAAGGGCAACAACCCTTCATCTATAAAATTATCAATGGAGAACCCAAGCTTAGTTGTCACATGTGACACCCTTCTATAAAAGCAAGGTGAGGAAAAATGTATTTCACTACCACTAGAGAGTGATTGTAACATGGTTACTCACATAAAAACATATACAAGAAACAAAGAATATTAATTGACCCCAATCAAAACGAGTAGTATTGTGCATGATATGTGGAGCTAACATGACAGGTGAGACAGCAATAAAAATCCCCTTACCTACAGGGTTAGGGACCCCCATCAGTTGTACATCATGAGTCCTTACTGTGTGCGCAACGCCGGGTGGGTGATATTTGGGACAGACTGAATTAACTGACTAGGTGTGAATACCAGCAACTATTACACTGGGAGGGCGACAAATCCGAGAGACTTCTGATGTGGTTGCTGAAGTAGGAACGCCCTCCCCTGCTCATATTAGCGCTCAGACTCCCTAACAGGATGGAGGCTACCACCCAGGACGGCATTAATACCCTGCTGCAAGACCATTTAGCAGAGGTTTATAAAAAGGGCCCACAAGCTGACCCGACTGTGACTGAGAGTTTTTTGAATGACATGTGGATCTCGGGCCTCACTGACGCACAGAGAGGGGGTCTCGGAGAGGCACTCAGACTTGAAGACCTACAGGAAGCTGTGACAAGCATGGCCCATTGCAGGGCCCCAGGCCCAGATTGTCTCCCACTGTAGTTATATCAGACGTTTGCTGACCCCTTGTTGCCTCACCTACTGGAGAACCTCCGGGAGGCCAAACATGCGGGTTGTTTGCTACCTTCCATGCAAGAGGCCCAGATCATCATGCTCCCCAAACTGGGTAAAGATCCACTGGATCCCAGCTCCTACTGACCCTTGTCCATGCTGGGAGTGGACACTAAAATATTGGCTAAGATCTTGGCGACGCGCATAGGCCGTGTGGTGACCCATCTGGTCCATGAAGACCAATGTGGATTTATACTGGGCAAAGGGACGCATATAAATCTGAGGCGACTTTCCCACATCATTCACTCAATGGTGGGTGCCGATATGCCGGCGGCGGTGGTTGCCTTAGACGTCGAAAAAGCATTTGATACTCTAAGCTGGGACTTCCTCCAGGAGGTCCTGAGGAGGATGGGACTAGGCCGAGAGTTCATCTTCTAGGTTTAGCTACTTTATGACTGACCAATGGCACAGGTCCGCAGTGGGGGCGTGGTGTCTAAGGGCATCCCCATAGAAAAGGGCATGTGGCAGGGGAGCCCGCTATCCCCACTCCTTTTTGCCCTGGCAATGGAGCCTTTGGCGATAAGGATGCTCCGTGATATGGCCCTCGGGGACATCTCTGGGGGGAACATACTCACGTCATCTCCTTATATGCCGACCACGCTCTACTCTATGTTTTCCACCCAGAGAGGACGATATCCGCGCTCTTGGAGATGTTATCTTCCTTTGGGATTGTCTTGGGTGTACGTGTCATCTGCCAGAAGCCGATTCTCTTCCTGCTGGTGGGATTGGTCAGGGTGGATGCTGCGGCTCTCCGATGGGAATGAGAACACTTTCGATATTTGGGCATACACTACAGTTCGCCTATACTGCAAAAGCTAATTATACACTAAACATGGGAGCAATCGTTGCGGCTCTGGATGCCTCGGTCAAATTCTGGAACTGCCTCCCCCTTTCTATTATGGGGAGAGTGGCCCTCAGCATAATGGTTCTACTTCTGCGTAGCATCTATGTCCTTCAAAACTCCCTTTGCTGCATTCCGCGTACTACCTTCAGTATTCTCCTGATTTCTTTGATGTGGGCAGCAGGCATAGTAGGGTGAAGCCGGAGGTGCTGATACTGGACATGGAGTCTGGAGGCCTGGGTCTACCAGACCATTGCCTGGTTCTATGATAGATGCACGCATGGTTAAACCACGCGTGCCTCTACCCAGCAGCCCAGACCACGAATGCATCTTAACCACGCATTTCTTTACCACACATGCCTTTACCATGAAATATCGTGGTATAGGCATGAATGGTAAAGGGGTATGTACGGCTATGGTCACTACTACCCTGCCCCCCCACGCAGTCACTTAAACTAACCCAACCCCTTCCACTGCCCTAAAACTTACCCCGACCCCCAGCCCTAAAAACAACCCCATCTACCCATTCCCCTCCCACTGGCCTAAGGCCTAAAACCCTGCCCCTTTACGTACACTACCCTGACCCCCCACCCCCACGCTGTCCCTTAAACTACCCCAGCCCCTTCCATTGCCCTAAAACCTACCCGACCCCCCAGCCCTAAAAGCTTGCCCATCTACCCATTCCCCTCCCATTGCCCTAAGACCTAAAAACCATGCCCCTTTAACCTACACTACCCCACCCCTCCACCCCGCGCTGTCCCTTAAACTACTCCAACCCCTTCTAATGCCCTAAAATCTACCCGACCCAACCCTAAAAACTACCCCATCTACCCATTCCCCCCCCACTACCCTAAGGCCTAAAACCCTGCCCCTTTATGTACATTACCCCGACCCCACCATACCCCCGCGCTGCCCTAAAACCTACCTCATCTACCCATTCCCCTCCAACTGCCCTAAGGCCTAAAACCCTGCACTTTTAAGTACACTAACCCAACCTCGGCGCTGTGCCTTAAACTACCCCAACCCCTTCCACTGCCCTAAAACCTACCCTACCCCCAGCCCTAAAAACTACCCCATCTACCCATTCCCCTAAGGCCTAAAAACCTGCCCCTTTCCTTACACTACCCCGACTCCGCCACGCTGTCCCTTAAACTACCCCAACCCCTTCCACTGCCCTAAAACCTACCCCAACGCCCTCCCAGCCCTAAAAACTACCCCAACCCCCTCCCAACCCTAAAAACTACCCCCCGCCCCACTTACCTCACCGCGGGATCTTCCTGCTTCCATATTCCCGCAGCAAGACCATGCATATGCCTTAACCACGCACATGCGTGTTTACGGCATATGCGTGGTTAAGGCAAGCGTGGTTGAGCTTGCGTAGTCAGAACACGTGTTGTTCAGACTGCAGGTTTCCGACTGTGTCCCCCTTTGCCTCTATTATTTTGCAGGATTATTACAGTATGCAGCGCAGTGGTGTGTTGAGGGTCCAAATACTGAGAAAGCCTTGTTGGCGGAATGGGGCGAGAGGGCAGACCTCCCGAGATGTTTGATGATGGGATCACAGGTCCCCCCTGATTACCCGTTCATAGTCAGCCAAGTTGAGGGGGTTTGGGAGCGGGCAGTCACTTTGGGCTCCGTAGGCTCAGCAGTTCCCCCTTCAGTGGCTGCGCAATTTCTGTCAGATACAGGACGTGATGGACCTCACATGTTGGTATGCTGGGGGATGCTTGACAGCTGTGGATCTATATATTAATGGCACCTTCCTCTGATTTGAAGATGCGAGGGAGTGTTATCAGCTGCCACCTGGTCAATTTGTTCAATATGCAGAAGTTTACTGCACCACCCACAAAATGTGGGTGACTTTCCCAGATGCCACCTGCATTGTGAATCACAGAACGGCTTTGAAGGAGCCCCTCCATATTTCACTTGAATGCGCTGCACCCAGGGCAGCACAAGTGTGTGGCTGCCCTGGGGGCAGCATATTCACAGTAATACGGCCCACTTTCCCTGATTTTGCACGGCGCACCTCTGTAAAGGTGGGCCCTGCACAAACAGGGAAAGTGCCCTGTATATGTACTACGACCCCTGATTGTTTCGTTTTTCCATGTTTGTTTAATTGGAATTTGTATATTAAATGAATACCCTTTAATTTTATTTTTTAATGTATGTGGGTTATCAGCTCAATTTTTACAATTATTTATTAAATGTTTTTAAAACTAGTTAACGTTTAATGTGATTTGAAATGATTAAAAAATATATTTTTAAATGTTTTTTAGAGAAAGGCAAATGTAAACATTTTACAAATGTTATAATAATTTCTATACACTTCTTTTCCTCATGCCAGCTCCCCCTGCGCCACTTCTGTCCAGCTTGCCTGCCGTTCACTACCCTCTGCTGCCTATCTACCTGCTGCCATCTGTTTGTACCTCCTCTGCCTGTTTCTTGCTCTATTTTGCCTTTGCTGCTCGTTTTTTTGTCTCTGTTTTGCCTTTTCTGCTCGTTTTCTGCCTTCTGTTTTGCCTTCACAGCTTATTTTTCTGCCCTCCATTTTGCTTTTTGTGCTCGTTATTCTGCCCTCTGTTTTGACCCTCTTCTGCTCTGTTTTGCCTTTTCTGCTTGTTTTTCTGCTCGTTTTTCTGCCCTTTGTTTTTCCTTTTCTGCTCGCTCTTTTTTCTGAACTCTGTTTTGCCTTTTTCTGCTTGTTTCTTCTCTCTTCCCACTGTTTCCTCAAGACCCTGGTTTTTCGACAGAGACCTCGCACCCCAGCGCCCAGATACCCCCAGGGGTGACAGTACCGCCCTCTACAAATGCTGATTGATTGATTTTTATTAAATGGGTTACTTAAATTGTAATTTGAGGATACATTTTTTAAAAGGTAGTATATTTACTGTATATATTTTGTTCACTTTATTCAATATCTATAGTAATAAAACATTTTAAGGTTAAGAAATCTAGATGTTTACAATGTTACACTCCTGGGAGTGTCCTGGTGCTATGTCAAAGTCCACCTGCCACCATAGACTGAATATTGCTCTTGTGTAAAAGCCAGGTTTTTAACTTTATTCTAAAATCAATGCACCATATAATGTCAAATACAGCGCATTCCTGCCCTCTCTCTTTCACGCACCGCAGCAAGTTGGCTTGCTGCGTTGCGTGAAATGCTGATAAATATGGCCCCTGTATTTACCCATTATGCCCAGTTTCAGTAGCACAGATTCTGGCATAAACATCCTTAAATTTCAGGTGAGACGTACTGAGGATGTTTGTGAGATAAAACATGGTGAAATGTGCATAGGGAAACCCGCTCAGAATTGCTGTACAAACACCAATTTCTCTTCTTCTCCATTGCTCCTTCAGTCCCCGCCATCCTGTTTAATTTTTTGTTCTTCTTTTTCAGAGTGCTTAGCAGCTGCAATTTAAAAAAAATTTTTTTTAAAGAACTGGATTGTGCTTATCATATGGACAATTTCCCTACTTTTGTGACACATTTTTTAAGGGGAAATCCCAGAGACTCTTGATCTTTTTTGACAGCGCACTTTTTGAAACCACCATTGTACTTATTTGTTCTTATATGCATGCCTGAATGTATTTCTTTTGCAATATAGACAGTATTTTAAAGTTTGGAATTCGTGTGCAGGGCGCTTGTTTTCATAATTTGCATGGTAATCACCTAAACCAATGAAATATTTGTCCTCTACACAAACAATAGTGGCTATGGCCTGATCAATATTTGTAGTTCCAAATTAGAAAAATAATACTGTTAATGTCAGTGTTTTTATGTTTGAGCAAGGAATTTGAGCACCCTTCTGAAAATTAGAGCTCCCCGGCATCTCTAATGATTTAGATTTGGAGAACCCCTCCTCTTTAGTCTGATATTTTAGAAATAGAACACGCCCTTAGGTCGCCCAAAGAAATTGGAAATTTGTCAAAACAAAAATTACGGACCCCGTGTATTTGAGATTTGCGGCAGCTTTTAATGATTTCTAGGGTTGAGAGCGCGGGAACATTCTTATTTTAAATGTAGTGGAAGGAAAGCTTTCAATGAAAATGATTTTCGATGGAAAGAAAAAATGGTATAAAAAGATATTCTGAAAATGTGTAATTTCCCAACCCTGTGGATTTGTGTAAGTGCTCACTGACGCCCGGAGTTAGCTGCTGATTTGCTGATTTAAAGGAGGACGGAAATGGGATCACTGCTAGAAACTGGTGGCAATGCCGTGCCCCCTCTGTTAGAATTGAAATGTATCATTGCCATATTACTCGTATTTTGCCTGATACTATGTTAGCATTTATGTAGCTAATTCATTGCATATTCTCGCTGTATGCTTATGTAACTAGAAAGTGCAGATGTTACGTTAGTTAGGTTGACATCTGTGCTACCATTTTACCTCTCGAAGTTGTATTGTAATCGAAACTGTTACTTGATCATTTACGAGAAATGGTCCTTGGTAAGTTTTTTTTCTCCAATGTTGAATCTTGCTCACTAACGCATGCCTTTCCTGTTACATAGAGGTCTTCTCCCACCTGTCTAGTGGGGAGGATAAGCCAGACTACCTTGGGCAGTAGATAGTTTGTGCCAGGAAGCGGAATTGAAACTTATGCTCTGTAGCCCCATTGTATTACGACAGCTACCAGTGTTTTTCCATAGTAGTCGGGTCTTTGTCGGCTCCGCAACTTACATAATGTAACTTTATGCTTGTTAGAGTCAGTCCCTCGTCAGCCATCATAGGAGGCTGGTCAGATTGGACTCCACTGCAGTGTACTTTGTGAATAAACTAGTTTGCTTGTATTCTCTACTGCGTCATCGACTCTTCATTGAATGGAAGGCTAGAGGAGGTCGAGAGTGACCCGGGTGACCCTAATTGGGTCACTTCCTTCACCTCTTAGGCATTTCTCTGCCTTTTTTTGAGGGCACTCTACAGAGGTGTAATCAAGGCTGAGCAATTACTGTCTCCATCAGTAACATCATGTGGTTGGTGCAGACGCTGCTGAATTTGGGGTCAGATTAGGCTGGTCAGTCAGCAACATTTGCAGCAGCTACTCAATGAAGAGCGGTCATATATACATTATTGGCCTTTCTTTGAATGGTCTACAAGTGTCCTAGCATATCAAGGGCACTTGGACCATAGGAGGGTAGTACAGTGTTGTGAAGACCGTCTGCCAGCGACCTTATGCAGTTATTTAAAACGTTTACCAGCTTCGGAAAGCGTGAAGCTGGTGCAGTATTTTAAAAACACAATTGAGAAAAAAAAGGGAGCCATACATAGTAGAGGCATGGCTATGCTCCTTCTCTGTTCCCTGATCTCAGAAGTTCCCTGGGATTTGGCAACAAAGAAGATAGTGCAGCCAACAAATCCCTGCAGTGTGATGTCCTGTCACGTTGGGTGGGGCATTTAGGGTGCAGCAGTTGTCAGACTTCTTTAAATAAAGCGCAAAATTCTTCGAATTCGGACATGATTTGCATGGCCCTATAAAATGTAGCTTCTCTTTTGCTGACACTATTCAATGCCCATATATGCAGGCTATAGTTTGACTATGCTACATGCGAACAGTCCAATTGCTGCCCGGGCGTTTTTCCTGTTTGTTTTTTTCTATCATGGCACCCGAAGCTGCCTTAGTGGGAAATCCCCTCCTGCTATTGCAGCCAATGCAAAATTTGACAGAACTTCCTGAATGAATGAATGAACGAACGAGGAACATCTAGAGCCAAACTTTCAACCACAAAGGAATCATGGTGCTAAACAGATTCAAAACCAGGAAAATAGATGTAATGGAGAGGAGGCAACACCAACAATTAACAAACAAATAAGGATTTTTAGGCCTTTCTAAAGTTCAGGTGAGAAGAAGTAGGCTTCAGGCTGAGCAAGAGCACGGTCCATAACTGAAGGTTGCATACAGACAATGATCTACCACCTATCTAGAATCTCCTAAATCGGGGCACTCGGAAGAGCCAAAAACTGCCTTCCTTTGTCGAAGTAAAGGATGGGGGACATCTACAAGACATTGGGTGATTGAAAGCCTGCTGTACGAACTTTAAATCAGGCCCCTAGACCTAAGCCTTGCATTATCAAGGTTGCACAATCTGCCAGGTCCTCTAATTGCAACACAGAGTGGAGGTGGGGATTCTTTAAACTAGATGGAAGAATTGCTGCCTTTGTCAGTAGCCTGTTTGACTCCCACCATAATGGAATGTGGAAACAATACTGGTTTCCCGGAACCACCATTGACAAGTGATGAGGTAAGATGGCAGTGGGGGGGGGTGTGGTGAGATTCATTAGCTCTGACCTGAAAGCAGCATCCATTTCCCAGGCCATGCAGCTGAAGGAGTTCCTAGGTTTTCCCTCTTGCCTGGCATGCATTGCTCGTCAGGCCCTACTCCTTGCATTGGACATAAGTTATTCTATTTTAATATTTCGATCCATTAATCTCAGGAGATTAATAAAAAATCATTTGTTTCAAGACCTTATGTTTATTTATTAAATTAGTATAGCCTTGAATCAAAAAATGTGCTTTAATGCAATGTTTATTTCACTATTTTTAACCGTAGATGGAAGTGTTGTCATTTGTTCGTAACATTTCTTTAAAAGAAAAATTACTTCTGACACTGGGAGAAAACCCACATTGGGAGTCTGTTCTCAGAAAACAAAACAAATTGCTGAGTGTCTGCCTATCACATGGCGGCCACTCACCAGACTTGTAGTGGCTTTCAGAGGAGCTGATATGGTGACAGCTACTCTGAAGTCATTAAGATCTCTGCAGAGCCAGTGATAGTTTTGAAACATGATGGACAGTAGTTCAGTCAGTGTGGCAGTGAAAATGACCAGTTCCACCCTGACAGACAGAGGGCGGACATCCTCACAGGTAATTAGCACGCTCTACAACTTAACATAACCTACTTAAAATTAGATCTTTAATTTTTCTTTCAGGATTTTGGATTCATGGATACCTCACCTGGAACCCCAGATCCAGGAACAACCCTCCTCGTGGATTCCTCCCCAGATTCCAGGATCTGCAGATTCAAAATTAAATAAAAAATAAGAAGAAGGGTTTGGTCATAGGCCCAACCCTGCGGCCAATCAGTGTTGCACACAGCCAAAGACCATGGTCATAGGAGATTGGCCACAAACGGAGGGATGGGTGCAGGATCTGTCTAGAGCTCAGGCCCTTCTTCAAACCCCTGCTGCGCAATGATGAAGGCTGCCTGCAGAAGTGGTTGGCTGCTCATGAAGGGTTGGGCGCAGGGCCTGTCCTGATGCCAGGCCCTGCTGTCAACCCCTACTGCACACGGTCAAAGGCCATGTTCAGTAGGCTTTGCACATTTGTGGCGGGATGTGTGCAGGAGGCCAGGCTCTGGGCCCAACTCCGCTGTGCACAGTCAAAGACCTGCAGAGTGGTTGTAGGATACCCATGGAGGGATAGTTGCAGGGAACTGTTGGATGTCGAAAGTAATGAAAGAAACAGAAACTCACTGAAAAATAACAAAAGGTTCAAATTAAGTTATGTTTGCCTTTCTTATAACACCTTAACATATGTTTAAAAAATGAGAAATTCAACTAAGAATCTACAGCTAAAGTACAGTTATGATTACAAATTAAGACCACAAACCAACTGAAATTCACAAGTTATGGTTTGTAGCAGAATCCGTAACTCACACAGCAGCCATGCAAACTGTGACTCACACTCGGGTATATACACACACTTAATTGGACCTAACAACTAACCCCTTATACATATCAATTTGATACATTGCATTGCGTTATTTACTGGGTAAAGTTCACCCTTGCCCCCCTTTACTTCTCTATGTTTACATATGTGATCACAGGTTACAGGGACTATATAGTTAGGCTCCGATTATACACGCACAAAGCCATAGAAATTCAGCAGTTATAGTTAACTGAGCTAACTACAACTTATGCCCCCTGCAATGCACTGCTTATGACCTCACGTTACATCACTCATGACTTTGTAACATACATCACTGATGACACCGCTGATGACATAATCCTGTGTTTGTGAGTGTTTTCTAAAAGTGTATGAGTGTTAAACATACATACTAAGGTACTACAAAAGTTAAATTAGTATACTCTGTGTACTACTACTGAGTGAAACTATTTCTAACCAAAATTGTGTGAGTGGCTGTGTGACTGTGGGCTTTATTATGAGTTTGGTGGTGCAGGAGCAGGACCGCCCCACTCCCGCACCGCCAAACCTGTGTGAGCACCGCACGCCAGATCTTAACGTTTTTCATCACTGGCAGGCAGTTCTTTGGTGGTGCCTATAAAAAAGGCACCGCAATGGGGACACCAAAGCAAGTTTCTGCAGGGCATGGACTGTTAAGTCCATGCCCTGCAGGAACTGGGGATGCATATACACAGGGGGGCACCCCATGTGCCCCCCCTGCATATCCCCAGTCCCAGATGCACAAGGAGGCCCTTTTGGGCCCCCTTTGATTCCTCACCGACAAACTTTTCACGGCGGGCCCACCACCATGAAAAGTGAGGGGAGGAAACGTAATGTGCTTGGCTGGGAAGCAGCGGCCCTGCCAAGCATATTGCGGCCTCAAGACCGCTGCAAAACCGCCAGGGATTGCAGATCCCTAGCAGCAGCAGCGGTCCTATGGCAGTCTGAATGCCCTACTTGTAATAGGGCGGTCAGACTACCAGTGCAGCAGTAGCCGCACCGTCACTGTGAGTTTGGCGATCCATCATACCGCCAAACTAATAATGAGGCCCTGTGTGTATCTGTGTGTGAGTGAGTGTGTGAGTGGCTGTATGAGTGTGTGAGTGGCTGTATGGGCGAATAAGTGACTGTGTGAGTAGCTGTATGGGTGAAAATGGTGGGTGTGTGAGTAGCTGTATGGGTATGTGAGTGGCTGTGTGAGTGGCTGTATTGGTGAGTGAGTGGGTATATGGGTGAGTGACTGGGCATGTGAGTGCCTATGTTGTAGATGGAGTATCTGTGCAAGTGGCTATATGGGTGTATGAGTGGACGTGTGAGTGCTTGTATGGATGTGTGAATGGATATGTAAATGGTTGTGTGGGTGGGTGGGTGTGTGAGTGGTAGTATGGGTGAGTGAGTGGCTCTGTTGAGAGGCTGAATGGGTGAGTGAGTGTGTGGGCGAGTGGCTGTATGGGTGAATAAGTGGGTGAGTGAGTAGCTGTGTGGGTGAGTGAGTGGCTATGAGAGTTACTGTATAGGTGAGTTAGTGCAAGTGTGAGTAGGTGTACTGGTGAGTGAGTGGCTATATGGGTGAGTGAGTAGGTGTGTGAGAGGCTCTATGGATGAGTGAGTGGCTGTGTGAGTGGTTGTATGGCTGTGTGAGTGGTGCATGAGTGGTTGTGTGGCTGTGTGAATGGGTGTGTGAGTGCTTCTGTGGATGATGTTATCAGTGATGTCATCAGTGATGTCATTTGGGATGTCATCAGTGATGTCATCAGTGATGTCACTGCCCATGTAATATGTGAAGTCATAATCAGTGATTTGCAGGGGCTTAAGTTAAAGTTAGCTCAGGTAACTATCACTGCTAAATTTCTATGGCTTTGCACGTGTATAATCTGAGCCCTGGTTTTTTCAGTGAATTTCTAATGTACACTACAATTTATTTTGCTTTTTAATTTAGTAATATCTTTTTTTATACTGTAGATTTTTTTAAATAATTATAGTTCATTACATTTTAAAAGGTAAAAATCAGATATGTACTTGATGTCAAATATATAATGTTTTTGTAAATGTAATTGAACAAGGTTTATGTTTTCTTTTTTAATTATTTTTGGGTAACAAGGTTACCTCTGCGGGTCCAAAACATTAGACGGGAGTACAAGTACTCTATGGTCATTGATTCCGATCACATGGTCACAATGAATGTGCAAATTGCAATTTGCAGATTCACCGAAAGTTAAAAAAATTATTTTAAATATGTACTTCTTCTACTTCCATTAATGACATCAGTGTGAACATATTTATGAGTATACAAATGGCATCCTAGACCTGTTTTTTAAGAAAGGTACTCGTTTTACGAGTTTTATGACTTCGCAAATCTATGGACTGGAATCACGAATTCGCTCCATGACACACTCAACCCTTGCCTTTTGAACGGGCACATTATAAACCCACCCAAGCACATGTAAAACCACACCCAAAAACAGTTATTTGTCCAGTGAACTCTGTAGAAAGCGGATTCAAAAGCAGTAGTGGTCTGTTTTTTGTTCAGTTTTCTGAATAATTTGATAGAATGGCTGAAACTTCATCTTGTGTCCAGGAGAAACATCCAGAACCTGTTGAGGATCAGGAGGAAGATACACTACCTGTAAGAAAACAAACTGTGTTGTCTGGAAGCATTTTACAATACCTTCAGGAGAAAAGAAGGTTACTGCTAAATATGTGCAGTGGAAAGCAGTTATCCAGGGGCATTGCAAAGTAATATTCACATGGGACAAGCTCCATGTGGAAACATTTAAAAACAATTCATGAAAGGGTCTACAACCGGAAAGCAGGTATAGCAGGACATTCCACCTCTACAGCATCTTTTGGAGAACCATCAGCTGCAGTCATTCTATACCAGTTGCCCGCGAAGAATTAAGTGAGGTGGTTACTCACTGTGTGAAATGCCACATGCTTGTTGCTGTAAAAATGTCTTCTGTGGGTGCATTCTTATATACAGTGAAGAAGCATCACTGTTAGGTTTTTTTTTTTGCTTTCAGTTTCCTGTTAATGTTTTTTGAACACTGAGGCCAATTGCTTCTTTGTATTTCCTTACCCTTCCCTTTTAGTACCCTGTTTACTTTTTGTTGGAATAAAAATCAAGAAAAAAATGTTAAAAATAGCTTCTACAAAAAAACGGTTCTTTTTAGAACCACCATCTGGTCCAACAGAGACCTAACTCTGAGTTTTTAAGGTGTCAGTGA
This sequence comes from Calotriton arnoldi, assembly GCA_963921515.1. Taxonomy (NCBI): domain Eukaryota; kingdom Metazoa; phylum Chordata; class Amphibia; order Caudata; family Salamandridae; genus Calotriton; species Calotriton arnoldi. The sequence continues at coordinate 150,400 of CAWUFW010012191.1, forward strand.
CTATTGGTGTGTGACTGGGTGTCCCAGTGGTTGTATTGGTTTGTACATGAATGTATTGGTCTGTGTATGAGACTGTGGTTCGGTGTGGCAGTAACTGTATCAGTGTGTGCGTGGGTGTGTAAGTGGCTCTTTCAATGTGTGAGTGGTTGTGTCATTAGGTGTATGAGTGTGTGCCTGGACGTGTCAGTCGCTGTATCGGTGTGTGCCTGGTTGTGTTAGTGGCTATATTGGTGTGCGCCTGAGTGTGTCAGTGTCTGTAGCAATGTGTGTCTGGGTGTGTTAGTGGCTGTATTAGTGTGTGCCTGGATGTGTCAGTGGCTGTATCAGTATGTGTCTGTGTGTTTGAGATTCTGTATCAGTGTTTGGTTGTATGTCTAAGTGGCTGTATCGATATGTGACTGAGTGTCTCATTGGCTGTATGAGTATGTGCCTATATGTGTCAGTTTCTGTATCAGAGTGTATCTGGGTGTGTCAGCAGCTGTATCAGTGCGTGTCTGGGTATGTCAGTGGCTATATCAGTGTGTTCCTGGGTATGTCAGAGGCTGTATTGGTGTGAGCTTTGGTGTGTCAGTGGCTGTATTGGTGAGTGTCTGGGTGTGTTAGTAACTGTATTGGTGTGCGCATGGATTTGTCAGTCTCTGTATCGTAGTGTGGCTGGATGTGTCACTAGCTGTATCAGTGTCTAACATTGTGTGTCTGGGTGTGTCAGACTCTGTATCAGTGTGTGGCTGGGTGAGTCAGTGGCTGTATCTGTGTGTGTACGGGTGTTTGAGAGGCTGTATCAGTGTTTCACTGGGTGTGTCAGTAGCTGTGTTGGTGTGTAGCTGGGTTTGTCAGTGTCTGTATTGGTGTTTGCCTGGGTGTGTAATTGGCTCTATCAATGTGTGAGTGGGTGTGTTTTTGGGTGTATGAGTGTGCCCCTGGGTGTGTCAGTGGCTGTATTGGTGTGGGCCTGAGTGGGTCAGTGGCTGTAATAATGTGTGCCTGGGTGTGTTAGTGTCTGTATTAGTGTGTGGCTGGGTGTGTCAGTGGCTGGATCAGTATGTGTATGGGTGTTTGAGAGGCTGTATTGGTGTTTGGCTAAATGTATAAGTGGTTGTATCGATATGTGACGGTGTGACATTGGCTGTATGAGGATGTGCCTGGGTGCGTCAGTCTCTGTATCGGAGTGTGGCTGGGTGTGTCAGTAGTTGTATCAGTGTGTGCCTGGGTGTGTCAGTGTCTAACAATGTGTAGCTAGGTGTGTCAGACACTGTATCAATGTGTGCCTGGGTGTGTCAGTGGCTATATTGGTGTGTGTGGCTGGGTATATCAGTGTCTGTAACAATGTGTGTCTGGGTGTGTCAGACTCTGTATTAGTGTGTGGCTGGGTGTGTTAGTGGCTGTATCTGTGTGTGTACGGGTGTTTGAGAGCCATATCGGTGTTTCCCTGGGTATGAATAAATGAATGAATGAAGAATTTGTAGAGCGCGGGAAATCACCCCCGGAGGGGTGTCTCCGTGCTAACAGTGGAAGGAACAAAGGAGGGAGGGGCACTCAGTTATTGAAAAGTTCTGTTTTCAGTAGTTTCCTGAACTTAAGAAAATTAGGGCAGTTGTGTAATGAGACGGGAAGCGAGTTCCAAAAACGCGGGGCAAGTTATGCAAAAGTTTTGATATCCGGCTCGTAGTTTATTAAACCGAGGGACAACTAGCAGAGCCTTCTCTCCAGAGAGCAGCGATCTACTAGGAAGGTAGTGGACGAGTTTTTCTGCCAGGTATCTGGGCCCCCTATCATTGATTGTTTTATGGACCAAGCAGCAAATTTTAAACTTGATTCTGTCACGGATGGGGAGCCAATGGAGCCGTCTCAATAACATCAGAGATGCCGATCTAGGAGGCATATTAAGAGCCAGCCGCGCTGCCGTGTTCTGGACCACTTGCAGCCTGTTTAACACAGCATTGTTTGCAGCTCCCAAAAGTGCATTACAGTTGTCAAGTCGACTGCCTACCAGAGCTTGGATCAAGGTCTTACTAACAGATAAAGGGAGAAGGTGGAATACTCTCCGAAGGAGCTTCAGCATGTGAAAACAGGTGCCTGAAGTGGGTGCCACTTGGTCTTTCATAGATAAGGAGAGGTCCAGATAAACTCCAGGATTTTTTGCCTTGGTTGTAGGGATGGGGGCTGCGTCTAATTCTGACAGCCACCAATCGGGGACCACAGAATTTGTGCTTTGCTGAACAGAAGAACTTCCGTTTTATCGGCATTCAACTGGAGAAAATTCTTCGTCATTAAGTCAGAGATAGCTCGCATACTGTCTGCAAAGAGCTGTTTTGTCGCCACATATGAAAAGGGAACAAAGCCATGGTCTCTGATGATATTTGCAAGAGGGGTCACATATATGATAAATAATGTAGGACTGAGGCACGAGCCCTGAGGAACCCCCTTCGTAAGGGATTTAGCACCAGAGCGAAAGGGACCCAAATTGACGATTTGTGTGCGCTGCTCTAAAAAGCTGGAAAGCCATTGAAGAGCCAGCCCCACCATACCAATTTCCATCAGTCTTTGCAGTAGCCTATGATGGGCTACAGTATCGAAGGCTGCGGACAAGTCCAGCAGCACAATATCTAGTGAAAGTTTAATGAAGTCCGTCACACCTATAAGGGTAAATTCAGTAGAGTATCTCGGTCTAAAACCAGACAGTGAGGGGTCAAGACATGCTTGGGATTCAATATGTTCCATAAGCTGCGAGTTGGTATATCCCTCCAAAAGTTTGCTCGTGAGCGGAAGGAGAGAAATAGGGCAGTAATTAGATAGCTCTGTAGAAGGCATGTTAACCTTTTTACAAATCGGAAGAATTTGAGCAGATTTCCAAAACAGGGGCACTTTCCCCTCGCACAAGGAGTGGTTAAATAAAGTGCATATTGAAGGGGTGAGATGCTTTGCAAGTAGGGCGAATAGTCTGGCTGGCATGATGTCAGTAGGGGAACCTGATTTAGCCGTTTTTAGCATCTCTTCTACTTTAGAAACCTGCAGGAGTGGAAAGCCTGCTAAGACGACATCTTTCTTTCTGGAAGCTGTAGAAGAAGGAATGGGGGTGTCTAAGGTACTGGAGTCCCTAGGAAATTTGTCATAGATTTTGTCAATTTTTTCATCAAAAAAATTGGAGATATTATCACATAAAATATGAGAGACAGGGATAGGATTAGCGCAGGCAGTTGGAGACGTAAATGATTTAAGAATCTTATAGAGTTCCTTCGTAGAATTGCCTGCTACACTTAATTGCGCATAAATATGTCCTTTCCGTGTTAGCTTAATGTTTTTATGGTAGGAAGTTACAGCTGATTTAAATATTTCTTTCTCTGCCTGTGATTGAGTTTTACGCCAGATTTTATACAACTTTTTACACTTAGATTTCTCCCTACGTAGTTCCGGAGTGAACCAGACTGCATACTTTCTTTGGGATTTGGGCTGTTGTATCTTGAGTGGCGCCAAAATGTCTAAGGCTGCCACTATAGCTTGATGGAGTTCATTAAGTTTAATATTAATATCCCCGGGTTTGACAAAAGTAGTGTAAGTATGTAAGTGGATGTATTGATATGTGCCAGGGTGTGTCAGGGGCGCTATCGGTTTGTGAATGAATGTATCAGTCTCTGTATCGGAGTGTGGCTGGGTGTGTCAGTAGCTGTATCAGTGTGTGCCTAGGTATGTCAGTGTCTAACAATGTGTACCTGGATGTGTCACGTACTGTATCAGTGTGTGGCTGGGTGTGTCTGTAGCTGTATTGTGAGTTGCTATTTGAGAAGCTGTATCAGTGTTTGGCTGGGTGTATCAATAGCTGTATTGATGTGCAGTCGGGTGTGGCAGTGCCTGTATCGGTGTGTACCTGGTTGTGTGAGTGGCTGTATTGTTTATATGGGTGTTTACCCTGAGAAGGCAATCTTATGAAACAGTGCTGAAAAAAGTAATTAGTAAAATACATTACTCCAATAGATAATGCCATACATCTCTATGAAAATAAAATAAACACAAATATGAGTTAGTATCACAATTTATAAAATTTCACAATATAGTTACAATTTTAATAATGCATAATTTCATAATAAACAACCTACTACGTATTTCTTGTGCTGTAATGCTATGTTACATTAAAATTAATCATTTCATTTTCCCTTTTTTACTGTTCTCAGTTTCAATACTCATACACCATAAATGATGCACTATTGAAAGAATCATCATTGAACCATGGGGGAAAAACAATCAAAGATTTTGAAAAAAACTGCACACTATGTTACTGCAATTAAGGAACAGCGTGCACTGCACTCACTACAATTTTTTTAAACATTTCTTTTACCAAAACTTGCACTACTAATTTCAGAAATATTGTGCTGAAAATGAGACCCTCATTATCAGAACTACTAATAGATATATAAGGGACACCAGCATATGGTAAGCCTTATAAAGACATCACCCCTGGTAGGCTGAATGATGTCATAAATACTGATAATAGATGTAGAACAAATACAGTATACCTCTTTCAATATTCTAATCCTCCTTAGAACTTCGGTTCCAAAATCTAGCTTAAATGGCAGACTTCACTTGAATTTGAGGTTCCTAGCATTACATTCTGTCCATTCACTTTTACTTTTTATATAGACAATGTTGTGACCAGATGTAACAGTAACTCCTTCATGAAATATTATAGCCATATTAGTATATGTTCCTCCAGAAATAGATATTTGTCCTGCTTTGAAATTTGCAATTTCTGTTTCCATTTTACTTCCATCTGCTCTGCATCGCTGTAGTATTCAAAAAAGATATTTCCCACTTCTTCATGCACATAATGTTGACATGAGATCTGATCAACAGTTTGGGCAGGTATTGTTTTGTGTAGCTTGCTTGAACAATCTGTCAAAAGACACGGTTTTGCAATCTGGTAGTATTAAATAAAGAAATCGCTCCAAATCTATTTCTATACTCGATGTGAATGAGCAATCTTCACACTGATGGTTCCATGAGTAAGTAAGTCCAAATAACTCATCAATACATATTTCTTCTTCTTCTAATACTTCAAAGATCACCATTATAAACTCCTGTACATACAGTTGCGGTTTTGGAGTAAACTGTACAGATCCACTACATATATCTATAGGGTCTCGAATGTGTGAAGCACAATGTGTTATAGTCCTATCAGTACGTAAACATTGCAACAAAGCACACAGTGCAGAACACAATCTCTTCTGTGGTTTCTGTTCAATTGCATATACAGGATGAGGAAATTGAGAGAGTACATTTAGAACAACATTTGCATAGCAGTTGACACCAGTGGGGTTTGACAACTGTTAACCAAGAATATCTCCCTCGTTGTCAATTATTTTTTCTTAACAACTTCTTTCTTCTTTATCATTTCTTTCTGTCCAACGACATCACTACACTCTTTTGGAAGGTTTCGCTTTGGACAGATGATGCATTTTTTCATAAATGGGACACTGTCCTAAATGAGGGGCATAAACACTTCTTAATCGATTGTACTCTTTAACACAACTTGGATCAGTAGTTCACTGTCATCAAATGCAACCAAATACAAACTGGACAATGTTCTTATTCAAGATAAGACTACATTTGACATTCCTTCCTTAAACATGTACTCCTAACATTAACCAATGCTGAGTCTACACTTAAACCTTAAGAATTATGAATTCTTACAGCATATGCCAGAGAAACTGGAAACTGTTTCTGTCACACATATGTCTTTCACAAGCAAAAAATGTACAATGGCCCTTCCAATCTGCTTTACACTATCAATCTGATCTGATCAAATTTAAGTGCTAGGTACTCTATCTCACTCCTGTTAGGAAGGCTAATGAAATCAATAATTTCACCCATAGCACCATCAACTAATCCTTCCTCAACATTTACATTTTGATGCAAAATTACTCTACAGATCTTGCAAACACTTAAACATTTCTCCAATCCTACAGTTTTTGAAATAGATTTTTCCAATGAACCCAATTTTGTTTGCAATCTTTAATTTAGGAATACTGTGACATCCTGGTGTTTTTTTCGTCAATGGCCGTCAGTTCCAAAATTTCTTCTTTCTCCAATTGCAGCAATTCTTTGTTGAAAGAGGAGCACTCCGCTAGCATCGGCATTAGGCACACAATTGGTTTTCCTTTTTGAATGAAAGTGAACATTAGCGCTGCTGCTGTCTTGTTTGTTGGAAACCCTTTTTTAAGAAGATGACTTTCTAGCAGACGCTTCCCTCTTTAGAAAAAAACCTACTCTAACATCCTTTAACATATATTCCCGTATTCAACGCCAGATGCTAGATGAATATTCCTAAGTAATTCTTTGTATTGGAAGTTTAACCAAATATTGACATTTCCAATGCTTCCCAAAGAATTCAGAGTTTCATCACGGAGCAGTGTTTTGAACACAGGCTGTCTTTTTACAGGTTTAAGTTTCAGTAGAGCTCCAAAAACAATCAAGTGATTTCTTCAAAATAGGACATCGTAGTCTGTTTTTAAAATCTGTCGCATTCTTAAATGTACAAAGGCAAGCATTACGTTTGAGACCATGCTCACCTCATGAATGATTCAAATCTTTAACTTTTTTAGTTCTCTCGACACTTCTTGGCAAGCTTCACCAGATAATATTTGATATTCTACTTTGTTTTCATGCTCCACAGGCAGCATCAAAAGTCGATGTAAAGTAATTCCTTTGATATTATGTGCAGCTAATCTAGTGGGTGTTGTTACTACACATGACAAATTACACTCTGTAGTCTTCTGTAGGAACCAGTGAGAACTTGTATTCGAAAGCTTCTGCCGGTGCCAGCTTGACCACTGACAAACAACAGAATAGGCCTAAATGACATGCATACACACTCTTTTTTGTCATGGGGGAATCCATGCTCAACTTTGTCTTTCAGCTCCATATATATTTCTTTTTGCTCGTCATTTAGTTGTGGAATGAACTCTTCCACATCAATAGTTTCCTGTCTTGCTAGTTGCATTGCAGTCTTCACCTCATTCATTCAAATGGCATCTTCATTTTCAATTATTGGCTGCCCAAGAGGATCTTGACTTAGAGGACCTGAACTTTGGCTGCTTTGTGAACTCTCCTTAGCTATCTTAGCAGCAATTGTTTCTTCCTGTTCAATTTTATCATGTATCATTTTCAAATAGTTAGGAAATACTAAACACTCAATGCTACCCTTTGCAGCATTGAAAGAGTTTTCATAGCAGTCAAACTCTCCTAGTAATTCCGATTCAGAACGCCAAGGCTTAAAGAGCTGTAGAAGTGCCAAATAGAAAAACTCTATTTTTTCAGCAGTTTGACAACTCAGTTTTCTATGATTAATTAGATTTCCTTTGCTATCTCATATCAAACAACCATCACAACCCCATACTGCAAATTTACTGTAATCTACCTTTTTTGTCACGCTGTTTCTATATCTGTAGTTTTGAAGTATTTCATAAAGACATACATTTTCAAGATGTGGACTCCTTTTTGGATAGTAGGTGTCCAGCATGTTTGTTTTGACAATAGCTGTACTTTCTGGGTCAAATTCTGCAAGGAACTGAATTTCAAGAAAAGACTTCAACACTCTATTTCATGTGCATGCTAGGCCTAGACTCACCCAAACAATTCATCACAATTTAGAGTATAAACTAGTTGAACTCAACCGATCACAGCATTCATAAGATCCAATCTCCCTGTGTGAAAGCATCTTCAAACTGAAGCTGTACATTTTTTGTTAAAGACTTTTCAGCCCAAATCTCTTCTCACATATCTTTCATCTCTATCTTTTGAGATTTAGTTATGTATGAAGTAACATAACGAGCAACAGCTATGGAGCTGTCTGCCACAAACTGAATATCCCTATTGGCATTCCACATTTTAAGAATGACAGGATTGTAGTCATTAATTATAAGAAACCTCTAAACTGACCTATCTCATTTCAACATTGGCCGTTAGGCTCAAATATAAGACATATCCCCATATACAAAATCTTCTCACTTATATTTTCTTCACAAATTATTATTTTATTTTATATCAAAAGACATATTTTTTTCATTTTTATATATATATTTTCTTTTTATTATATTCACAAAAACATAAAATCACACATCTTTACAAATTCATATATTTTAGAATATGTACATGTAAGGAACAACGTTACAGATAACCCCACATCCAATCATCATACTTACATTCTCACCTATCAGCCTGTTCACTCATACTATCATACATACTAACAACACAAACAATAACAATAAAATACAAAGTGTGCAAGGGATCCCATATAGTTTTAAGTTCAACACATAGACATTTGAGAATTAAATGTATCTTCTCGGCTGGCTCTTTCCTTGTCTGTGTCTCTTGTAGGATTCCCAATATCTAAAAGTGGCCTTCAGATTGATGCCCTTACTATTAGTTTGCTTCTCTCAAAAAGTCATATAAGTCATTCCATGCGTACTCTGCAACCTGAGGGTCACAAACAAAGTTGGTGCACCTACATTTCATAATATACATTTTAGTTCACAATGACAACAATACCAATATTCATTGGCGCCACATTGGCATGCAATCAAATTTATCAAGCTCCTCTTTTCCATTCATTTTTTTGACAAAGTCTCTTGCGGACATATTTTGGAGATTGACAACAGGATGTGGGAGCACACCGCTGACCTCTCAGGCAAGGTTCGCCCCTGGCATTCTGGTAAATGCAGTTTCTTGTAGTTCGCTCCGATATTTTCGAGTGTTTCCCCAAGGTTGGCGCAGATAGTGCTGATCTCTAGACACGTGTTTCTGGTTTATTAACCGTCATCAGTAGAGAATACAGTCTTGTATTTTGGGGTTTGCTGAGTAGGCTGCCAAACATTATATCAGGTCCGGTACCTCTCACTGGCGCGCAGGTGCTTCATCCACGAGCTCGTCAGCTCAATGACTCACGGGAGTACTTTAAATAGACAACAGGATGTGGGAGCACACCGCTGACCTCTCAGGCAAGGTTCGCTGCTGGCATTCTGGTAAATGCAGTTTCTTGTCGTTCGCTCCGATATTTTCGAGTGTTTCGCCAAGGTTGGCGCAGATAGTGCTGATCTCTAGATACACCGCTGACCTCTCAGGCAAGGTTCGCCCCTGGCATTCTGGTAAATGCAGTTTCTTGTAGTTCGCTCCGATATTTTCGAGTGTTTCGCCAAGGTTGGCGCAGATAGTGCTGATCTCTAGATCAGCGCATGATAGTCCAGACAAATTACTTTCAAATAACAGATGGATATATATGGAATACCTTGATGAAATCTAGGGTCCTCTGAATATAATCTGTTTGATCTATACTCAGCTGTTGGTATTTGTACTGGGCGGTCATCATACCATCTGCCTACTCCAGTTGGAAATAGTTGTAGAAAACAGTACACTTCTAAAATTTTCTCCCAGACACTCATTGGAGCTCCTTTAGCTTGTGTCAACTGGTACAGTTCAATGGCATCCCCCATAACTTCTTTTGAATGCAGTGGGTGGATACTGTAGTGCTCATAGATTTCTTCAGATTTAGTTCTATCCCCTTTTTCAAACTGCGCACTTGAAGGTAACATTTCTTCCTCCTTGCAACTTCCAACTGTGAGAACATCTACATCTTTGCAATACATATTATTCTGTTTCAGATAGAATGTAGCATTCTTCACCTTATTCACATTTACTAGTTCTTGCCAGATTTATTTGTTTTTTTGTGGGCACACAATTCACTAGACTAATAAGCAGTTCATTGATATCTCTCTCTACTACACCCACAGTTTCAGCATTATGTTTAAAATCTAAAGGTAAGTACACAACTCTACCTTTATGGCCTTTCTATAGCTCAGTTGGTGGTAGTTTCCCTGTCTTTGGTTCCATACGAACTATAGCTTGAACTGGGTGTATAGATTGTATCAATATTGTTTCATAAACATTTATATGTCGAAGTTCCTCTGGAATTTCAACTAACTCTAACTTATGTATTGCTCTCGTAGGCAATTTGTTGTCCTTTTTTGTCATAGCAATACTTACACATGATCTGCTGTGTTGACAAATAGAACTGTTCCTTCACAAATAAATACACAGCAAATTATAGCCACTTTTCTCTGTTTTACTGCTCACTTTTTGAGAACACATCAACATCTTGTGTTTGGCTTTTGTAGGGAGTGCACCAACAACATATGCAAACATAGGTTGGTTTCTCTACAGAAACTGCATTAAACTTTACAATTTCTTGTGCAAAGTTATCAGTACTAACATCTGTGTTTTCTTCCTCTACACCTGGACATACCAACTCCTCATATTCCGCAGACTCTACTTCAGGACCAAAGAAACTGCATTGTATATCATCACAAACTTTTTCAACCTCTGATACTGTACCACACAAAAGTGCTTTGTTAATTTCTCCTAAACACAATGCTGGATTTTTACAAAGTAAAGTCTTCTAACAAAATTTCGCATTTTTCTAATGATGAACAGCTAACATTTGGAATTGATGAAAGGTGCTTGTGCACACTTTCCTGGACAGACACACCAGTGAATGTCCTTGTAAATTAGTGTATTTCCTTACTTTGCACGGATCTAATCCTTGCAATATTATAAATGTCTGCTTCACACTTTTTCAATTCAATTCAATTCAAAAGACTTTATTCGGATAAAAATACATATCCATAAAAGTGCAAGCAGATAAAAACGTAATTGTCGCAATACATCAAAACTGAATTTAAAAATTGGGATAAAAGAACATACAAGTAAGCAAAGTTCAACAAGAGCACATAGAATTGCGAGAACGCACAGCCGCTTTCAAAAAGAGCCAACCCGAAAGGTTAGCTCTTCCTCTTCCAGAGTAATAATCTTCCCATATGCTGCCTTATAGTCCATCACAGATGTGGCCTTAAAGTATGGAATTAAAAACCTTTTGGTGAATATTAGATAGTAACTACAAAAGAAAAGGAAGTGCAGCATTGATTGTTTTTGTTGACTATTACAGGGGCATGGCAAATGGTCGAGGTCAGGATTATACCCTGCGGGAAAACATAGCAGAAATTTCACTGTATCGATCCTCAGCCGAAAGAGTAAGCCCCTTTCCCACCGGCCAATGGGTTTTAAGAGGTAGCTCGATGGGGCGTATGAGATATTCTCAATACGCATATATCTAGCAACAGACAATTTCTTACTCTCTTTTTCAAATCTAGCATTCCTATAAAGTGCATAAAGAGCCGATTGCAGGGATTTCTTGCAAGTGGTTCCAGAATCTAAACAGTTTAAAAATAGATGGCCATAATTCACACTTGTTAAACTTTTATTTACGGCAGCCAGCCATGGTATTTCCTTGCCCCTATCACATTTTAAGCAATCTAATATAATCTCCCTAGTTAATTGGGCCGCGGGGTTGTTCCAAATTTTAAGCAAAATAATGCAGGGCGAGCCTTAATAAAATCTTCGATATAGGGCAGATTAAGTTCATGGTGGCAGGCGTACGTTGAAGAGGAAATAGGGGCACCCAGGATTTTGCGACAAAATCTATTCTCTTCATCCTGGATCCTACCGCAGTTAGTAAAACCCCATACTTCTGCACCATAGGTGGCCGTTGGTATACATTGCAGTTTAAAAATTTTAACAGTGGCAGAGACAACCTCGGTATTCCTGGGTTTGGGGAGGCCGAGTATTGAGTTAGTGGAACTGGAGAACTTTCTCAGACAATGGGCGACATGTTCGGACCACAGTCCGTTGGAAGCAAACACCAACCCTAGGTAGGGGAAAGTGCGAGTGCTTTGTAAACTATCAGAGTCTAAAACAATTGTTCAATTAAAATGCTTCTTCAGTCCACACGCCATTAAAAAAGATTTTTTTAAATTGGTACATAGGTCCAAACCAGCCATAAAATCAACAAAACCCCGTGTTAAAATACGTAAGGCATTTAAAGTACGGCCCATTAAAACCGCATCGTCTGCGTATAGTAGGGCAGGAAGTTTGTTGCCATTAATGCGGGGTACGTCGCAGGTGAGAGTTACCAAGGATTTATTCAAATCATTAATGTATAATATAAATAGGAGTGGGGCCAGGACACAGCCCTGCCTGACCCCTCTCCCAACTTTTATTTCATTGGAAACCTCACCTTCCCTACTAATGCGCACCCTGGCATGTAAGTCTTTGTGTAGATGAGCCAAAAAGTATACTAAGGGCTTGTCCAGGCCATATTTCAGAAGAATTGTCCAAAGCCGTGACCTGTTAACAAAGTCAAAGGCCGAACTAAGATCCATAAATGCAAGGTATATTGGAGTTTTTTAGCTACATTGTATTTGCCAATAATCAAGTTGAGGTTGAGGCACTGCTCCACAGTGCCAATATTACTTCTGAACCCCAACTGACAATGATGGAGGATATGATTCTCCTCAGCCCATGCCCTGATCCTGTTATAGAGAACCCTCCCTAAAATTTTCAAAGTATTGTCGATCAGGAGATCGGCCTGTAACAACTAGGGCTGGTGCGGTCCCCCTTTTAAAAATCGGCACAATGATGCTGGTGGACCAAGTATTGGGTATAATAGAATTTGCAAGATTATTAAAAACATTCTGGAGTAGAGGTGCCCAGAAATCAGGCTGGCTCTTAATTAAATCGATGGGCAACCCATCAGGGCCTGGGGCTTTACAGCCCATGCTCTGATCAATGGCCTCCTCTACTTCTGATAGATTAATTGAAACCCCAATAGTTATAGTATTTTCATAGGTATTAATCAATGGTGTGTGGGCTGAGTAGATTTTAGAAAAATGCCTTTCCCACGCCTCACTCGAGATATTACAGCTAATTGTATTCGTGGGGTGTCTCAAAGCCCTCATATCTTTTACAGCTGACCAAAAATCCTTACCATTTTTTAGCATAACTGCCCGAGCAAGATTATCCCAATGCTCTCTTGTTATTTCTTCCTTTCTAGTAGCAATGGCCGATTTATAGCGTAATCTAAGAGATTTGATAAGGATACTATCTCTGGGTTTATTGGCAAGCTCCTTGCAGAGAACTCTATTCGCTAAGGAGCATTCAGCATTAAACCAACCTGGGTCCACATGTAATTTCTTAACTGGCCTTGATATCAGGGATTTGACACCTGCACACAACTGTGTGAAGGCGCCAACAACCTCAGAATTGTGTTCCTTATAGGACAAACAGGTGTCAATTAAGTTCGGGTAGGTCCTTACCATCCTACCAAATAAATCCCTGTTATCTATTCCGCGCCAAACCAGTCTAAGGTTATCGGTGGAAGGGGATAAGTCCCTGGCACCACACTCGTTGTCATAAGTCGGCCTGGGGGCGATGCACAAGGTTAGGGTGACAGGATTATGGTCCCCTTGGACTGTTGGGACCACCTCAGCTTTGAGCACACAATTCTCTAAAGAGGATGAGATAAAGATAAAATCGATAGTGGAAACTGAACCCCTTCCTCTGTAGGTAGGTACAATCTGTTTGGCTCTGCGGGGTGCAGTAGCGAGCTCCGTCACATCTAAAAGATTATTGGAACTCAAAGGTTCGCAAGTTGGGCACCCCTTTCGCATAATGGTGCCTTGTTTGTAGGGTGTATAGCAGAATAAATGCTACTAGGTAACTTAACATTAAAGTCACCCCCCAGGCAAATTCTGGAGGGGTTGACGACATGATTAGTCTTCTGTAAGTTAGAAATAAATTTAAACAAATTAATAAAATTCATATTTGGGACATTCTTAAAATCGTTATTATAAAAATTAATTAAACAAAGGGAAACCCCCGTTTGTAAACAACAGCCTGAATTTTGTCGTTGTTAGTGGCAAGTGCCTTGGCACTGCCACCTGCCCTAATGTTAATCCAAATTGAAAGACCCCCTGCTGGCCGGCCGGAGTTAGGAATAGGAACTGTGACATTGAAACATTCAAACCCGTCCAAAAATAACTCCCGCGTGGCCCAGGTCTCTTGGAACATCACAATGTCCTGTTTATGAACTAACTCCAACCAGTCAGGCAGGTTCATTTTGGACGCTAGGCCCGCAACATTCCAGCTCAATATTTTGAGTGTAGGGTCTGCTTCACACTTTTACCTGGTACATGACATAGAAAATGTCATAATATAGCTATTGATTGCTGACGAACACTAAAAATACTGTTACACTCCGATTTATATACAGGGGCATGTCTGTGCCTTCCTTGTACCTCTTCAGCTATCTCTTCTTCTACATTTCTAGGAACCATCTCTTCTTTTGCAATAGGAGTACCATATTTTACGTCATAGCATTTACCAGTTGTTTCAACTGCATGTACTGATGTGTTCTCTTGAATGTAGCTTTCTTCATTAAAGAAAAGCTCAGTACTAGACGTATGCTTCCATTCTCCTGTGAAGATTTTACAAAAATTACTTTTATTAATAAGTCTTTTTTCCTGGCTTTTTCTCTTCATAGACAAAACTATTTTGTCCAGTGGTCTCATTCTCTTCAGTATCAAAATAAATAGTTTCCGCTTCACAACAAATGATTTATCAACTTCATTCTCAATATGTTGTTCTTGCTTCACTGTTTCCCTTCTCCTCTTATACTGCTTCATGTTTCATACCAAATTCTGTATTACCCTACTACGAAACATTCTCACTCTTGTTTCCTTAAATTGATCCTGTCTTCTTGTCGAACTAGTTGTTTTCTAATAAGATTTCTCACTTTGAATTTCACTTACTCCTTCTCCTTCATTAGCATGTTTTTGTACATTTTCCATTATTCTACGTACTATTTTCAGAAACTTCTTTGTTCTCTTACCAGCAGCTCTTTTCTGTTTAACCACATTTTGAGCATTATGACCTTTTTCACTATCGGTTGTAAGCAGATAGCACTGTTTTCTCTGTTATTTTCTTATTTCTGTCTTTTTTAGCATTGTTAATCTTCATTTGTAAATATAAGTCGATGTCTGAAAAGCAAATAAACAATACTTTTACATTACATACTATTAAATACTTTAAGCAACTAAATAGCTACATACGTAGTTATATCAGTGTGTAACAGGCAGTGTAAGTCCGCCACTTTGGATGTATAAGTGCATTTATGAGTTAGTGTATAGATGACTTACTTGCTGGCTGTGTTAGTGGGTTATGAGGTATGTAACTGTATGTGCAACTTGCTCAGATACTGCAGGATATATAAGTGCTCTGTGTGTGTGTGTCTGTGTAAGTGCCTTTTTCGCTGTCTGACTGGGTGTGTTAGTGGCTCTATGCTTTTGTACAAAGGCATGTGAGTTGCAGAATGGGTAAAAAAATAAATGTAAATGTACATCTGTATTTGTAAAGCGCGAACTTACGGGTCTCAAGGCGCTGGGGGCCGTTGTGGAAATTAAGTGAGCTATTGCCCAGAGTCACATGGTGCTGAGCTGAGCTGCCGCCGGGGATCGAACCGTGAGCCCTGTGCTCCGAAGTCAGCTGCCCTGGCCGCTGCACCACACCTGGAGACTGGATGTATAACTGGGCATATGGGTCTCTAAATACGCATGTAACTTGCTGAAACTTCAAAGTACATGTCTTAAATTTAAGCACATAGCACCTTGCCCTGCCTTATGGCATACCTATGGTCTACCTACGGCCTATCTTAGGGGTGACCTATATTTAGAAAGAGGGGAGTTTAAGCCTTGGCAAACAGTTTTAAATGTCACATTGGTCAGGCAGTGAAACTGCTCACACAGGCTCCACAGTAGCAGGCCCGAGATATGTTTAAAGGGCTACTTGTCTGGATGGGTGACTTGGTAGTGTCAGTTCTTCAATACATATCTGATTGAGTGTATCAGTCCCTCTGTGTGTGTGTCATTGGACATGTAAGTAACAATGTCAGCATATGACTGACTCTCTTAGTAACTCTATGGGTCTGTACATTTGCATGTGAGTATCAGGGTATGTAACAGTGTGAGTAAATGTGTAAGTGCCTCTGTCGCTGTCTGACTGGGAGTGTGAGTAACTCTCTGGTATTGTAAATATGAAAATGAGTGGCTGTGTGAAGAGACAACTGCATATATAACTGGGTGTATGGCTCTGCACACCTCTCTCTAACTGAGTGAGTACTAGGTACATGAAAAGCTTTATACGTATCTGAGAGGATATGATGGTGCCTGCATACCTATGAGATAAAGCAGAAATTAGGGATAAAAGAAAGGCCTATAAGATAGCAGTCCAGAATAGGAAGAAGGAGCTAAGGGAACAGGCATGGGACGCCCTACAACAGGCTAGTGTACTGAAAGATAGTTCCAATTTTTGGTTGGTAGTCAATAGTCCCTTCCTCTCTGAAACTCCCAACTCTAACACTGATTGTTTAATCCCAGCAGATAAATTGGTATTGCATTTTGGAAACATTTTCAGTGATGTAAACTTGGGTGAAACAAAGGAGTATAGAGAGGGTGGACAAACCAGTACACAACTCCACTTTAGTGTAGAGGAGGTCTATGAAGCAATCGTAACTACATCTGGCGGAAAGGCCCCAGGCCCCGATGGGGTCCCGGCCGATTTATACAAAGCAGATCCAAACGTATGGGCTAGCATTTTGACAAATGTTTTTAATGCCGCGTGCTTATATGGATACCCAATTTCCTGGGGGAGGGCAGTCATCGTTCCCATTTTTAAAAAGGGTGCAAGGGATAAGCCCACATGTTACAGGCCGATCTCACTCTTAGATTCTGCAGCCAAAATAATGGGTAAAGTCGTACTTAACCTCCTAACGACATGGCTGGATGATCGGAATGTTATTTCCAACCTGCAATATGGTTTTAGGCCAGGTAAAGGGACCTTGGACCAATGTTTAAATTTACATTTAGCGGTAGGGAAGTACACCATTGCTAAAAAGGGTATAATACATTTGGCGTTTATGGACTTGACACAAGCTTTTGACTGTGTTAATAGATCAAAGTTGTGGTCAATCCTAAGTGGTATGGGTCTCGAATCAGAGCTCGTGGATTTTTTACACGCTATTCATGAGAATAACACAGCGGCTGTTAGATACAATAGTGATGGGGACTTGACAACCCCCTGGGATGTTAAAAGAGGGGTTCGCCAAGGTTGTATCCTGGCCCCCCTCTTATATACATTATACATAAATAAATTGGGAGATTTTTTAACAGCCAGCTGTAAAGATATCCCTAGGTTTGGGGACAAGATGATCCCCGCACTTTTATATGCGGATGACACAGTCATACTAGCTAGAACGGCAGTGGGCCTTCAATCACTTTTAGATGCTTTTATAGTTTTTATGGACTCCTTAGATCTCTCAGCAAATTTTAAGAAATCGCACACCATGTCCATTGACCCTGGAAAGTCCCAAAAAAAGACCAAATTTTATTGTAAAGGTGTAGAATTAACAAAGGTTCCAACTTTCCCTTACTTGGGGGTACTATTTGACGAGCGTGTGTCATGGTGCCCACAAATTATGCAAAAAAAGAATACTCTAGCTAGAGCACCAGGGGCAACACTAAATTTTGCTAAGAGATTAGGGTCAAAACCCCTTTTGGCCCTAATGAAGATATATAAGGAAAAATGTATCCCCATGGTAACCTACGGCAGTGACATCTGGGGATATAAGGAAGGAAAGGACATTCAGTATGACGAAGATAAGTTCTTACGTAAGATTTTGGCAGTCCCGCATTCCACCCCTGCATATATAATACATGAGGAACTTGGGGTGGGATACATATCAGACCAGATTGCAGTAGCTCCCTTAATGCGCTGGTTGAGAGTCTGGGCAAGTCCTATCATAAATTTAAATCAAATAATAATTACTGACTGTCTAGCGCTAGATAGAGCCGAACATATCCCCCGGCTAAAGTACCTAAGGGAACTGACAAATTGGTTAGGTTGTCCTGATTTATTCTTAAGCCCCAAACCCCTGGACAAATTCAAAATTAGAAATATTAAACATCAGTTCATGACTAAGCACCAGGGACTAAGGGAAGAAAGGGAGTTGCTAAAATCAACGGTGAGAGGCTATGCTACATTATCTATGCATAACCAAGTCCAACCCTACCAATTAATTGTCCGCAATCCCTATCATCGCTTTATATTAATGAGATTTCGCCTGCTAATGGTCCACTGGCTCCTGTTGGTTTCTCAAGGCTTTTCAAAACCTGGCACCTTAAAACCTTGTCCTTGTGACAATTTCTCTGAACAGGATACCCTTCATTTTATTTTATTTTGCGATTATGTTTCTTTACGTAAGAAATTCATATTACCACTACTCAGAGATTGTCATTTTGTCCAAGTTAGGCCCGCCCTACTGTACCTTCAAATGTTATCTTCCCCCATGGTCTGTTTTGGGGTTGCAAGTTTTCTAACAGGAGCCATTAGGTGCAGAAAAAAATTGGTCTTTTAACTGTTATTATGTTTTTAGATGTTTTTATTTATAGGCCCACTATGTGTCACAAACGGGGATTATCTTACTTGATCGAGTTTGCCCTACTGCACCTTGCACTTTATACAACGTCTCTGTACTGTATGTTTTTTTGGGGTCTTGATCTTCTGGTTGACACCAGGAAGGTCACAAATGGGGACTATTGTATTTGACAGAGTCTGTATTATTTTGCACCCTGCACTTTATATAATGTTTTTGCACTGTATGTATTCCAGGCTTCGATCTTCTGGTTGATAGAAGGAGCAATATAATTGGGGACTATTGTACTTGATTGCGTTTGCTCATTTGCACTTTGTATTTTATACAACGTCTTTGTTTTGTATGTATTTTTAGGCCTTGGTTTCCTGGTTGATATTAGAAATGCTTTTTAAAATTTTGATTTAAAAAAAAAAATGTGCTAATGAAATGTCCTGCTGTATGATATGTTCACTTTTATGACATTAAGTTGTCGAATAAAGTATTCTTGACTGACTGACTGAGTATGTAAGTAGATGTGTAGGTGAATAAATGGTTATGTCAATGACTGTATTGATGTCCCTCTCAATGTGTCAGTGTCTTTCTAGCTATATCAGTGGTGCGTACATAAGTCACCCACATCTTTTTCCAAACACATTAATTCATTGGAACTTAATAAAATAACTATATTTTCTCTTCAGACATTTGTATTTCTCTTTTGCTGCTCACTATGGTTTTTCTTAATATCATCATCTACTCCCCCTTTTATGTCACTTTTACTGTTGTGTAAAACCTACATATTTTATTGCACCTTATATACACTCATAACTTTTTATATACATCTCCTTTTTAAAACTACACCCCAGTTGACGTACCTGTGGTCTTTGCTGTTCTCCAGTTTTTATCTCAGTATCAGTTAGAATATTTTGTCAGTGAAAATTTAACGTCAGAAGTACAGGAAAACTCCTTAATTAGCAACATTTCCATACCACTCTGCTTCTCAGGTTTACAATCTACTCTTTTTTGTTACCTTCCCCGAACACGTTTGGCTCCATTTCAATGGAAACCATGTTTGAAACACTGACTGCTAGCACTAGGTCAAAATTTCACAACCCTGTCTCTGAACAACAAACTACCTTCAAATTGAAATTTATCAGGTGTGGTTGACTGTTTGGAATATTAAGCAAATCCCAAAGAGCATAACTTTTTTTTCCAGAGCCAATCACAGAAGTAAATACTTTTTTTTCAATATCACTACCTAATTTTAGCTACCTGTATGTTAACAGCATCCAATCAAATATGTTATTTTAAAATGTAGGTCCTCCATTTTGACTGCCTTTCATTTTGAAAACTGTCTCATCCAGCTACAGCCTTCTCCTGTGTGCTTCTCCAGTTTGCCTCCAAAATGGTTAGAGTGTGGATTGTGGGCCATAGTTTTGTGTTTTGGCCAGTGAGAGAGTTCTAGAAAGAGTGGCATTGACAGGGACTGGGGTTTACCTAATGTAAACATTACTTGGCTTGGCCACAGAGGATTAAAGAGGCATCAGTTGCTGCCTTTTGTTGAAAGCATTGTGGATTGCCAACATTCAGACCCTATGATTGTACACTGTGGTGGCAAGGACCTAGGCACATTTACTGGGGTTGGACTGGAAATCCTAATGCAGGATACCTTTGGTAAATTAATGGTACTTTTCCTACACACTGCCTTGGTGTTCTCCAACATTTGCCAAAGGCTGACGTGGAAATGGTCAAACTAATTCTGTCCACAGATTGACAAATCCAGGAAACATGTCAATAAAACTGTTTCTGCATTCCTCAGAGACCACAACATGGGCTCAATTTACTATTTGATATGGATGGTATTTATAGACCTGATGGAGTTCATTTCACAGAGAAAGGCAACATGGTGTTCCTCAAAAACCTGAAAGACTGCATCCTGTTTTATGTGTAGTTATCATCTACACTCCCACAAACACAAAGACACTTTTTAGAGTCACCCATTATCCCAAACACTGGTTCTTCTTCTTTTTAAATCCTTTTTTGGAAATGTTTTCTCAACTCTGTGGATCCGGCGCAGATCCACAAACCAAAAGCACATATTCAGCACAAGGCAGCACATTTAGGATTTGCTTGTCCAGATTTGTGAGTGGATGTATGACTGTGTGTGTGGATATGTGACTGGGTGTGTGAATGCCTGTGTAGGTCTGTGAGTGGGTGTGTGAGTGTCTCTGTGGATCTGTGAGTGGGTGTGTTGGTCTGAGAGTGGGCCTGTGAGTGCCTGTGTTGGCCTATAAGTGGGTGTGTGACTGCATATATGGGTCTGTGAGTGGATCTGTGAGTGTCTGCATAGGTGTGTGAGTAGGTGTGCAAGTGCCTGTGAAAGTCTATACGTAGGTGTGTAAGTGAATGCATGAGTCTGTGAGTGGGTATATGAGTGCCTGAATAGGTTTGTGAGTGGGTGTGTAAGTGCCTGAATGGATCTATGAGTGGGTCTGTGAGTGCCTGTGTGGGTCTGTGAGTGGATTTATTAGTGCCTGCATGGATATGTGAATGGATGTATGAGTGCCTGTGTGGCTCCCTCAATTGGTCTGTGACTGACTGGGTGATTCTGTGAGTGGGTGTGAGAGTGCCTGTGTGGTTCTATGAGTGGGTGCATGAGTGTGTGAGTGAGTCTCTGAATGGGTGTGTGAGTATCTGAGTGGGTCTGTGAGTGGGTGTGTGAGTGTCTGTGTAGGACTGTGAGTTGGTGTTTGAGTGTCTGATTGGGTCTGTGAGTGGTTGTATAAGTGTCTGTCTGGGGCTGCGAATGGGTGTGTGAGTGGTTTTGTGGGTGTGTGAGTTTCTGTGTGTCTCTGTGATGGGGTCTGTTAGTGCCTGCATAGCTCTGTGAGTGGGTGTGTGAGTGCCTGTGTGGTCCTGTAAGTGGGTATGTAAGTGGATGCATGAGTCTGTGGGTAGGTGTGTTAGTACCTGCATGGGTATGCAAGTGTTTCTATGAGTGCCTGCATAGGTCTGTGAGTGGGTATGTGAGTGGTCTGTTATTGGGTGTCTGAGTGGCTGTGTGAGTCTCTGAGTGGCAGTATGTGTCTGTGAATGGGTGTGTGAGTACCTGAAGGGGTCTGTGACAGGGTCTGTGAGTGTCTGTGTTGGTCTGTGAATGAGTCTGTCAGTGCCTGCATGGGTCTGTAAGTGGGTCTGTGAGTGGGTGTGTGAGTATCCATGTGGGTCTGTGAGTGGGTGTATGAGTTCCTGTGTGGGTCTTTCACTGGTTGTGTGAATCTGGTAGGTCTGTTGTTGGTTGTGTGAGTGTCTGAGTGAGTCTATGTGGGTCTGTGAGTGGATGTGTGAGTGTTTGTGTGGGTCTATGAGTGGGTGTGTGAGTATCTGTGTGGGTCTGTGAGTGGGTGTATGAGTTCCTGTGTGGGTCTTTCACTGGGTGTGTGAATCTGGTAGGTTTGTTGTTGGTTGTGTGAGTGTCTGAGTGAGTCTGTGTAGGTCTGTGAGTGGATGTATGAGTGCCTGTGTGGGTATGTGAGTGGGGCTGTGAGTGCCTGCATTGGTCTGTGAGTGGGTGTGTCAATGACTGCATAGGTCTGTAAGTGGGTGTGTGAGTGCCTATGTGGGTCTGAGAATGCCTGCATGGCTCTGTGAGTGGGTGTGTGAATGCCTGTGCAGGTCTGTAAGTTGGTGTGAGAGTACCTGTGTGTGTCTGAGTGGGTCAGCAACTGTTTTTCTTCACAGTGCGTCAAGATTCCTGGATCCATCGCGCATTTACACGAGGGTCGCACTGAGCCTCGCCCCCGGGACTGTTCTATTACACCTAACATGATGGTCACAACCTTACTGTCAAGTTGTGGTCAGTCAATCATGGCATTGCTGGTGGCGCGTGGCTTTGCAGATCCAACCCGGGGGATTCTCGAAGGGTCGGCGTTGCTAGATATACAGTTTTGTTTCTCCTTTAATAACTCTGCAACTACTTAACAGACTTACACAAAATCACAAAAAGGCTCATTCTGGACCAAGAGCTACCTCTCTGTCAAATTTGGTGAAATTCCAGCCAATAGATCGGGCTTTAGTCATTTTCAAAATCACTATGGGAAATTGCATAGAAAACACACATTTTATGATCCCCCCTTTTTCTCGTCCCTCTTTTGACGAATCACTCCAAAACTGTCCACGCAGAACTAGTAATACCGTGCCACTTTTTTGAGAGAAAATTTCGTGAAGATTCATCAAACTGCATCAAAGCTATAAGCAAGTCAAAAAATGCTTTTCTTATGGAAACTAAGTCCTTACTATAACTACCTAGTAAGCAATATATATATATATATATATATATATATATATATATTTATATATATCTGCTCACGTTGCTGCTATCGCAGTTCTCCCACCAACGGTGTCGGTGCCTGCTACGGCGGCAGCCGCCGTTATTTACGCATTCTCCAAACCTCTCCTCCAGAACTCCAGAGAGAATGACAAGCGGCACACCTGGGAATTTTGCACAATTTTTTAATGTGCACCAAGACGACGCGTTTCGGCGTTAGCCTTTTTCGAGTAAGTTGTTACTGCCAATTCCCTTAGAAATACACCTCTTTGTTCATGGAAAGTGACAACATACTTCATTTGCCGCTCATATGTGAAATTAAGTTAAATTCAATTTAAAGACAATGCAATAAATTCAAATAGACCAGATAAAATATACCCATGTTGGATGTAAGACCATGCGCATTAATTGATTACTTGCATACGCATGGCAACAATTTATCGTCGTATAGTTTCATACATCAAGTGACATATATCCACAAATGGCAATTATAACTGGCATTGTCAATAACAAATTTTTGATAGCATACACATTTGAGCCGCTGATGGATGAGGAGATACTCCTACATTTTCCTTAGTGCAGATTCATAGACACGTAACATTTTAACATAAAGCATGCACGAATACTGAACAGGCCAATTGCCAAATATCAATAAAGTTGCAGAGTTTCAAAATCTCATTGTGAGTTCACTTTTCACCTCTTACTCAGTTTATCCACATCCCATTTGATCATGGGTAATATGTCGTACTGATAATCAAACTCCGCTCAATTTCTCAGCGTGCCGCTTGATCATAGGTAATGTACCGTAATCATAGCGTGTCTGTGTTTGGCATTTTTTTATATAACGCCCTCAATCGCATTACAGGTATTGTACCAGGTGTGGTTCTATTTTCCTACATGGAATGGCATATATTGGTGCTCATAATGTCAAAATGAGATGAGAAAGTGAATGGTTAATGTGTAAAAATAATAATAATAATGAAAACTATGTGTAAGAGGAAACATGAACCAATGTGCCGCGATGCAATCAGTAAATATTTAATGTACGGGAAGTGTATCACCTAATTCCCAAAATAATATACAAGATAAGTCTCAACAGAGCCCTGTTGTATCTCTAATTGCACTCCAACATGGCCATATGTGTGCAAGATTCCCACTTTAAAACCTGTGATAGTGATTTAAAATTTACTGGAAGATAGCTTCAGTTCAGTCCTCAATTTATATTCCTATGTGGGTGGATCCCCACTGTTTAACCCATTCGGGTTTTTGTGTTGAGCTCAATAATAAGTCTTGACTCCAAAATACAGAGTTGTTTCTCCAGATCACCACCCCTGGGATGTGGCATTACCCTATCTACCCCATAGAATGTTAGGAGATTGCTGTTGCTACTGTTTTTGGAGTTGGTGAGGAATTATTGTTCGAGGCTAGTCCGGCCTCGCTGCGCGCACCAGCTGTGAAAAGTGTGCCCTTCGTCTGGGACAGTCTTGGTGGATAATATATATATATATATATATATATATATATATATATATATATATGCGCCAACTTCCTCCACACCTCACTGGCTTTTTCCCTCGCTGAGATAGAGGCACGGACACCAGATTTCGTGCAAAAGTGCTTTATTGATTCCCTTCAGCAGTCGCCGGCCATAACGCGTTTCAGCCCCGGAGGGCCTTGATCACATGACGCGCCCACTGTAATGCTGCCATTGTTTTTATGTCTTTTTTCCATTGCTACCTTAAAGTGCCACATGCATATATATAATTCTCTCAGTCATAGCTAACAAAAGTATACTTTTTACACATATGGGAATCAGTTGTTTAAATTTTTCTTGCTGTTTGTTTGTCTACTTTCATATTGCGTCATGATTGTACGCACCCGAAATCACTTAATTTGTTCTACACATTTCGCAATATAATGATTGAGTTAAAATTATAGTATAAATACTATTACTAAAATTTATATAACACAATATAACATTATAAAATGCCCTAAAATACATAAAACATAAAACAGCAATACGGTCGGGATTCATAATATGTATTTCCTTATTTTAATCCTTCCGTTTTCCCCTGATCATAATTATGCCCTACATGATGTGCAAAACCACTGTCCTTATCTGTAAACAATTGCGATGTAAACCTAATGACTGTTCAAAAATGCAAAGTGCTTAAATGTAAAAATTGTGTATCCCTTGACCTAAAATAGTGATAGAATGATAAATATTATGTTAAAATCTGTGACTAATGGTGCCTAAAAAACTGTGATAAAAATGTATTTTGGAGGGGGTGCTCGGCATAGTTTGTGTCTGATGCAAGTTCATCCCGGTTTTAATACCTATTGGCAACCATTGATTCACTTCACTATGGCAATTTTTATAAACAGGTGTATAAATCCTCCGTTACGTTAAGACCCCCCGGTTGTTTGGAATCGAGGTTTAGGATATATCTTGTTTCCAGTTTGCGTAGCTGCTTATCTCTGTCCCCACCCCTTTTACTGGGTAGTATGGAGTCTATTAAAAAGTATTTTAATTTAGATGGGTCAGATTCGTGAAGTTCTTCAAAGTGTTGTGCGACTGGGTATGTAACATCTCTGTTCTTGATGGCTCTGATGTGCTGGAGTATCCGTTTGTGGCCCTGGAGTCTAGTACTTCCTACATATCTTAGGCCACATGGACACTCCAGCACATAGACCACAAAGTCGGTCTTGCATGTTAGTGATTTTGTGATTGTTTTCTCTTTGTTCTTAAAAGGGCTACTGTATGTTGTCTTGTTTATTCCATATTGGCACGCCTTGCACGTTTTACAACGGAAGAATCCCTTTCATTGTGCGAGCCACGTAGTGCCTGCCTGTGTTTCCAAATTGTTCTTGATCAGACTGTCACGCATGGCTCGTGCCCTACTGTATGTGATGGACAGATTGTTGGGTAATAAGTGTCCAATTGTGGGATCATTTAATACTATGGGCCAATTTCTTTTAAGTATTTTCCTTATAGCTTTCACTTGGCTACTGTATTGTATGATCATTCTAAAATCACTTGGCTCGTCTTTTCCCTTTGTTGTGCCGATAGTTGTGGTTTGCCCCACTGTTCTCGTTTCAGTTAGTAGATTGATTCTGTTTGTTGAATTACTTTTCTCTATCGCTCTATTGATACATTTGATAGAATAGCCCCTTTGGAGAAAACGCTCTTTACTGGCCTGCTGTGCTATTTTAAGTTCTCCTTCATTGCTGCATATTCTTTTCAATCGCAGCATCTCACCATATGGTATGCTTTGTATGAGATGGTGAGGGTGAGAACTGGATGCATGAAGCATCGAGTTACTAGCTGTTTCTTTTCTATAGGCCTTAGTCTCCAACATGTTGTCTTTCACATATACCTGCACATCTAAAAAACTTATCCCTTCAGTACTAATATTGGCTGTAAAATTTAAATTGATCTCATTTGTGTTGATCTTATTTACAAAATCCACTGCACTAGAACGGGACCCTTGCCATACAATAAAAAGATCATCGATAAAACGGAGCCATAATTTCACATTCTCATTATATTCCTTTATAAATTGTTTTTTGAGTACCAGCTCCTCCCACCAGCCCATGTGTAAACACGCGTAGCTGGGGGAGAAGCTGGCCCCCATCGCGACTCCTCGCAATTGCTGGTAAAACATGTTTTGGAATAAAAAGATATTGTTGTGAAGACAGAATTCTACCATACTCATTAACATTCTGCTATGTGCATTAGCATGGCTTGGTCTGGTGTTTAAATAATGATGTAAAGACCTTAAGCAATCTTGGTGATTTATGCTTGTATACAATGCACTTACATCTAGTGTAATTAACAGGTACTCCTCTTGCCAAGCATAGCCCTGTATCTTATTTAAAAAGTCACTAGTGTCTCTGAGGTATGATGGTAGCTGTTTGACAAATTCCTGTAGATAAAAGTCCACATATTGGGACGTCGCCTCCAACAAGCTGTTACGTGCTGATATTATGGGACGTCCAGGTGGTTTGGTTGGATTTTTGTGGATTTTCGGTATACAATATATTATTGGAACAGTTGGATTTTCATTTTTTAGGAATTTGTACTCTTCCATCAATAATAGCCCAGCACTTTTCCACGCCAGGAGCTTGCTGTAGTATTCATTGTATATACTTTTTACTGCTAGAATGTCAGTTTTTTGTAACATGTTTTTTCTGAGAGTTGACTCATAGCTTCCTCCACATAAGATTTTTGTCCCAGATGACCAAGTTACCACCCTTGTCTGAGTTGCGTATTATGATGTCTGGATTATTACTGAGTTTGGATATCACCTGATTATATTTGAGTTGTTGAGAATAATTTTTAGGTTCTTGTTTCTGTCTTCGTTTGTTTTTCTGAATGCTATGCAACTTGTAATTTAACTGTTTTATACCTTTAGTTACATTTTCATGGAATATGTCAATCGCATCTCTTGGAGTAATAGGATTAAAAGTTGATCTGGGTCTAAATGGCGATCGCTCTAATTGCTCTGTCTTTAAATTCCTTTCTGTTGTTCTGTTTGAATCAGTTTGTATGGTGTCGCTTGTCTCGCTTTCATTGGCTAGATCCTGTAAGTCTTGCAATGTTGATAGATCTGATGGCGTCAGATTAAGGGTAGGAGATACTGTGGTACAAGACACCTTTGCTGGTATTGTCTCAACCGGTTTTTTCTGTAACAAATGGAATTTTTTAAGCTTTAGTTTGCGCACACTTTTAAAAATATCCATCCGAGTTGTGGCATAGTTAAATGAGCTTTCTGGGCAATACGATAAACCTAATTTTAGCAGTTGTTCCTCTGCTTTATCCAGATTAATATCTGCAAGGTTAATAATTGTATTGTCCTTAAGATTTGCTTTTGCTAGTTCTTCTTCCATCTGCGGTTGTTTGGTTTCCTGCTCGTATTGCTTGTGCTTTCGTTGCGCATCGCGCCTTTCTCTCCGCCTCCTGGATTTGCTTTTTGTTTGTTTACTTGAGTCCTGGGGCGTAATGTTTGCCTTCGCTCCTGTACTAAAAAATCCAGTTCCTCCACTAAAGAAATCTTGGCTGGGATTGAATCCACTCTTGCCTGAACAGAATCTTGTTCAGCTTCGCTTTCCAAGGCTGAACTGAGGTCGGAGTTGGAAGTGTTGACATTATGTTCCCTGCCATTTGAGTAGCCCGTTGTGGTTGCTTTCTGACCATATTTCGATACCTTTAATGTGTCATACTTTCGGGCAAAAGTGAAGATTCTTCCGCATTCATAATCCATTTTATCTCTGTGGAATTTGAATACTTTGCGCTCCCGAATTTTTCCTCTTCCTTACTCAGTCTCTTCACCATTTCTTCCATCATTTTATTTATTTCTGAGTTGTGTTCAAATGCATTCAGTTCTCCTTCAATTATTTCGATTTGCTCCTGCAGTTTAATTCTGTCCTTCTCCGCAAATTTCACCAATATGATTACTAACTTTCTCGAGGACTCCAAATTGGTCTCTGCCCATTCTTTCATCATGGCAGGGTCTGGGTTCTCGTAGCTTGGGGCTGTAAGTATCCTCAGTCCGCGTGGTATCCTCCCCACGTCTAAATATCTCTGAAGGGATTTATTTTCCCACCACTTGCTTTGTTCTGCTTTTTTCAGTTTCTCCAATGTCCTAAATTTGTCTTTCAAACTGTAATTGCCATTGCCTGTTGCCGTTTTTTGTGAAGACACAATGTTACTCGGTGTCTTCGTATCATCAAACATTTCTGCCGCTTCCGCCTCCCTGCCTCGTAGCGCGTCTGCCGACATACTGTTGTTTATCGTAGGAATAGTTGCTTGTTGCTTTGCTGGGAAAAGGCTCGCCCTTAAACTCCGACAATGCGGTTTAGTGCGTTTGCCTTCGCACACCTCTCGTACCCCGCCCGGTATCACCTCCTCACCTGATTCCGTTGTTGGTGCTGCTCGCGTCCTCCGACCCGGGCCCGCCAAATTCAAAACCCGGTGAGTTCCGGTGTGTTGTTGTCCGCTGCTGGGGGGCTTTCGTCGCGATTAATCCTTCCGGATTGTTTCCTGCCGATCTGAGCCCAGATCCTTGCTCCTTTGTCAAATTCCAGCCACTTGATGAGAGGGGGTCCGTGTTGAGTCAGGTGAAGCTTCCTGACCCGTAATATGCGCCAACTTCCTCCACACCTCACTGGCTTTTTCCCTCGCTGAGATAGAGGCACGGACACCAGATTTCGTGCAAAAGTGCTTTATTGATTCCCTTCAGCAGTTGCCGGACATAACGCGTTTCAGCCCCGGAGGGCCTTGATCACATGACGCGCCCACAGTAATGCTGCCATTGTTTTTATGTCTTTTTCCATTGCTACCTTAAAGTGCCACATGCATATATATAATTCTCTCAGTCATAGCTAACAAAAGTATACTTTTTACACATATGGGAATCAGTTGTTTAAATTTTTCTTGCTGTTTGTTTGTCTACTTTCATATTGCGTCATGATTGTACGCACCCGAAATCACTTAATTTGTTCTACACATTTTGCAATATAATGATTGAGTTAAAATTATAGTATAAATACTATTACTAAAATTTATATAACACAATATAACATTATAAAATGCCCTAAAATACATAAAACATAAAACAGCAATACGGTCGGGATTCATAATATGTATTTCCTTATTTTAATCCTTCCGTTTTCCCCTGATCATAATTATGCCCTACATGATGTGCAAAACCACTGTCCTTATCTGTAAACAATTGCGATGTAAACCTAATGACTGTTCAAAAGTGCAAAGTGCTTAAATGTAAAAAATTGTGTATCCCTTGACCTAAAATAGTGATAGAATGATAAAAATTATGTTAAAATCTGTGACTAATGGTGCCTAAAAAACTGTGATAAAAATGTATTTTGGAGGGGGTGCTCGGCATAGTTCGTGTCTGATGCAAGTTCATCCCGGTTTTAATACCTATTGGCAACCATTGATTCACTTCACTATGGCAATTTTTATAAACAGGTGTATAAATCCTCCGTTACGTTAAGACCCCCGGTTGTTTGGAATCGAGGTCTATATATATAGTCGAAGACCAGAATTGTGTCAGCCGACACAAACAGGAGCACGCACAGGAGTTTGTGAGAAAATCTTTCTTTATTCGTGTAGAACCCCCCTCAGCTCCGACAGACGCATTTCGCCACTCCGGCTTTGTCAATGTCAGTATGCATTTCAAAACACCACCATTTTAAAAGTGAAAAGTGCAATAGAAAATATAATGAACATAGAAGACGGCTAAATTCATGCATAATGCTCTGTTTCTGTGTCGGCCATCTTAATGTTCTCAGTGGCATCATTACAATTTATAATACCCAACCTTTATATCTATAAAATCTAGTATAAAATCTTTTCAATATATTATTGGTATTTCACAAAAATCATCATAGAATTACCATAATGAATATGTAAATAAAGAAAGAAGTAGTTACAACTCATATACGAAGCATCGCAAAAATTCATCGTGCTTTCTGAGTTAATCTTCATGATATTGATATACTTCTTATACAAGAATTATAACCAATTTATATCAAGTTATTCCGCCCTGAATGGGCATTGATTTTCAGAAAAAGGAAGGGTGTCCAGTTACATAAGGAAACTGTTAGGGGCCCCATGCCACGACACTTATAATTACATGTCTTGCTTCCATGTCTGATAATTACCATTACAATAACTAACCTAAAGAGGCGCCCAAGAACAGTAACTTTTGATTATATCAGTAAGTCCAGAACCTACTCCTTATAATAGTAATACATTGGGGAACATTCTAAAAGACCAGCATACCAATAAAACAATGTAAGGAACAATAACTGATGAAAGAAAAATAGTGACCATCACTTCAAACATAGTTTGTCTAACTTCCCCCTTGTGTCATAGATATACCTTATCACAATATCCATGATGCAAAATATCATACATTTTCAGATCTTCAAATTTTGACAAATCGACAAATCTTCGACTGTGCATGCACGGAAACGCGGCTCACCACCGCGAGAGGAGGCACCCAGGGCAAGAGGTCGTGACGGTGGTGGACTTTTGTGATATATATATATATATTCTGCTCCCAACTCCGCCGGGTAATCGTACCCACAAAGGATGACAGCACTCTCGGGGCGAGTTCCGTTTTGCCGCATAAAATTATGGAACTCGCCCCGAGAGTGCTGTCATCCTTTGTGGGTACGATTACCCGGCGGAGTTGGGAGCAGAATACATATGCGGAAGCACCCCCGCATTGGCATGCACCCGTTCGAGAGTGAATCAGGCTGGTGATCAGGGAGCTGCAATATATATATATATGACGAAACTCGCATTTGCTCCATAAACTCCTTTGGAAAAAACGAGCGTAGACCCAGTAATTCGTGCAATTTTTCCCAATTTATTGCCACCATGTAGTCCGCCATGACGCGTTTTGGTCAAACACTGACCTTGATCACATGACACAGCTCAGACTGTGCTACCGCCTTTTAAAGTGCAAGTGCATCTAACTTCGCCATAGACATAGAGAATAGATTACTTTTTGTTCATTCATTTAATTGCTTAAATGCTTCATTTTTGCCATATGATAAATCATATACCTATAGCTCATGACTAGAACACCCTGCTGGTAATTATAATCATCTTCGTAATATATATACACTTAAAAAAACAAAGGTTACAGGGACATTATAGTTAGGAAATAGAATTTTTTTAAACATAAAAATTCACTGGAAAAAAAAAGGTTACAGGGACGTTATAGTTAGGCTCAGATTTCACTCATACAAAACCATAGAAATTCAGCAGTTATAATTAACTGAGCGAACTATAACTTACGCCCCCACAATGCACTGCTTAAGACTTCACATATTAAATCACTCATGACATGGTCATTGACATCTCAAATGACATCACTGATGACATCATCCACAGAACCACTCACACACCCACTCACATCTCCATGCAACCTCTTGTATGCCCACTCACACACCCACACATCCACTCACATACCCACTCACAGACCCATACCGGTACTCACTCACTCCTTCATAGAGCCACTCACTCACACATCCACTCACTCACTCATACAGCCACTCACACAACCATTCACTCACCCATACAGCCATTCATACATCCAGTCACTCACCTACACAGCCACTCACACAGCCATACACTCACACCCACAGATCTATTCACCTATAAAGTCACTCACACACCCACTCACATCCATACAGCCTCTCAACACAGTCACTCACTCACCAATACAAGCACTCACACACTCACAAATACACCCACACAACCACTCATGTACCCATTCACAAATCCATACAAGCACTCTCATATCTGCTCACTCTCCCATATATTAATTCACACAGACACTCACTC
Organism: Calotriton arnoldi; assembly: GCA_963921515.1. Taxonomy (NCBI): domain Eukaryota; kingdom Metazoa; phylum Chordata; class Amphibia; order Caudata; family Salamandridae; genus Calotriton; species Calotriton arnoldi. The sequence goes on from CAWUFW010012191.1 coordinate 182,452, forward strand.
TCCAGTACAACCATTCACACAGCAATTCACTTAACCAAACACTCACTGAAACAGCCACTCACTCACCCATACACCCACATACCCAGTCACTCACTCAGTCATTCAGACACTCACTCACCCATACAGTCACTCACAAAGCCACTCACTCACCCATACAGTCACTGACATGCCCATTCAGCAACATAGTCACTCACAAACCCACTCAGTCACCCTCAAAGCTACTCATATACCGACGTATACAACCATACAACCAGTCACACACCCACACAGCCACTCCCACCCACAAAACCACTCACACACATACCAATACAACCACTCAGATAGCTACTCACACACCCATACAAACACTAACACAACCACTCACACACATACAGACCTAGTCAGAAATCCACTCACTCACCCATACAGTCACTCATGCATGCAGCCCCCTCCCTAGCTCATTTTGCCCCATGGACCCCATCCCCCGGGGCCCAGCCAGGACTCCTGGGTGCCCTCAGGGCATCTAGTGTGCTACAGCACTGCGGGAAAAGCCTTAAGGCCTCCACAGTCCCTGCCGGCTCCCCACCTCCTGTGGGAGCTGGCATTGCTTTCAGACACAGGGAACTGCTAAATATGCAGCTCCCTGTGTCTGAAAGCTATTCGTCTCTTACCCTGCTCACTTGTCAGTGGGCAGGGAAAAAGACGAATGCTCCGCTTCCAGCAAGTGAAAGCATTTCTCCACTCTTGCTTGCTGGAAATGGAGTGTTTGCTGTGGCTTGGTGGGAGCGGTTAAAGCTCCTGCCAAGCCACAGCAAACAGCTATGTACCGGGGGTGGGCACTGGTCATTCAGTGATTCACCATGCTTTCTTCCCTGGTGCACAGTATGATCACACAGGGTTAAAACAGGAAGCCTTCAATTCTGTCAGCAGTCACAGTGAAAGAAAGGCACTGCTCTGCAAGTTATCGCCTAATCTCAAATCTACAGCCTCGACTACATGAGAGAGTTTGTTCAGTTTTGAGATAAAAGTGTGTTTCATGCCTGACTTAAAGATAACTAATAAAAGGGCCTAAAGGAAAGCGGGGTCTCTGCATTGCACATGTATCATGAAGCACTACTGCCTTCTATTGATGGTTTTTACCACTGTTACTTGCAAAGTCAGCAATTATCGACCTGAGCCAAAGGTTAAGAATCAGAACTAGAGGAAAATGCAACTAACAGCAGTTAATTCTAGTCAGCGTGTGGCCAGTAACACTATCCCCAAGTCACGCCTCGATACACAAGCACTGTCCCTGCCTCGGTCATGTGCCTGCTTCACACTTCACTCAGAATGTAGGCAAACAGTACATAAAGCCTTTTTCTAAGTAGTCTGATTGGCTGATGCAATTTCAGCACTCCATAATGGGTACTGATCACAATTAACAATGAAAGAAAAGGATATATTTCTTTCAGAGGAGTGCAGTACAATAGAACCCCTCGTAAATTTAATTAACCAAAATATTGCAAAACGCAAGAACAAATTTTCTTATGGACAACTCACTCAACAAACTCCCACTGTAGTTTGCCACAATTTGTTATCATGGTTGCGTATTATTCATTTTAGAAGCGACTACATTTCTAATATGAGATTGTGATAAAAATTGGTTCTTGGTAGGTTCAAAATGTTCAGGAAAGAAGGATGTGATTGTGTCTTTTTCTTGGCCTTCATCCTCAGTTATGACTGATAATGCGATGCAGTATCGAGTGTTCAGAAATTCACACATCTCTCCGTTCCTGGGGCGGTGACCTGCTGCTGTACTCTCTTCACACAAAAAAACACAATCCATTCCACTGGAAAGGAATGGAGTAAACAAGCTAAGCACAGGAGAAGCCCCAGGGGCCATTAATGCATGCTTAATGATGAGTAACAATGTTGAGCCTGCGCAAAGCGTGAGATCTGTCTGAACGCAAATTAATTTGGTATGATCTATCTGTGCTCAATGGGCACACTGCACAATAATTGGGCAATTAAAGTGCTTCCGTAGAAGCACTGCAGTGCTTTAATAGCACATTATGTTCACTAAAGATTTCCAGAAACATCTCAATATTATGAGAAGTCTATCGCTTCCTTGTAGCGGTGACTATTGCCCTCCAAATGTTGGAAGAATTACGTATTAAATGAACTCATTTAGTTACCCTTTAATTGAGGGGTTAATTACATTTATTAAATAGCCACTCAACAGATTCACTGCAGAATAAGCAACCGGGACTGCTTCATCATACCCTGGAAATAAAAATTATATTGAGATTCAAACAATTATTAGCCAAAGAGAATCTTTGCTCATTTGGGAACATTTAATTATTATTAACAGGGTTTATTTCTAACTCAAATGGCGTCAACTGACCTTTAGACATACAAGAAACAGGGCGAGGGTGATTTATTTAATTGTTAACTGCTTTTCTGAAAGAGGTGAGATTTAAGCTTGGCCTTTAATGATTTAGGCTCTACTTTTCAAGCCATGATCTCAAAGGCCATGAAGGCAGTAAACGGGGATCTTTAAAGTCTGTTTTAACTGATATTATGGGTTTTTACTCCATACTAGTCCATAGCATCCCAGTAGCAGATAAGAGACTGTTGTGGGGCTAACGGAGGAGTAAGGGGTCAACCCTGTGATGTTATTGGTGGTCAAAGGACACATGATGTCACTCAAGCTACTTCTGGCAAGTTGGTGAATCAACCACTATCAGCAGAAGCGATGGCAGTGCCAACCTTCTCATTCAGGTTAACTTTCCAGTGGTTGTCAACCTTGTTGCAAATGAATAATTCCAGGTGGGTGCATACCTGTTGAGTTCCCATCCTGTAAGTGGGCAGAGAGAGAGGTGACACAAAGGGGCCGATTATGATAGCGGGTGGTCTGACCGCTGACCGCTATCATGGCAGTCAGGAGATGGCCCAACAGGCAGGCAGTGGTCCAACCGCCCAATTACGATTTGACCACCGTGCTGGCAGCCAGAAAAGTGCTCTCTAACACTGCGACTTTTGCTGAAGGCCAGGAAAAGGGCTGCAGCACAAGCCACAGTGTAAAAGAACACTTTGTGCACATCCATGCACTGTGTGCCATGCGCCATGTGGTGCATGGCTCATGGTGCATGGATGTGTGTGGGGGCACAACATGTGCCAAGCAAACACAAGGAGATGATGGACGGAGTGCTGAAACTTTTCAAACACTCACCCCCAGTCACAGATCTGGGTTGAATCCATCATCATTCTTTAGCTCACTTTGCCACCCCAGTTCAGACACAGCTATATGCAAATCAGTCTTGACCCTGTGCCTCATGGGAACAGTCCAGACCGAACTGCCAAGCCATGTCTTCCCTGGACCGGAATCAAGCATCCTGGGACCGGTTTCGGGCTAACAGCCCTCATCAGCCAGGCTAGCTTGAATCCAGTGGCAAAGTGAGCAAGGAACCCACGTCTGGGCATACCCTGCCAACTTAGGGCGAACAAAGCAAACACAAGGAGATGATGGACGGAGTGCTGAAACTTTTCAAACACTCACCCCCAGTCACAGATCTGGGTTGAATCCATCATCATTCTTTAGCTCACTTTGCCACCCCAGTTCAGACACAGCTATATGCAAATCAGTCTTGACCCGGTGCCTCATGGGAACAGTCCAGACCGAACTGCCAAGCCATGTCTTCCCTGGACCGGAATCAAGCATCCTGGGACCGGTTTCTGGCAAACAGCCCTCATCAGCCAGGCTAGCTTGAATCCAGTGGCAAAGTGAGCAAGGGACCCACGTCTGGGCATACCCTGCCAACTTAGGGCGAACAAAGCAAACACAAGGAGATGATGGACGGAGTGCTGAAACCTTTCAAACACTCACCCCCAGTCACAGATCTGGGTTGAATCCATCATCATTCTTTAGCTCACTTTGCCACCCCAGTTCAGACACAGCTATATGCAAATCAGTCTTGACCCTGTGCCTCATGGGAACAGTCCAGACCGAACTGCCAAGCCATGTCTTCCCTGGACCGGAATCAAGCATCCTGGGACAGGTTTCGGGCTAACAGCCCTCATCAGCCAGGCTAGCTTGAATCCAGTGGCAAAGTGATCAAGGGACCCACGTCTGGGCATACTCTGCCAACTTAGGGCGAACAAAGCAAACACAAGGAGATGATGGACGGAGTGCTGAAACTTTTCAAACACTCACCCCCAGTCACAGATCTGGGTTGAATCCATCATCATTCTTTAGCTCACTTTGCCACCCCATTTCAGACACAGCTATATGCAAATCAGTCTTGACCCTGTGCCTCATGGGAACAGTCCAGACCGAACTTCCAAGCCATGTCTTCCCTGGACCGGAATCAAGCATCCTGGGACCGGTTTCGGGCTGACAGCCCTCATCAGCCAGGCTAGCTTGAATCCAGTGGCAAAGTGAGCAAAGGACCCACGTCTGGGCATACCCTGCCAACTTAGGGCGAACAAAGCAAACACAAGGAGATGATGGACGGAGTGCTGAAACTTTTCAAACACTCACCGCCAGTCACAGATCTGGGTTGAATCCATCATCATTCTTTAGCTCACTTTGCCACCCCAGTTCAGACACAGCTATATGCAAATCAGTCTTGACCCTGTGCCTCATGGGAACAGTCCAGACCGAACTGCCAAGTCATGTCTTCCCTGGACCGGAATCAAGCATCCTGGGACCGGTTTTGGGCTAACAGCCCTCATCAGCCAGGCTGATGAGGGCTGATGAGGGATGGGGCCCTGTTTGGGGCCCCCAAAGTCCCTTTCCAACATCCTTTTCATGGCAGTGGGACCACCATGAAAAGGCTGTCGGAAAGGGACATTGTATTCCCAACGGCGGTGCCTACCTTGGCACCACCTCTTGTCAGGACTACGATTCCAATCACCACCCTATCGGGATCAGATGATCCTGCCAGAGGTGGCAGTCTTTCCCCCGACCTCTGTGGTCCTCCCGCCTGCATTGTAATGCGGAGGTCGGACCGATGACCTGTCTGTTGGCGGACCACTACCGACGACCTGTTGGTGGCGGTCCACCCGATATCGTAATCAGGACCAAAGTTACGAATTACTGTACACTTTAGTTGTAGTCTCGAAATAAAGCAATAATGCCTCATGGTAAGGGAAAGGTTACATGTTGTAACTAGATGTGAATTTTCTGATGGTACTCGTATTGCTTTCTTATTGAGTATACACAGTTATGAAAATTTCGGTATTTCCGAAGTCTCTATTCAGAGTTCTTTTTTTTCTTAAGGAATGTCTTCCAGAAGTTAGCTTTCTTTGGACATCTGTTGTTAGTTGACTGTTGGAATCACAGACTGACTAAATGCAACGATCTGCATACTGTGACAGCATTTGTGGGGAATATTTTGTTATGTTATGTTAAAAATCATTTCTAAAGCGCACGTTCACCAAACGGTTTCTTGGCGCTAAGGACAGGACGGCAGCAGTTCCAGACAGAAGGCAGGCGTCAGTGGTAGGCGTGGGAGAAAAGCCAGGTTTTGAGTAACTTCCTAAATTGAATGTAGGAGTCCACAGTGCGCAGATACAGAGGAGAGCGTTCCAGAATTGAGGGGCCAAGGAAGTGTATCTAAGGCCACCATGTTTCTTCCGCTTGAACGCATGAGAGACCAGTAGGTTCTTATTAGATGAGCGTAGGTCGCGAGAGGGAAGATATCGCTGAATGTTTGAGGCAATAAAGGCGGGACCACATCCTGACAGGGCTTTATAAATAATGCAGCCCAGTTTGAACAAGCAGCGTTGAGATATAGGGAGCCAATGGAGGCCTCTCAGCAGCGGTTTCACATGGGAAAATTGATATGGAACATCATTATTGTCGAGGACCTTGATATTGCAGGCGGACCTGAGTCCTATTTCAGGAGTGAACCACTACTACCAAACAGTGAGATATCAGTACAACACTACATGAAGATTTAGGGAAGCATCCCAGAACTGAGGATGAACTACCCGGAATAGCTCTAGGTGTTCACCACAACCATGAAAATAAGAGTCTGATTTACAGCGCAGGGGATTTACATTTTTATCACTGCGAACACTGTAGAGGAAGAATTTGTAGAGGCCTTCATCTTTGATGCTGGACAAAGTGGACTGCTGAGTGTTCAACTTACATACATTTCGAGTGAAACAGATTTTCAGTTGCCCATTTGCCTTTTAGGACTTTATCAACATTGGATGTTGCATGGAATTGCTTGTTTTAACTTATGGAAGATATATTCATATATTAGTCCTGAAGAAGGTGGATTCTATAAATAACTCCACCAAAATGCATCAATGAAATATAAAGACATGATATACAGGCTCTGGTTGTCCTTATATTTTGTTAATTAAACTTCATGGACACCCAATGATACTTATAGTAGAGGTGTACATATTAGAAGACAGATTGTTTTATCTTAGAATTATCTTTCTTGGTTTTGTGATATGTGGTATATATTTTTTTTATATATCTCTATGTGTTTTTAAGTATTTTTATCACATCTCAAGAATAAAACCATATATATGTTTCTAAGCTTTTGTGGCATTCAATTTTGCCATGTTTGTGTTCATGTATAGGAGTGATGTGATGTTGAACGGTTGTGGAGTATTGATGACGTTATGTTTTACTTGCCACTAAGGGGATCATTTAGTAATTTGGTTTATACAACCCTCTCCCCTTGGGTTGAGGTGTTACTCTCTATTTTGTTTGGGTTAGTTCATTGAGGCCACCCTCCCATGGCTCATCACCCACCCATTGGGCTGCGGCAGGGTAAGATGCTCATCTCTAATGTTAGGGGGTTTCTCTCCCTGCTTTGGTGGTCTTTTATTTGGTTCAGATGTGGGTGATTTCTGTGTGGTCTTCCTTTGCTGGACCTTGGGTCCCAGACTCCTCCTCAGGTGATTGTTTTCTACTAGTCTCTGGGCTAGGCCTTTCCTAGTACAGTCATCCTCTGCTGGGTTTCAGCCTGTGCTTCTTAGATGGTCCTCTGCTGGGATCTGGTCTGGGTAGCACCTGGTACAATCATTCATACTCTCCTGGGCTGTGAACTGGGCTATGACTGGTGCAGTCAGTCATCTTCTCCTGGGCTGTATTCAGCCTATTCCTGGCACAGTTGTCTTCTGCTCAGCTACAGTCTGGGCTACTCCAGAGGTAATCCTCATCTGCATGGCAGTGTTTCATGCTGTTCAAGGTGCCGTAGTGCTCTTCTCCAGGGCTTTCATCCAGGCTGTTCCTGATGCAGTCATCCTCTTCCTCTGGGATCCTGGTTTGAGCTGTGACTGAAGTTTAGATTAAACATGTCTTGGGCAGCACCTCGGGCAATACTTCAGTCAGTTCTTCCAGGGCATCTCTTTACACTATCCATATGAAATCACAGAGAAGTGGTTACACAGCTATTTTTCCCTAAACCGATTTGGTGTTTGCAGGTGTCTTCGTATTACCTAGGTCTAGCAGCTTGAAAGATGTAAGCCCTTGCTGCTGCTCTTCTTGATTTAATGGCTTTAAGAGATTCTTTTGTTTTTCATTGAGGAAGTTTCCTACCTTGTTTGTGGCTGTCCGCACACCATGTCGATGCACATAGGAAGGTCACACAACAGGGTGAGGCCAATTAAAAACACTTGTCTGCAAGTGCTCAACTCTGTTACAAATTCCCATATCACAATTGTTCTACCATTTGTAACCGATAGCCAAAATAATATGTGCATACGTTAGTTTTTCAAACTTTTTACTGTGTGTGTGTGGGTGTATGTGTAAAGCTCATAGACATCATTAATTTACTGAACATTATCAGGCCCTATAGGGCTGACAAAGGTCTTGGGTTGGTTGAGGTACCATTCAGAGGGGAATTGGCAGGGCAGTTTGGATAGACTGTTATAGGGATGGACTATTCCTACTGGAGTAGGATCAAATGTTATGTGCATGAGGTTGATCCCTGTCCGATGTGCATTGTGGGTGAAAAACAATCGATGGGAATGTAGCCACATGCCATTATAAATAGCTCAGACTTTCGTTAGATTCCACCAATCCCGTCTCTGTATTAATCAGTGCCTAGACCTAAATGGGGTGGGTATGCCTAGGATGTGTCCTGGTCTCATTGTGTCACAGGTCTCAGGTTGTGAACGAACTACAGTTGCAATTTAAATGGTTGAATTAATTACTCTTTATGAAGTATAAGGCATACAAACTCTACAATATGTCTTTATGAAGCAGACATACATCTTCTGGGGGGGGGGTTAGAAAACATGCAGTTTAATCTGTTTTCCCCCATTTAGTGCTATGGACCTCTGAATGGGGCAGTAAAACAGCCATCCTGCAGCATTGATATCTCAGGCCTAGAGGGTTTTTTCAAGCATCTCCGGCCTCTTTGCATGCTTCCATTTAGCCCTCAGGTCCTTATCAATGAATTGAGAGACATTTGATAACTTTGGAGTTTGATTGTGGCAATGCCTTTTACAGAGTTTTACTCATCTACCAACCTTGATGAGAGCAGCTGGTTCAGAACGCGCAGTTGTCTAACCTACAGTTGGAAGAAGAGCTACCCAGTGTCTGAGCTACCTGCGCACTACACTGGTTCCAGCAGAATGCAGGATGAACTTTTTTTTTTTTTTAGTTTAAACAAAGAAACTTTATTTTGGAAAAGAGACAACCAAGTATAAACAAGTCCATAAAGTAACAATTTCAAACAAAATAATTGTATATGGAGAGAAAAAATAATGTAACTCTGGAAAGAAGGAAAAAGGGGGGGGGAGAGGAAAAAAAAAAAGTGTAACAGTAAATATAATAAAATTTACAATATAAAAGTAGGAGGGCTCTATATAATATAAAAAGATGTCAACATTTTATAGAATAATAGCTGTAATAAAATATTAGAGGGAGAGGAGGAACAAATTTTATAAGTAAGTAAATAAATATATACATAAAATCAATAAAAAACAAGTCATGGTGGTTTGGGAACTTCTTCTACTAAGGGGTGATGACGAGCGAGTTTTTGTGCTGATATATCTATGAAAGTGGTTACAGGGGACCATATAAATTGTCTTTTCAGAAGCAAAGATAAAGGGGAAACATATGAACGATCAAGTCAATGGTTATAGCAAACACTATACCACCAAGCTTGAAAGGAAAGTTGTGTAGCTTGTTTCCAATTCTTCGTTATTTGTTGGAAGGCGATTGCAATCAATAAATCTACAATATCTATATTAGAGGGAAAATCATGCCAATGATCAGATAGAGAACCCAGGAAAATATCTACAGGTGAGTAAGGGAAGTGAATGTGAAAAATGGTATTAATCTGAGACCAGATCTTCAACCAGAATTGATGAGTAGAGGGACTGGAAAATAACATGTGATATAAATCAGCATGGGAAGCATTACATGACCAGCAATTTGGGGAGGAAGAGGAAGTAAATTTATGTAAAGACACTGGAGTATACATAAGTCGATTGTAAATAAAGAAAAGTGTTTGCGTTGTGCTTGCGGACCTAGAGGGTTTACGAAGTTTTGACCATAATTTATCCCAAAAAGTAATAGGCCATGATGTATGGAATTCATGTTCCCATTGGAGTTCTATATTAGTTTTAGCTCTAGGATCGAGGGGTGTGGTAAGAGATTTATATATAAATGAGGCACTAGGTTGAGCACTTAAAATTGGAAGTATATTACGGTGAGAAGGTGTAGAAGGCGGAATGGAAGAAATTGAAGATAGGGATGAGGAGATGTTTTGTGTCAATATATTAAATTTGGCAGAGAACAAATTTGGTAAATTATAAAGAGTTTGTGCTTCAGAAAAAGTAATTAGAGTATCATTAGAATAAAGTTGATGAATCCAACGTAACCCCTTGTCTCGCCAAGTTTTCCAAAATATGGGCTTATTATTTATTTTAAGAAAGCGGTTATGCCAGATGGAGGAATTAAGGAATTGATCTTTAAAGGAAAGGTGAGAAATGAGAAAAGAATGATATAGTTTATGGGCTGTATTATATATAGGTGAAGAAAAAAAGCGCGTTTTGTGAGTAAATGTGAAAGATTCTGTAAAAGAGAAGGGAGATAAGAAAGAGTTCTAAGTCTGTTCATAATGGAAGAGAGGCAGAAGTAGATTGGTTTAAAGATTTAGCAAGTTGCTTGAGAAGAAAGGCATTATGGTAAAATTGGAAGTCAGGAAAGTTAACCCCACCATGAGATTTGTGGCGTTTAAGCATGGCAAGGGACAAGCGAGCTTTCTTTTTATTCCACAAAAAAGTAGATAAAATAGAATTAATTTTTTTGAAGAAATAAGATGGAAAGCTGAGAGGAGTAGCAGAGATCATGTAAAAAACGATGGGAGCAAGCATCATTTTAATCGTATCAAGCCTGCCCCACCAGGATAGATACAGGGGATGCCATTTAGAGATAGATGTCGATAACGTAGATAAGGCATGAGTCATGTTTAAAGATAGCGTTTGTTTAATAGAGAGGGCAAACCAAAGACCTAAATATTTAATCTTGTGGGGGTTCCATGAGAAGTTAGTAAGAGCAAAATCCTGTTTAAAACAAAAAATATTAAGAGGAAGAATTTCACATTTATCATGATTTAACGTATAACCACAAATGGAAGAGAAGGTCTGAACCTCTGCAATAAAAGCTGGTATAGAATGTTCTGGTTTAGAGATATATAATAAAATATCGTCTGCATAGACACTCATTTTAACATGGAAATTATCATGCTGAAAGCCATATATGTTAGAATTTTGTTTAATTCTAGCAAGAAAGGGTTCTAGAGCGAGGATAAATAAAAGTGGGGAGAGAGGGCAACCTTGACGGACACCTCTTTGTAAAGTAAAAGAATCAGAAATGGAACCATTGACGAAAATAGAAGCTTTGGGAGAAGTGTACAATAGGGAAATATAAGAAATACATTTGGGTCCAAATCCAAACCAAGATAGTGTGTGGAAAACAAATGACCAATCCATGCGGTCAAAGGCTTTTTCCGCGTCTAGAGAAATAGCTGTCAATGAATGAGAATATTTATTAGCTTTGTGTAATATATTAAAGAAAATTCTGGTATTATCGGAGATATTTCGTCATTTAATAAAACCAGATTGTTCTTTACACACAATAGATTGAAGAAGGGGTTCAAGACAGAGAGCGAGAATTTTGGCGAATATTTTATAGTCGGAATTAACTAACGAGATTGGTCTGTAATTTTTACAAAGATGAAGATCCTTTCCTTCTTTAGGAATTAGGCAAATGAGAGCATCTTGAAAAGTACCACTAGATACTTTAGAAGTGATGAAGTGTGAAAATAAAGAAAGAAGATAAGGAAGGAGGGATTTGGAAAAATGGGCATAAAATTCCATAGGGAATCCATCTGGGCCAGGAGCTTTCCGGGCTTAAGAAGTTTCAATGCATGGGAAATGTCCTTCATAGTGATATCTTGCTCCAACGATGAAAAATCAATATCTGTAGAAAATTGTTTTGGTATGGAGGCAAGATAATTTTGAATGTCCCTAGGGGCTGGGTGAGCGTCAGGGGTATAGAGAGAGGTATAATATTTCTTGAATTCTTCTAAGATTTCTAAATTTTGGTTACGGGAGAAGAATTGGAATTTAAGACATAGCCAATATTATTACAATCTTTTTTGATTTTAAGGTATGGTGCAAGTAATTTTCCTGCTCTGGTTTGGCCACCATAATAACGTGCACTACCTCGGAGGACATAGGCAGAGGCATTTTCCGTAGAAAGTTTGTTATATTTAAATTTTTCTTGAATAAGGTTATTAAGGTCAGCTTTAGAATTTGTAACTGTATAAAGTGATTCCAATAATTTGATAGCTTTGAGGAGTTTGTTGGCTTTGCAGGAATTAAGATGTTTTTTTAGTGGCAACATAAGAAATAATAAAGTCCCTGGCTGAAGCTTTAAAAGTATCCCAAACAATTGAAAAGGAAGATACAGAAGATATGTTACGGTTAAAGAAATCTGTTATGAAGTTTTCAAAAGAAGAAGTGAAGGTAAGGTCGGCCAATAAAGAGGTATTAAAGCGCCATCTTTTACTGGTCACATTAAGTGGAAGCAACTCCAAATCCAATATCACAGGAGCATGATCTGATATCAATATAGAACCAATATCAGCATGTAGTAAAGATTGTGTCAGTGCTTTAGAAACAAATAAATAGTCGATACGTGATTGTGATAAGTGAGTAGGTGAGAAAAAAGTGTATTCGCGAAGTTGTGGGTTACAAAATCGCCATGAATCAACAAGAGATCTATGGGAAATTAGGTTGGTAAAATGCTGGTGCATGGGAGAGGAAACAAAAGGTGTTTTGGAAGTACGGTCAATATAGGGGTCAACAATTAAATTGCAATCGCCTCCAAAAACAACATACGGAGTAGAAATAGACATCAAGAGAGTAGAGATATGTGGCCAAAAATTATTATCAGGTTTTGTAGGAGCATAAACATTAAATAAAGTAATAGGTATCTCATTAACTTTAAGGTGAACAAGTAACCAACGGCCTTCATCATCTGAGTCTTGAGATATAAAAGTCACTTTAAGTTTTTTGTGACACAAAATCACAGTCCCATTTCTTTTGCTGGTACCAGGAGAAGAAAAAACATTTCCTACCCATTGTCGCTTAAGCTTAAGAACTTCTGAAGCAACTAAGTGTGATTCTTGTAAAAATACAATATCTGATCTAAGATTAGATAAATGTGCAAGAACTCTTTGTCGCTTAATGGGTGTACCCAAACCTTTAACATTCCATGAAACATACGTAATGTCATGGATTAACTGTAAAAATTTAGAATAACTTTTGAAAAGCATTACAGCATAACAGGAAAACAATAGAAAAGTTGCAATAAACAGAAGAGTGAAAAATAAGCACTCGAACATTAAGGAAATAAGATATGAAATAGAAAATATTGAGATAAAGAAGAGAAGAAAAAGAAGAAGGAAAGGAGGGGAGAATAGAGAAAGAAAGAGGATAATTAGGACAAGTAAAAACGACAATAACACATACCAAAAATTCAAACATGAATGGCGGGTGTTGAAGCCAAGAAGAGAAGACGGACAACCAGTCACGAAACTCCGGGGGAAACCACGAGGAGATAGGGATTCGAAAGGATAACACAGGAATGGATGGATCAGGGAAGACGGCACCTAGAATATAGAAACATAAGGAGGGAATCTTTAAACACTCATGAGAACGCTTGTAAAAGTATAATCAGTAACATTAACAAGAGAAAAGAGAAGATCAAGCATGGGATGATCTTGTAAAATCCATGGACTCCTCTCTACAATTGTCGATAAATTGTTGAAGTAAGGCAGGTTCCTCGTAGGTGGTTGTTTTATTTTTGTAAGTTACTTTAAATAGACAAGGATGAATCAGGCCAAATCTGGCATTCATAGAACGTAAAGCAGGGCGCATAGCAAGGAAACTCTTCCGTTTATCTGCTGTAGTTTTCACATAATCTTGAGAAAAGAATAACTGAGAACCTTGCCAGGTTATGCGTCGCTTGACTTTAGCTGCTTGTAAGACTTTCAACAAATCTGTGAATTCCAAAAATAGAGAATAACACCTCTCGGATTACGGTGGGTGGAGGAGTTTTGAGGTGGACGGCCAAGTCTATGTGCTCGCTGTATATTTAGTAGTGGGCTTTCAGGAAGTTCGAGAACTTGTGGCAAAAATGATTTGAAAAAAGCAATGGGATTGGAGCCTTCCAATCTTTCGGATAAACCATAAATTCGTAAATTGTTACGCCTGCCTCGATTTTCAAGATTCTCCACTTGTTTTTGCAGTTGTAAAATTTCCATTTTCATGGGGTAAATCTGTTGAGAAGAAAGTTGCAGAGAATCCATTTGACGTTCCATTGAGTTTATTCTATGGTCAAGAGTAGACCATTTATCTTCCAAGGCTTGCAAGCAGATATTCGTTTCCTCCATATGTGGTTTAAGAGCTCGAATCTCTTCTAGCAGTAGATCTACAGATGTTGGTGGAGGAGAGACAGTTGGTGAAGGAGGATCTTTTTTAACTCTCTTGATAGATGACAACACCGAAGAGGCTGGTGTCTTGGGCGTATTCTTTCCAGTTGACGTGAAGGATTGTGGAGTAGAAGTAGTACACGTTGGCGATATGTTCGCTGTTTCTGTGGGCTGGGAATGTGTGGAGTGATCTGAATCTTCCATATCTCCTTGCAGCACTGAAAAAGGATTCGAGGAAAGAATTGAGGAGGATTTGGCACGTGATGATGAAGTGGAGGTCGATAGAGCGCCTCTGCCAGCCTTAATCCTCCCCATAGACATGAGTGTCGCAGTAATAGGATGACAAAAATTGCACAAATTTGCAGCAATTAATAAAGAGCCCAATATTGCTTATAAATTAAAGATGACACAGTATGATAGAGTAATATCGCAGATTTACAGATTCCCTGCATCTCAAATAATAAAAGTATTTTTGTAGGGCTGTTGCAAAATATTGAACTCTGACTGTAGACACTGAGAGGAGAAGGTCAATAAAAGTAGTTGTTATGGATATTAGTCAGCCCTTTACATTTGCAGATGTGTTGATGGATGAGCCACAAGTAAAATACAAAGTCAGATGTTAAAAAGCTCACTAACAATCATGCAGAGAGGGCATTAGTACTGCAGCCATGATGTAAATAAATCTGGCCGTGTAGAGAAAAGTGGAAAAGAGGTATCCATTACTGAAAGAGTCATTGAGGGTAATAAAATATCTTGCAGGAAGAGATGTCCATGGAATATTGGCAGAAAGAAAGTCAAAAAGCAGAAATATTAAATTTTAAGTAAGGTCACATGTTGTCTGTGACTAAAAATATCGGTGCAGCGGTGCCGATAATAGGCCTGTCAGAAAAACAAAACAAAATGGCGGCCGCGAATCCAGTCACGGAGATGCGCCGCACATTTCAAAAGAAAAAGGCAATATCGGACTTACCACGCTATTTGAAGAAAACACCATCGGGATCCAGCGGTGTTCAGGAGGCAATTCCGGGCGAAATAAGAGGTGACAGGGAGCCGACGCCGCCCGTCACCGAAAAAATCCCCGAGTTCCAGACGGAGCGGCGCTAACCAGCCGCCATCTTCTTTCGGCGTCAGACCACGCCCCCCAGGCTGAACTTTAAGTTCCCCATTTTGGTAGCATATGCTTCCAAGGATCAGCATGTGATACTGCAGAGATAAAAGGCTAGCTGCATCAACCATGCTAGTGCTCATGGTCAGAAGCAGAGGTTCCTCTGACAGGCCTTATAACCAGATGATGGTCCTGAAGTGGCTGCAAGTTCTCGGTATTAGCAATTCATTTATGGAACTCATAATGGGACTTCTAGATTTCAGGGAGACAGTTAATGCCCTTGTTTAAGTACATTCTTTTCTTGTTGCCAATGAAGTTTGTGGTTTCGGTTGCACCTGGGTTACTGCAGAGATAAAAGGCTAGCTGCATCAACCATGCTAGTGCTCATGGTCAGAAGCAGAGGTTCCTCTGACAGGCCTTATAACCAGATGATGGTCCTGAAGCGGCTGCAAGTTCTCGGTATTAGCAATTCATTTATGGAACTCATAATGGGACTTCTAGATTTCAGGGAGACAGTTATTGCCCTTGTTTAAGTACATTCTTTTCTTGTTGCCAATGAAGTTTGTGGTTTCGGTTGCACCTGGGTTATGATTCAGTTTGTGGTTTCACACTTCACAAATAATATTTTTTATTGATCTACTTTAATATTTCAGAACACACACACCAGCCTATCAAAACTCTCTCATCACATAGTGCTCATGCTCGCACATACCTGCCAACTTGAAAAACAATCTCACTGTGTGAGGAGGGGGAGGGGCCTTGAAGGGGCGGGGCCTCGTGCCAAGAAGTACCTACGTCCTGGGGTGTTTTCACACCTCTTAATAGACATCGGCAGTTCAATGTCTCGGAAAACGAGCTGGAAACCACTATATACAGTGGTTTTCAGCTCATTTTCCCTGCCACTGTGCAATATCAGCTCCTCACCAGGAGACCATGTGACGGGAGCCGATACTGTGTGTCACACAGTGGCACCGTGTGAGTTGGCAGGTATACCATGGTCCAGATTGCACATAGTGACCCGGGGGCGAACAGCCAATGGTGCCCTTTTGTGTACCCTTGAGGGACTTTTATTTTACAGAAGGCAATGCAGATGCTTGTTTCAAAATGTGCCTGGTGAGCCCGCATGCAAATCAGGGTATGGTTAACTTAACACTGGCTTACAGATTCAGCTGCAGGAACAAAAAATTGTCAGGAAGCACACAGACTGTGACTACATAGGAGTCATATTATGCCACGAGGACATCCCAGGCATCCCCCGCAGATGGGTGCAGTCACACACTGCACCCACCTGTGGAAAGGATCCCTGTCTTGCTCATCCCCACTGAAACTGAGGCCAAATTTGACACCTACAGTGAAATGCAGACTCGTGAGTTCAAACAGTCAGCCCACCGTTCAGTAATGCTCTTTCCCAGAGCAGGGTCGAGTTTGTGCCTGCACTGGAAATATCACATATTTTGTAACTGGTCTAAAAGTTGAAGTCTCCACAAGGCTTGACCCATATTTTCTTCTTTTACATAACAAGTCAAACGTGTTAAAACATCTTATTAACCCTTTCATCATCTACGAGTCAAACATTGCAATCTGCCTTTACAGACTTTGGAGAGGGTATATTGACCATTTAAAAAGAAAATCTAAAATTTTAGTATAACAAAAACAACAAACCAGATTAAGTCACTGGTGTCGTGCTGCTCACCTTTTAGTTTGAAAGATTCCTGAACACAAAAGTTGAGACATATATAAAGGAAGTGACACACATTTGGTATATCAGATACATATTTATGTACATGAGCCGTGGTTTCACACCATTAATAGGCCTTAAAACAAATGTTTAGTTCAGTTAATAAAACTTTATTCGATTTTATGGTAAAATCATAAAAGTGTACAGCACATACAACAACAGTAGATCTAAAAATAGACAGCTCCATCTATAGCAACCACAGTACATAATAAAACCTCAGATAAATTACATCAAATATTAATTGATCTAAAACAGTTTAAAAAACAGTTTAAATAAATAGAGCTTAGAGGACCCATTTAATCCCAACAGTAACTATATCCTTACATTGCAGTCTTATTGGGTAATCGAGAGGACACCAGAAAGAAAACAAGAAACATACTTTTGGTGTCGCTAGCAGCTGTAAATAAAGATATGCTGGTCTGGTTTGCCTGAAGTGTGCTGGAACCAACAGAGGTCTGATTTACTTGTGACGTAAGTAGGACAACTTTGGACACACAAGTACAATCTGCATGGAGTCACAGATCCAAATATCATTGTGTTAGACTTGGCATCTTTTGGCGTGTTTCCCCTGAGTTTTTGCTTTCTGACCTCCCGGTTTTGACTCTGTATGTGCTGGCTTAGTGTTTCTGCACACTTTTCTCACTGCTGATCAGTGGTAAAGTGCAAGTGCTCCTGCGGTAAAATGTGTTATGGATTGATGTTTCCATGATTGGATATTTGATTTACTTGTTAGTCCCCAGTAAAGTGCACTGAGTGTGCCAGGGCCTGTAAATCGAATGCTACTAGTGGGCCTGCTCAAGAAAGAACAGGGGAACCCTACTCACTAAGGAAATAGGGTAATAGTTATATAGGAAAAACAATGGTTCCTGTGGAATAATATACTATGAGGTTATGATACATAAGCACAATCCCGATATAGAGGGTTAGATAAAGGCAGAGCGCGAAGGAACCACTAACACACCGATTCCAGTGTAGTATATTTTATGGATTTTTTAAACAATAAAGTTAGGAGTAAACATTATACATCAAAACAACATTTGTGCATAATGGCCCAAGTGACAAAGGGAACCTAAACCTAAGTGACAATGTGAATATTAAATACAAGGTTTCCACAGTTTGTACAAGTCGACCATTATCAAAATAATTCCATGTGAATAACTAGTCGGCCTGCAGCACTGATTGTGCCACCCACGTGAGTAGCCCTGAAAAGGTACCTCAGACCTGCCATTGCAGAGTCTGCGCGCAGTTTGTAACTGCCATGTCGACTTGGCCAGTGCACACACTTGCCAATCCCTAACCTTCCCTTTTCTTACATGTCAGGCACCCCTAAGGTAGGCCGAAGGTACCCCTGTGGGCAGGGTGCAGTGTAGGTGAAAGGTAGGACATGCCCTGGTGTGTGTGGCATGTCTTGATAGTGAATTACAGCCAATTTCGTTTTTCACTATTGCAAGGTTACCTGTTCCCCATAGGACAGAATGGGAAGTTTGTTTGTAACATCATATAGACAAAACTGGCCCGGGTAATTAGGTAAGAAAATAAAGTTTAGTATGCCTGAACTCAGTATCTAAAGATGCATCTTTTAGTGAAGGTGATTTTTACATTCTGTGTTTGAAAATACCACTTTTAGAAAGTAGGTATTTTCTTGCTCAGTCATCCTGTGTGCCTCTATTGGAATGTGGATTGCCTGTCTGGGTTTTGGATGACAGAAGGCTGGGGAGCAGGAGGGCTCCAGATAGTCTAGTTGGGTCAGGAAAGGGCTGAATAGACCTGGGCTGCAATGGGGGAAGGGGGAGGAGATTTCCTTGCACCTCAAAGGGCCTGGTCTGCCTCTGACAATGCCGTCTCCACCTCCTGCCAGGAAATCACACCAGAGAAGGCAGAACTTGTTCTGGCTGGGCACAGACACTCTCTGTCTAAGAGATCAAAGGATTTTGGGATATAAATATTGGGGCCCAGACCCCTGAACTTTAGAACTCTTTTGGATCAAGAAGACTGCCAAGAAGAAGAGCTGGAGAAGCTGTGAGGAGGAACTACCACTTTGCTGTGTGCTTTGCTGTGTTGGCCTGCAGTGGCTGCTTCTGTCTTGGGCAGTGAAAGGACTGGACTGAACTTTCTACTTTTGTGAGTTTCTCCAAGGGCTTGAGGTAGAGCTTGCCCCCTGTTCAAGAAGTCTCAGGCACAACAAAGACTTCAAGCTCTTCTGCCCTCAGCACTGGGGACTGTGTGTTTTGTGCTGCAACAGAAGAAAAGTAACTCGATGACGTCGATGACGCCGCTGCCGACTCCGTGTCCCGAAGGCACCGCAGAGGGCACCTCCGCAACGCCGCACCGCGACCCTGGTCTCACCGACGACGCCTGCTGATGCCGCCACCGAGCCGCTGCTCGCACCGCGACCTGTGGGCACCGCACTCCGCACCGCTTCATGACGATGCCTTGGCACCGCAGAGGGCACCGCCGCAATGCCACACCGCGACCCTGGTCTCACCGACGACGCCTGCTGATGCCGCCACCAAGCCGCTACTCGCACCGTGACCTGTGGGCACCGCACTCCGCACCGCCTCGCTTCACGACGACGCCTTGTTATCCCCGACGACACCGCTCCACGCCGAAGTCTACGCCGCTGCTTGCACCGTGGTTCGAGGGCACCGCTCGTAAAGTTACACGACGCACCGCCCTCATCCCGCACCGCAGCCTTGGCCTGCCGGCGCCATCGACTCCAGTTCGTCAGCCGACGACAGCGCTTCAGCAACGACGACACCGCTGCTTGCACCGTGACCTGCCAGCCCTGTCACTCGCACCGCCTTCATCTCGCACAGCAACCCTGGTCTCACCGACGACGCCATCCGACGCCGCCACCGAGCCGCTGCTCGCACCGCGAACTGAGGGCACCGCACGCCGCACCGCTGCACTCCGCACCGCAGCACCCGGCGCCTGCCGATGCCAGCGCTCCTACTTCAACAGAGAGGAGATCGATCTGCAACGCGTGTGACTTCGAGGGCCCGATGACCGCTGCACCGACCTCCGGAACCGCCGCCTGCAGACGCCGTGCTTTCGGAAGCCCAACGAGAGGTCGCCGCCGCCCTGCATTTCTAAAAGGTACTGTTTGCGGGTCTTCCCGACACCGTAGCTGACCCGCAACGCCGCGGTCAGCCAGAACTGTTTGGATTTGTTTTCTCACGACGCCGTGATAGCCCCGGACGGAGCTATCAACATCAAGGAACTGTTTTCAAAGCATATTTTGATAACTGAAGATTTTGAAGTACTGTATTGTGGATTTTTATCGTGTTTGGTCTTGTCTTAAGTATATAAAAATATTGGATATTTTTCTAAACTGGTGTGGTGTCCTTTTGTAGTGCTTACACTGTATTACTGTTGGTTATGTGCAAATGCTTTACACACTGCCTCTAAGATAAGCCTGACTGCTCATGCCAAGCTACCAAGGGGGTGGGCAGGGGTTATTTTAGGAGTGTAACTCCCTTACCCTGACTAGGAAGAAGGGTCCCTATTTGGACAAAGGTGCAAGCCCTTGCCAACTAGAGACCCCCATTTCTAACATTGGTTGTCAGCGGTGAGGATAGGACTTGCGTTTGCACTTGACTTACAGTGATTGGTGTGCACTACTACCATATCGCAGACCATTATGTGCCACATACTGGTTCTCTTTCTTTTTGGCCTATTTTTGATCTTGCCAGTTTGAACTTGCTACTTCATCATGCCGGAATCAAGAGCATCATCCGTTGCATCCCTGGAAATTGCGTTTGAGGAGGATAGGTTGGAAGCCTACAATGTTAGGGAATTGAAATCAATTTGCAAAAACCTAAAAGTCCAAGTCAGAGGCCTCACTAGGAAGGACGAGCTACAAAAGGCGCTGAGGGCCTGGGTAGCAGCCAGACATGCCAGCGAGCAGTCTGGTGATCTCACTGGAGAGACGGAGGAGACTATTCCTAGGGTGGATGTGCTTTTGGGAGGGGGGGAACCCTCCAGGCCAGGCAGCAGTGGCCTGTCCCCAGAAGAGCTGGAGGACAGGCGGGAAGCAAGGAGAGTGGCAGTAGAACTAGAGAAGCTTAAGTTAGCCATGGAAGAGAAAAGGATGATGTTAGATCACGAGATCAGGATAAAGGAGCTGGATCAGAGAAGTAGAGCCAGCTCAGATGGTGGCAGCAACTCGTCAAGACAGGCAGACAGAATTGTGCACATCCCTAAAAATATAGGCAAAGAATTCAAGAAAGGGGATGACATACAAAGGTGGTTTCAGGGGTATGAGGCAGCAATTCACATGAATGGGGTCCCCGAGGAGAATTGGGGAGCAGGATTGTGGCCTCTCTTCCCAGAAGAAGCAAGGGATACTTTAATAGCTTTGGGTAAGGGGTATCACCTCACCTATCCAGACATGAAGGACGCCCTTCTCACTAAGTATGGTCTTACTCCTGAAAAGTACAGGGATCAGTTCAGGTCCAGTAAGAAGTCTGATGCCAACACTTGGTTGGAATGTGTGGATGTGTTTTGCCGGTCACTGGATGGCTGGGTGAAGGGCAGTAATGTGACAGATTTTCAGGGGCTCTACAATTTTATTGCATGGGAGCACTTGTCTAGTCTATGTTTTGCAGATCTGCGCCAGCACCTAGTTGATAGTAAGCTGACTGACCCCAGGAAGCTTGCTATGGAGAGCGGACCGCTGGGTGAGTACCAGGGTCCACAAGAAAGCGTTTGGGGAGACTCAGCCAAAGGTGGGCAGGGTCCCCAGCAGAAAAGTGGGGGGACAAGGGTAAAACACAGGAGTTCTCTAAAGGGCCCCAAATTAACACCCAGGGTAAAGGTTCCCATCCCCCGGGAGATAAGAAGCCAGGGGTCTCATCAGGAAAGCCTGCTGAGACCGGCCCCCGCAGGTGTTTTGCATGTGACCAGGTGGGCCACATGAAGGGGGACCCTAAGTGACCAAAGGGGGCTCAGCCACCCACCGGTGGGCAGTCCAAGGTGTTCGCTAGTGTAGCGCTTGGGGAGGAGGAGTACCCACAGGAGGATGGGGATCCCGCAGAAATGACCCTCGTCTCACTAGGGGACAGTGAGATGGTCCCAGGACACCAGGTGCCCCCTAACACAAAGAAATACAGCACCTGGGTGACCATCAATGGGAAAAGGGTAGAGGCTCTCAGAGATACTGGAGCCAGTGTGACCTCAGTCCGGTGTCACCTGGTCTCTGAGGAGCAGGTAGTCCCAGGGGCATTCCACCAAGTAATTGCGGTAGACAATTCAGAGCACCAGTGTCTGGTGGGGCAGGTTCCCTTTGAGTGGGGGGGGTCTCAGGTCCTTTGAGGGTGGTTGTGAGCCCTTCCATGCCTGTAGATTGTCTGCTAGGTAACGACCTGGAGCAGTCCTTATGGAAGGATGTTGAGCTCAGGTCTCACTTGGAGATGCTTGGGTTGCCAGAGTGGGCATGCGTGTCCACTCGGTCAATGGCGGCCAGAAAGGGTGATCAAGAGGACTTGGAGCCTGAAACAGTGGCCCAAGTCCCCGCCAAGAGAAAGGGCAAGGGGTGTGGGAAACCGGCCCCTGAAGTTCCCACGGACCGGGAGGAGGCGGACCTTGAGGGGGACGCCCCGGTGCCTACAGGGGAAGAGGTAGCTGAACTGGGGGACATCTCTGAGCTGACCCATTGGCAGCAAGAAGGAGGTCCCACCAGGGAGGAATTCTGCAAGGAGCAGAAAGAGTGCCCTTCTCTGGAGGGTCTGCGGCGGCAGGCTGCAGACCAGGCAGCAGGTGATCAGTCCGGATCACATTGGATCTACTGGGAGAATGGTCTCCTGTACAGTGAGCCTAAGGTCGCTGAGCCTGGATCAGCCTGTGTGCTGGTGGTACCCCAGCGCTTCAGGACCTTCCTACTGGGTCTGGCTCATGACGTGCCTTTGGCAGGACATTTGGGGCAGGACAAGACCTTTGACAGGCTTGTCACCCACTTCTTCTGGCCCTGAATGCGAAGGCAGTCAGATGGACATTGCAGGTCTTGCCAAACTTGCCAGGCAAGAGGTAAGAGTGGGAGGAAGGTCAAAGCTCCTCTCCAGCCTTTTCCAGTTGTTGGAACACCCTTTGAAAGGGTAGGGATGGACATTGTGGGGCCACTGGATCCCAAGACAGCCATGGGCAACAGGTACATCCTGGTCTTGGTGGACCATGCCACCCGGTACCCGGAGGCAATCCCTCTCAGGACAACGACGGCACCAGTGGTGGACCGGGCGTTAATGGGGATCTTTTCCCGCGTGGGGTTTCCCAGAGAGGTGGTTTCTGACAGAGGGACCAACTTCATATCCAAGTATATGACATCCCTGTGGAAGGAGTGTGGTGTAACCTACAAGTTCACCACCCCTTACCACCCACAAGGTAACGGTCTGGTGGAGAGATTCAACCAGACATTGAAGGGCATGATTAAGGGTCTAACAGAACCCATGAGGCGTAAGTGGGACGTCCTCTTGCCATGCCTTCTCTTCGCGTACAGGGAGGTGCCACAGAAGTCTCTTGGGTTCAGTCCCTTTGAGCTTCTGTATGGTCACCCTGTGAGAGGACCTCTGAGTTTGGTCAAGGAAGGCTGGGAGGCAGCTCCCAGGAAAACTCCCCAGGATGTGTTTAGCTACATGCTGGCCTTCAGAAACCAAACTGCCCGCTTCAGGAAACTCGCTCAGGCGAACATGGAGGCAAGCCAGGAAGAAATGAAGAAGTGGTATGACCAGAATGCCACTCTGGTCGAATTTCAACCTGGGCAGAAAGTGTGGGTCATGGCCCCAGTGGAACCTTGTGCCTTGCAGGACAAGTGGACTGGGCCATTTGAGGTGGTGGAGCGCAAAAGCGACGTCACCTACCTGGTGGATTTGCAGGCTCCAAGGAACCCTTTGAGGGTCCTCCTCGTGAACCGCCTCAAACCCCACTTTGAGAGGTCCGAAGTGAGCATGCTCTTGGCGACAGATGATGGAACGGAAGAGGAAAGTGAATCTCTCCCTGACCTCCTGTCTACCCAGGAGCACGATGGGTCAGTGGAAGGTGTGATCCTCTCCCCTACACTGAGCCCAGAACAGCAGGGCGATTGTCACCAGTTGTTGGGACAGTTTGCCCCCCTGTTCTCCCTGACCCCAGGTGTCACTCACTGGTGTACCCATGACGTGGACACTGGTGACAGCCCTCCTGTGAAACACAAGATTTACAGATTGACTGACCGGGTCAAGGCCAGCATTAAAGAGGAGGTCTCTAAGATGTTGGCGTTAGGGGTGATCGAGCCTTCCAACAGTCCTTGGGCCAGCCCAGTGGTCTTGGTCCCAAAGGCTGCTGCACCCGGTGCCACTCCAGAACTGCGGTTTTGTGTGGACTACCGTGGGCTCAATGCCGTCACCAGGACTGACGCACACCCCATCCCCAGAGCTGATGAGCTCATTGATCGGTTGGGAGCTGCCAAGTTCCTCAGCACGTTTGATTTAACGTCTGGGTATTGGCAGATCGCCTTAACCGATGCGGCCAAGGAGAGGTCAGCATTTTTAACCCCAGAAGGACATTACCAGTTCCGGGTGATGCCCTTTGGGTTGAAGAATGCCCCTGCCACCTTCCAGAGATTGGTCAACCAGGTGTTGGCTGGGCTGGAGGATTTCAGTGCCACCTACCTATATGACATCGCAGTGTTCAGTTCCAGCTGGGAAGAACACTTGCAGCCCCTCGGTGAAGTGTTGAAGGTGCTGCGGAGGGCAGGCCTCATGATCAAGGTCAGTAAGTGCCAGATCGGGCAGGGTTCGGTGGTGTACTTGGGACACCAGGTAGGAAGTGGCCAGGTGGCGCCCCTACAGCCCAAGATTGACACCATTCTGGCTTGGGAGCCCCCCAAGACCCAGACAGAGGTGAGGGCCTTCTTAGGACTCACCGGGTACTACAGGAGGTTTGTTAAGGGGTATGGCACCATTGTTGCCCCCTTAACAGAGCTGACTTCCAGGAAGCAGCCCAAGAAGGTGATCTGGACTGAGTCCTGCCAGAAGGCTTTTGATGCCCTGAAGGCCGCCATGTGCACGGCCCCCATGCTCAAGGCACCCGACTTCTCCAAGGAATTCGTTGTGCAGACTGACGCTTCAGAGCATTGAGTGGGAGCGGTGCTCTCACAACTGAACGAAGAGGGCCTAGACCAGCCTGTAGTCTTCCTTAGCCGGAGACTACTCCCCAGGGAGCAGAGGTGGAGTGCCATAGAAAGGGAAGCTTTCGCTGTGGTCTGGGCGCTGAAGAAGCTGAGGCCCTACATGTTTGGGACTCACTT
Source organism: Calotriton arnoldi (assembly GCA_963921515.1). Lineage (NCBI taxonomy): Eukaryota > Metazoa > Chordata > Amphibia > Caudata > Salamandridae > Calotriton > Calotriton arnoldi. The sequence continues at coordinate 207,510 of CAWUFW010012191.1, forward strand.
CCGGTTTCAGACAGACCACAGGCCCCTCAGATGGTTGATGCAAATGAGGGGTGAGAATCCAAAACTGCTGAGGTGGTCCATCTCCCTACAGGGAATGGACTTTACAGTGGAACACCGCCCTGGCACAGAACACGCCAATGCAGATGGTCTGTCCAGGTTCTTCCGCCTTAGTGAAGAGAACTCCCAGGAGGTTGGGTAGTTCTCCCTACTTTCAGCTGGAGGGGACATGTGTTAGACTTGGCATCTTTTGGCGTTTTTCCCCTGAGTTTGTGCTTTCTGACCTCCCGGTTTTGACTCTGTATGTGCTGGCTTAGTGTTTCTGCGCACTTTTCTCACTGCTGATCAGTGGTAAAGTGCGAGTGCTCCTGTGGTAAAATGTGTTATGGATTGATGTTTCCATGATTGGATATTTGATTTACTTGTTAGTCCCCAGTAAAGTGCACTGAGTGTGCCAAGGCCTGTAAATCGAATGCTACTAGTGGGCCTGCAGCACTGATTGTGCCACCCACGTGAGTAGCCCTGAAAAGGTACCTCAGACCTGCCATTGCAGAGTCTGCGCGCAGTTTGTAACTGCCATGTCGACTTGGCCAGTGCACACACTTGCCAGTCCCTAACCTTCCCTTTTCTTACATGTCAGGCACCCCTAAGGTAGACCCAAGGTACCCCTGTGGGCAGGGTGCAGTGTAGGTGAAAGGTAGGACATGCCCTGGTGTGTGTGGCATGTCCTGATAGTGAATTACAGCCAATTTCGTTTTTCACTATTGCAAGGTTACCTGTTCCCCATAGGACAGAATGGGAAGTTTGTTTATAACATCTTATAGACAAAACTGTCCCGGGGAATTAGGTAAGAAAATAAAGTTTAGTATGCCTGAACTCAGAATCTAAAGATGCATCTTTTAGTGAAGGTGATTTTTACATTCTGTGTTTGAAAATACCATTTTTAGAAAGTAGGTATTTTCTTGCTCAGTCATCCCGTGTGCCTCTGCTGGAATGTGGATTGCCTGTCTGGGTTTTGGATGACAGAAGGCTGGGGAGCAGGAGGGCTCCAGATAGTCTAGGTGGGTCAGGAAAGGGCTGAATAGACCTGGGCTGCAATGGGGGAAGGGGGAGGAGATTTCCTTGCACCTCAAAGGGCCTGGTCTGCCTCTGACAATGCCGTCTCCACCTCCTGCCAGGAAATCACACCAGAGAAGGCAGAACTGGTTCTGGCTGGGCACAGACACTCTCTGCCTAAGAGATCAAAGGATTTTGGGACATAAATATTGGGGCCCAGACCCCTGAACTTTAGAACTCTTTTGGATCAAGAAGACTGCCAAGAAGAAGAGCTGGAGAAGCTGTGAGGAGGAACTACCACTTTGCTGTGTGCTTTGCTGTGTTGGCCTGCAGTGGCTGCTTCTGTCTTGGGCAGTGAAAGGACTGGACTGAACTTTCTGCAATCTACTTTTGTGAGTTTCTCCAAGGGCTTGAGGTAGAGCTTGCCCCCTGTTCAAGAAGTCTCAGGCACAACAAAGACTTCAAGCTCTTCTGCCCTCAGCACTGGGGACTGTGTGTTTTGTGCTGCAACAGAAGAAAAGCAACTCAACAACGTCGATGCCGACTTCGTGTCCCAAAGGCACCGCAGAGGGCACCGCCGCACCGCGACCCTGGTTTCACCGACAATGCCGCCACCAAGCCGCTGCTCGCACCGTGACCTGTGGGCACCGCACTCTGCACTGCTTCGCTACAACGCCTTGGCACCACAGAGGGCACTGCCGCAACGCTGCACCGCGACCCTGGTCTCACCGATGACACGTGCTGATGCCGCCACCGAGCCGCTGCTCGCACCGCGACCTGTGGGCACCGCACTCCGCACCGCCTCGCTTCACGACGACGCCTTGGTATCCCCGACGACGACGCTCCACGCCGAAATCTATGCCGCTGCTTGCACCGTGGTTCGAGGGCACCGCTTGTAAAGTTACACGATGCACCGCCCTCATCCCGCACCGCAGCCTTGGCCTACCGACGCCGGCGCCATCGACTCCAGTTCGTCAGCCGACGACAGCGCTTCAGCAACGACGACGACGCTGCTTTCACCGTGACCTGCCAGCCCCGTGACGAGCACCGCCTTCATCTCGCACCGCCACCCTGGTCTCACCGACGACACCATCCGACGCCGCCACTGAGCCGCTGCTCACACCGTGACCTGAGGGCACCGCACGCCGCACTGCTGCACTTCGCACTGCAGCACCCGGCGCCTGCCGACGCCAGCGCTCCTGACTTCAACAGAGAGGAGATCGATCTGCAACGCGTGTGACTTCGAGGGCCCCGACGACCCCTGCACCGAGCTCCGGAACCGACGCCTGCGGACGCCATGCTTTCGGAAGCCCAACGAGAGGTCGCCGACGCCCTGCATTTCTAAAAGGTACTGTTTGCGGGTCTTCCTGACACCGTAGCTGACCCGCGACGCCGCGGTCAGCCAGAACTGTTTGGATTTGTTTGCTCACGACGCCGTGATAGCCCCGGACGGAGCTATCGACATCAAGGAACTGTTTTTAAAGCATATTTTGATAACTGAAGATTTTGAAGTACTGTATTGTGGATTTTTATCGTTTTTGGTCTTGTCTTAAGTATATAAAAATATTGGATATTTTTCTAAACTGGTGTGGTGTCCTTTTGTAGTGCTTACACTGTATTACTGTTGGTTATGTGCAAATGCTTTACACACTGCCTCTAAGATAAGCCTGACTGCTCGTGCCAAGCTACCAAGGGGGTTAGCAGGGGTTATTTTAGGAGTGTAACTCCCTTACCCTGACTAGGAAGAAGGGTCCCTATTTGGACAAAGGTGCAAGCCTTTGCCAACTAGAGACCCCCATTTCTAACACATTGCAACTACAAACACGCAGATTGGGCAATTTATACCAGGCCCCCTTTGGGAACAAAAGCTGGTGAAAGATATCTAGCCTTAAAAATGTTAGAAGGCGGCTTTGCTTATTAGACATATTCAAGAGGAGATAGGGCTCTAATCCACTTGCAGATTTAACCAGGGCGTACTTCCAAACGGTCTGTTTTGTCAAGGCAGAGTTCTCCCTTTCAGTAGCCACCCTTTGGAAAAAAGTCTGTTTAACCCATGCAAGATCCTTTTTTGTTATTCCTCCAGGTTTAGAATATAGACCTGGACTTCCTACTTCCTTAAACGATTTTTTTAGGTATTGTAACCATGGAATTTGAGCCACTTTGTCTAAAAGCAAACAATCCTGGAGTATAATCCTATTAAAATGCGAATCCTCTTTATACCAATCCGACCACATTAGGAGAGGGCGAACCCAAATAAAATCTGCAATATATGGCATAGCTAACTTTTTGTGTGCAATTTCAGTAGAGATTCTTTGACCAATGGCTAGTAAGTTTCTCAATAATGTGTTCTCTATCACCTGAATACAGTCAGTATTGGCATACCCTCACATTTTGCTGCCAAAGGTGGTCATTGGAAAACATTTGGCCTTATAGAAATCAAGTAATAATTTTGGGGACTTATGCCCAATGCGGCTTATAAAATCTTGAAGCCCGGAAATTGCACGTATTATTAGACAAAAAATTTCCAGCTCAGGCCTGAATTGAGGAGCAAACCCAGGTAGGAGAAATTTTCCACCCTGGATAAAACCTGACCCTTAGATGAGGGGTAAGGACATTTGGCATTCCTGGGACCCACCACCATAGAGTGCAATTTTTAAAAATTTGTGGATAGGTCCAAACGACACACAAAATCAACAAATGTATCCAGCAGATGTTGCAGGCTTCTTGCCATACGGGCAATTATAACTGCATTGTCGGCATATAATAAAACTGGTATAGCTCTGCCCCCTGCTTTAGGGACGTCAGCTTCAATTTCAATTAAGATCTCCTCTAGATGATTAATATACATAATAAATAAGAGGGGGGCAAGAATGCAGCCCTGATGAACACCTTTATTTATTTTAAAGGGCTGAGTACATTCCCCATCTTAGCCAAAACTAGCCACCCCGATGAGATCTCTGTGTAATTCTCTAATAAAACTAATGAGAGTGGGGTCCACCCCAGGGACTCCAGCTCAGCCCACAGTCTCTATTGACACAGTCAAAGCCTGACCTGAGATCCATGTAGGCTAGATAAAAGCATATGTATATTGATATTGACTTACTATAGATTATTTTGTCTTTCACCCTCGCTACCGTCCCAGAGCATGTCCCTACTGACTAAGAAGAATACTCTCCCAGAAGCATATGTAAGCAAAAGGCTTTATGCAATACAGATGTCTTCAAAATCTCTTGCCAATGTAAAATGAAATAACGCATTATGGGTAATCCAAAATGTGCAAGTCTATTCTTTGCCCGGGAAAAGTTATAGGTTAGAATACAAGTGATATGCAACTGCGTAGCCTTGTCATAAATGCATAGACTCTACAGTTGTGGTTTTTAACTTAAGTAACATTCATGACCATTCGCAGGAGTGTTTCAGGGTAGCTGTCACGGAAACTGTAAGCAAAGGTGCTGAGCACTCATTCATTTCTAACTTAGTCAGGTTTGCAAACATTAGCAGCAAGTTTCTTTACATCTAAGTTACATCTGAGAAATCCAGGTATAGGTTTAGCAGCAAGGGGTGGAGTGCACCACTTAACACAGTCTTCACAGAGGAGGGGAAGGATAGTCAGGTTGAGGAAGAAAGTTACACGTGTGAAGAAAAGAATAAAAAGTTAAATGGGAAGATGTTCATGTTTCGGAAACTTAGGTTGGGAAGGCCAACATAAATGTAATGACAGAAGACGGTTAAGTGACATTTGACTGTGATCTGATTCCAGATAACTTACACTTCAGAAAGTTTTGTGAGTTAAGTTGACAGATGTAACTTATCTCTATGCGTACTTGTAAGTTATCTATTTTGTAAATTGCATCTATTTTTGGGTAGGCGTCAACATGTTCACTTTTGAAAATAGGGTCACTACATTCCTAATTATATAATTCCTATAGCTAGAATGATACAATTATTAAGCCCTGTCCCGTAGGTAATACTAGCTTTCCACTACTTTACAAGTCTTCTATTACACCTCTTAGTCGAACCTTACAAACCTGTTCCTATGCTTACAATTGCATTCTGAACATTTCACCAGGCATATCTCATTTAAATTAAATCCGTATTTGAAATTATGTATGTTGACTGTACAATTGTTAGGAATTGGTTGCCTGGTTGCCTGGGGTATAGGCACTGGTCAAGCAGTAACCACACTACTAGTTAGGGTAGGGCACAAGCACACCCTAAATTAGCCTGTGCTCGCCCTCGGGTAGCTTGGCACAGAGCAGTCAGGCTAAACTTTAGAGGCAATATGTAAAGTATTCCTGCAACACTTCAAACAGTAAAAGAGTGAAAACACCACACACAAAAAATCCCACACCAGGTTGTAAAAATAGAGCTTAATTTAATGAACAAAACAAGACCAAAATGACAATAATCAAAGTAAAACTGGAGTTATGAATTTGTAAAGATTAAGCTGCAATATAGTGCTGTAGTTATTCCCCTTCTGGGCCCACTTTGGTTTTCCCTTGGTTACACGTATTAGCAGCTTTAGGCTGCCTTTGCTTTGCGCAGTCACACATAATATATTTGTTATTGTGACATGACATTATTTTAGCACGCTATGCAAATTATTTGTTATTCAGTGACTTTTCCTGGGATTTAGCCTGAACATTTCGTACAAAGTCGAATAACATATTGTCCTGTGCCCGGTCAGCAACATCTCCTAACGTTTTTAGACATAACATGGTAGCACAGCTGCAGGTTTTCTAGCACAACAGTTTCCATAATATAAACTGTGTCTCGACCACTTGGAGGTTAGAGGGGAGAATTCCAGCAGAGGGATCAGTCTTGAAACAACGGCAGCAGCCTTGAGTAAACGGAGTTTACACTTACGATACAGACAACCTAACTGAACACACCAGGTATGGGGTTCAGCGCAAATCTAAGAGATCACTAATATATCCCTGTGCTCACATAGTGAGAGTAGGCTAAGATAGATATATTAGTTGCCCTGGTTGGGCTGTTCACAGTTTACAGTCTGTTAGTGATGGTAACCCCTTCGCTGCTAGGCCATTTCCCCCCTGTGCTATGCCTTTTTTTGGCTATTTGGGGTAGTTTGCGCTTAGGCCCCGTAACTTTTTGTCCACATAAGGTATCCATGCCAAATTTACGTCCTTGTCTTCCAACATCCTGGGGATTCTAAAGGTACCCAGGGTTTGTGGATCCCCCTGGAGGGGACCATGAAATTGGCCACAATCCAGCCATATTTTGTTTTGGGGGGGGAATGGGAAAGAAGCGCTGCAGAAGAAGAGCTACAAATGGTATCAAAAGAGAGTTAGCAGTGCTAAAATCACCATCTTCCCAGCTTTCAGGCAGACTTTTGTCAGAAAACCAACATTTTCTACACCGTTTTGGCATTTTACTGGGACATAGCCTATTTTTCCTATTTTTTGTGCTTTCAACCTCCTTCCAGTTAGTGTTAGAAATGGGTGTGAAACCAATAATGGATCCCAGAAAGCTATACATTTGTGAAAAGAAGACAGAATTCTGAAATCAGTAAGAGGTCATTTGTGTAGATCCTTCAAGGTTTTCCTATAGAAAGTAATAGTTGAAATACAAAAATATTGAAATTGAGTTGAAAAAAACAGCCATTTGTGCCTACGTTTTCACCTGTAATTTCTTCTAAATATGGCAGATTTTTTAAAGCAATATATGGTTACATTTTATGGATCCTTCTGGTTGTGAGGATATATAGAATTTGTAGGTCACCAAGAACTTGAGGTACCCAGTGCCAATAGCTGAACTGCGACTTACAATGTTTTTTCATTGTGTATCGGGTATACAGCAATTAATTTGCTAAAATATAAAGATTGAAAAATAGGTATCAAGGAAACCTATGTATTTCCAAAATGGGAACAGCATATGGAGTTTAGAAGCATTGGTCATTTGCACATCTCCAAATGTACCCATACTAGCATGTGAATTAGAGGGAATTTTTAAAAATGCCTTCTTATTTATACACAGGCTTACATTTGGAAGGCAGAAATGCATCGAAAGTCAATTGATAATAACACTTCTTCTACTATTCTGTGTTCCCATAGGTCTTCTGATACAAATAGCACCTCACTTGTGTGTGTAGGCCTAGTGCCTGCACCAGGAAATGGCCCGAAAAGCAATATAGACGCATCACATTTTCCCAGTGAAAACAGACCCCTTTTTTGCAATGAGCCTAGCTGAGGAGTTTGGGACCTAGCTCAGCCGGCACCCAGGAAAACCTAGCAAACCTGTACATTTCTGGAAACTAGACACCCAGGGAAATTCAGGATGGGGTGGCTTGTGAGGCTCTCACCAGGTTCTGTTACCCAGAATCCCTTGCAAACCTCAAACTTTGTAAAGAAAAAACACATTTTCCTCACATTTCTGTGATGGAAACATCTGGAATCTGTAGGGAGCCACAAACTTCTACCCACCCAGCATTCCCCCAAGTCTTCCAATAAAAATGATACCTCACTTGTGTGAGTAGGCCTAGTGCCCGCAACAGGGAAGGGCCCAAAACGTATTGTGGAGGCATTCAAATTATTGATCACAAAACAACCTGGAATTGCAAGGGGGTCACCTGCATTTTTGGTCCCGGGCTCGGCAACCATCTAGGGAAACCTACCGAACCCAGTCATTTCTAAAAACTAGACACCCAGGGGAGTCCAGGGAGGTGTGGCTTGCATGGATCCCCCAACGTTTTCTTACCCAGAATCCCCTGCAAACCTCAACTTCAGCTAAAAAAATCAAACTTTTCTCACATTTCTGTGTAGAAAAGTTGTGAGATCAGAAGGCCGGCACAAAATTCCTACCACCCAGTGTTTCCCCGAGTCTCCAGATGAAAACACTACCTCTCTTGTGTGGGTTGGCCAAGTGCCCGTGACAGGGAAGGGCCCAAACTGTTTTGTGGAGACATCAAAATTATCAATCACAAAACTACCTGGTTTTGCAAAGCGGGGTACCTGTGTTTTTGGTCCCGGGTTCGGCAGCCATCTATGGAAACTTACCGAACCCAGACATTTCTGAAAACTAGAAACCCTTGGTAGTCCAGGGAGGTGTGGCTTGCATGGATCCCCCTACATTTTCTTACCCAGAATCCCCTGCAATCCTCAAGTTTATAAATCAAATTTTCCTCACATTTCTGTGTGGGAAAGTTGTGGGATCACTGGGCCGGCACAAATTTCCTACCACCCAGCATTCCCCCAGGTCTCCTGCTAAAAAAGCTACCTTACTTGTGTGGGTGGGCCTAGTGCGACATCAGTAAAGGCAGGCAACGCCGGCTGCACCATGTTTGTGACAACCCAGAGTTCAGCTCTTCCAATGGGAAGCCTTGCAGCCCCAGGCTGCAATCCAGATGCCTCTTGCTGCACTATCGACACATCAGTGTCCTCGTCTAAAACAGGCACTACATCTGAACTGAGAGTGGCTTCATCATCAGATAATTCTTCTCCGACAGAAAATTCACTGCTAGAATCTTCCACTCCTTCCTCTGCCTCAGATGCAGAGTCAGCCTCAGAATCATGGTCCGAGGAAGAGTCGAAAAGCATACCAACAACCTGCTGAGCACTCATCCTGCGGCTAGCCATAATCCTTACTATGAAAAGTAACTTCACAAACAAGTCAACAACAACCAACACTGTAAAATAAGTAGTAAAAAAAAGTGTGGCTTTATCACAAAAATCTATATACTCAAAAACAATATCACTCACTTGTCAGAGACAGCTAGACTCACTAACACTTACTCTGCACAAACAGAGCAAAAACCAACGCTATCCCACTAGAAAGACGGGGAAAAAAATGACTCACAAGACAACACAATACACATCATGCACAAATGCAAAAAGATTTTTACACATGATAAAACAGAAGCTAAACCTGCTGCCATTATTACACAAAAAAAATATATTCATGCAGGGGAATGATACTCATTTAGAGTAAATAGTACAAATACACTTTTCTTACCAAACACATGCAACTACACAAACTGCAGAACTACCAGTGACAAAACCGCAAGCAGAAATAATGGCAAAAAAAGCAAAAGCTTTGAACTAGAATAGAAAAGGGAAATAAAACATTGCAATCACAAATGCAAATGACAAAAAATAAAATAGTTAACATTATAAAATGCTATGTCACTACCCAAATGACAGTCCACACACACCGTCAGCCAAGAGATATTCCACACACACTGCCAGCCGAACTCCAGACACACACAAAAACTTTCCCTGGTGTCTAGTGGTTTTCTGCCCCCCTTGGGGCAGATGAGCCTAAAAATATAGCCAATCTGCCAGCAAGGGGGACAGAATAATGGCCGAAAGTAAATAATAACCGATGCCCCACCCCATTGAGGCAACACTTACCCAAGGGGCCACCCCCAAACTTAAACATACACATATCACTTGTGCTAATGGGTTTTCTGTCCACCCCCCCAGGGCAGATGGGCCTCCAAAGATGGGCGATCAAAAACAGCCAAAAGTAGAATAAAAAATTCCTCCCCAATTGAGGCGACCCTTGCCCAAAGGGCTGCTCCCAATGACTAATATATACACATCCCTGGTGCTAGTGGGTTTTCTGCCCCCCTGGGGGCAGATGGGCCTCCAAATAGGGCTGATCTGCCCTCAGGGGGGCAGAAAATGACCAAAAGTAATTTCAAAAATGTATTATCCCCAATAGGGGTGATCCTTGCCCAAGGGATCACCCCCAAATGTAATATGAAGACATCCCTGTGGTGCTAGTGGGTTTTCTGCTCCCCACCCCAGGGGGAAGATAGGCCTCCAAATAGAGCTGATCCACCCCGGGGGGCAGAAAATGGCCAAAAGAGATAAAAAATGTCTATCCCCAGTGAGGGCAATCCTAGTCAAGGGACCGCCCCAAACATAATATAATAATATCCCTATTGCTAGTGGGTTTTCTACCCCCCTCCCCCCGGGGACAGATGGGCCTCCAAATACGATCGATCTGCCTCTGGGGGGGCAGAAATTGGCCCAAAACAAATTCCCCAGGTTTGAAAGCGACCCTTGCATAAAGGGTCCCTTCCATCATCAAAAACAAATCCCTGGTGCTAATGGAGGCCTTCCTGCTGCACGATCGCAATCTCATACGCAATTGTGCAGCAGGAATGCCCTGCAAAGAGACTTCGGGGGAGAGGAAAAACTCTTTCCTCTCTTTCCACCGTGGCTGAGGACAGAACCGTTCCTTCCTCAGCAAGGAACGGGTTAATTACTTTTGTTAGTTGTATTTGTTTACTAATCACAGCAAATCTGCTTAATTAGATTACAATAGTTTCAATGAATATATTGTAAACTTCCTTCGTGCCTTTCTTCTGTTTACTATGGACATGCATGAGTGAGAACAAAAAGTGATGATCTGTTTCCACGGCTCCCTTGGGGACTAGAGGTTCATGTTCTAGGTTTGCCTACATCACCTGTTACTCTGGAAGGTTAGGAGTTCAGGTGAGGCACTGTGAGCTAGTTGGAATTGGGCCTACAGTTACTGAGGTGGTAGAGACTCAGTCCCTACATTTTGACGTACTGTTTTCCCAAGACACAGTTCTGTTTCCAAACAGAATCCCTGCAACAGTGCTTAAAAGCATAAAGCACCAGACATCTGGTCGCACCAGACTGGGTCAAGTCCAAAAGTTCAGGCTGACCACAATGGAGCGCGGGTCGGATACAGTCCGAGATAAGTCCGGCAGACGTTTTACCTTCTCAAGAATTGTGTCAAGAGTCCTGTTCGAGGGGAAGAAGTTAGCCAGGAGCAAAGAGAGCGTCACAGACGATGGTCTGTGGGGTGCAAAAAGCAGGCCGGTCCACTGTGGTCGCGAGTGGTGATACTTGCTGTGTGAAGAGATGAACTTGCAGCGGCTTGTGCTGATTCTTCAGACAAGTGGCATGGTTCTGGTCTCAATGGGTCCATTCACAAAGAGCCCAAAAGTTCGATCTAAGGAGCCAAAAACCACTTCCAAGGGCCCAAGACCTGAGAGGTGCCTCTTGGGGGTCAGACGCTTGTTGAAGATGGGTCCAGCAGCTGTATGGAGCCTGTTATGTTCCTGAGGCTCAGATGAGGAGGCCAGCAGACTAGCCTCAGGAGTCACTTAGGGGTCCTGGGGTCAAGATGGGTTTTAGGTCCAGTTCTTCCTCTCCAGGCAAGAGGGCAGACTACACTAGGTCAGCACAGCAAGGCAGCAGTTCTTCCATAGCAGCAGTCCAGTAGAGTGACAGTCCTTCAGCAGCACAGCAGTCTTTCTTCTTGACAGAGTATCCACAAGTCCAGAAGTGCACTGAAGTAATGGTGTCAGAGGTCCAGTACTTATGCCCAGTTCTGACTTTGAAGAGGGGGAGACTCCAAAGAATGGTCTTTGAAGTGCACAGAAGCCCTCCCTTTCTGCCCTGGCTCCAGACTCACTTCAGGGGATATGCAAACCTTTGTGTGTGGATAGGACACAGCCTATTCAGGTGTAAGTGTGAGGCCCATCTCCCAGGATGGCCCATCAAGTCACCCCTAAGTTTCCTTTGTGTGTGGCTGTCTAGAGGCAATGCGCAGAGGCCAGCTGTCACCCAACCCAGACTGAACAGAGACAGGCACAAAATGGCTAATGTAAGAAAATGCCAAATTTCTAAAAGTGGCATTTTCAGACTAGAAATTTCAAATCTGATTTTACCATAATTTGAGACTTTAAATTGTGAGTCCAGAGGCACCAAACTCAAAAAGTCCATATCTTCGCAATTGGAAATTACACTTAAAAAATCTAATAAGGTAATTCCAATGTTATCTTATGGGAGGGATAGGCCTTGCAATAGTGAAAAATGAATTTGAGAGTTTTTCACAACCAGAGCAAGCAAAGTTTAAAAGTACATCTCTTACCTTTAAATTCATTGCACCTTGCCCTCTGGGTCATCCAGGGCCTACCTTAGGGGTGGCTTATATGTATAAAAAAGGGAAGGTTTAGACGTGGCAAGAGGTTTATCTTGCCAGGTTGAAATGGCAATGTAAACTGCACACACAGGCTCTGCAATGGCAGGCCTGAGACATGGTTAGAGGGCTACTTAAGTGCAGTGGTGGCTGCCACAGAATAGTATGGGTGGGGTGGGGGGGTAGAAAAAATAAATACATTTCACCTGCATGGCTGCGGGCGGTCGCCTCTCCTCCATCCTCTTCTGTTGACACATGGACGCACACAGGCTCCCAGACTCCCCCAAGCCAATCACAACGCTGCTGTCCCCAGCATGACAGCTGCGTCGTGATTGGTCTGAGCGGCCTGGTTCGCTGCTGAGACAGGGAGTGGGAGCCTGGGCATGTTCTCCACCCGGTTGTGTCATACAGCTGGGTGGAAAAATGCTAAGTGTGCATGTCTGTTTGTCCAGCCCAAGACGGCCAGCCAAACCGTTATGCACACTTAAGTGCATCAACCACTCCTCCCTCTGCTGGCTGTGATGACAGCCCAGCCCCGCCCCACTCCGTAAGGTAAACAAAACTGCATCTGTACAGAAAATTAAAATGATAATAACATTGTGTTATTATCATTTTATTTTTCCTTTTGGCACTGCTCAAAGAGTAGTGGGGCAGCCGCCGCTGCTTAAGTGGGTGGCAGAAGCAGTGCTGCAGGCCCACTACTAGCATTTAATTTACAGGCCCAAGGCACATGTAGTGCATATTACTATGGACATGTAAGTAAATTAAATATGCCAATCGGGTATGAGTCATTGTTACCATGTTTAGAGAAGAGAGCGCATGCACTTTAGCACTAGTTAGTGGTGGTAAAGTGCTCAGAGTTTTAAGGCCAGCAAAAACAAAGTCAGAAAAAAGAGGTATGAGGAAGGCAAAAAATTTGGGGGTGACCCAGCAGGGAGGGCCATTTTTTAACAATTCTGCTGATTGCAATGCAAAGAATTTGGTGTATAGATTAAAGTGCCCCTGTGGCATGCTATATGTCAGAAAGACGGAAAGAAAAATCAAGACTTACAAAGCACAGAGCACAAAAGCACATTGGTAATAAAAATAAGAACACAAGTGTAACCATTTATTCGGTTGATGCAGGACATGACATAAAATGAGTATTTGTAAAGCACACGTTCACCCAGAAGGGTACCTTGGTGCTGATTAACAGATGTTTATTGTAATAATATACCACAATTGTGATTTTAAATATTAGAAGTGTAACACCTAAGATTGGGCTTCATAATCGGGCACGTTTTTTACAAACAGAATTCTTATGGATAAGAAGACTGAACTCTATTCAACCTAATGGCATGAATGATAAATTAGAATATTCTAGTTTTTTATAAATGCACGTTTCCGCAGTTGCTTTAAGATGTCTTTCATGTCTCAGATTATTTTCCAATTTCTAATTTTCCTTCGTTACTCACATTGCATGATTTTAAACGGTCACTTTTGGAGCCTACGCAAACCCAGCATTCACCGAGTTGGGGAAACAGCGTTTACAACGCTGTCGGTACAACGCGGTTCCTTTACAATGCGGTCAGTACAACGACTGCGTTGTTACCACGCGTACCATTACATCGCAAGCCGTTTCAACAACTTGCTGTAGGGGGCGCGCTGGTGTTGGATTTACAATCCAACACCTTCCCTGCTGTTACACAAACTGGAGTAGGAATAGTAAATAATACTATTCCTAAGTCCAATGCGCCCCCTACAGCAAATCGTTGAAACGACTTGCGATTTAATGGTTTGCGTTGAAACAAGGTGATCGTTGTAACAACAACGTTGTAATGGAATGCGTGAAAAGTGCATTCGTTCTAAAGAGTCCTATTCACCGAGTTGTATTGAACCAGTGCACGTAAGGATACTCCTTTTACTGGTGCCCACAATGCAGATAATCACAACAATTTCGGAGTCAGACATTCTGATTTTGCAAGTCAAGGCACGCAGTGAAACTTCTGCAGGTTTTGACAGTTATAAGTCCATCGTTGGCAGAGCACGATATCATGGTGGGAGCACGTTTGTATCAGCGTTTACAGCAGTATGATGGTATTGCGATTCTTGTGGACCCCACGTAAATAGAATGTTCACAGTGATTTCAGCTAACCACTGTACACCATCCTTTTTTTATCTGCGCCAATCAGTTTTTTTGCATGCATCCACGCTCGTTCAATGTATTCCAAATATCGTGGACTGTGCATGATTACACGGTTGAGCACAAAGTCAGTTTGACTTGTTGGATTTTCCAGATGTTGTCTTTATTTTAGAGGAACACGCTTCAATTCACTTTGAGCGTTTTGGGTATATCAGTACGATTGGCATTTTTAACACATAAATGTTTTTTTATCACTTGACGAGCGCTGGTCATGGGTTGAAGTTGCACCTGTCTCACTGTCAAAGTATTTTTTGTTATCTTGAAAGACATGTCATTCCCATTGTGCTATACTTTTGTTTTGTTGTAGTTACCCCTGATGAAGGATCGTCTGGTCTGAAATGCATTGAGTTATTCAAACCATTGGATGACATAACTGGATTCTATTTGTGTAAATGGTCATCTTGAAGATGTAAAAGATGGCATTTTGGTATTCTGACAAAATATTGAGTTACAAATATCGAGGCACACAAATATTGAGTTTTTAATATTGTGATACACAAATATTTTGAAGCAGGAATATTGTTGACAAAAATATCGATTTTATGCGGTAAGTACTATCAATGTCAAAAATATCTATGCTGTTAATATCGCATACAAAAATATCATTGTAAATAATATTGTTTTTTAATTATCTTTATGCATTTTAGTATATGTTTTAATTGTATGTTTTAAATTGTTTGTATAATTATTGTTAATGTTTTTGAATATAGTTTGTACATTTTTAGTTGTTTTTAAATGTAATTTAATTGTTAAGATTCAATTGTAGTGTCATTGTGTGGTGGGAAGTAAGTTAACAATAATTTATTAATAATTAATTTTAATTATTATTAATCATTTAATTGATAATTAATTATGTAAATTGTGTAATGTTTTTCAAGTAATATTTTATGTGTGGGTTGTGGGGCATGTATAATTAAATGGTAGGAAGTGAATTAATTATAATTCATTAATAATACATTTTTAATTAATATTAACTATTTAATTGATAATTATTTAAATTGTATAATTGAATTATTTTTTAAAGTTAGAATTTAGGTGTGGGTTGTGGGATTTGTATGGGTAAAGGGTGGAAAGTTAATTGATTTTAATTCATTAATCATTGATTTTTAATTATTAATTATTTAATTGATAATTAATTTGGTACATTAGTGTATTTAATATACTGTTTAAAATATATTTGAGGAGTGGGTTGATGGGTTTGTAGGGGTAAAGGGTGTGAAGTTAATCATGCATAATTAATTAATGATTAGTGATTATTAATTGCGTAATTGATAAATATTTATGTAACTTGTGTAATTAAAATTTTTAAGATATGTCTTAGGTGTGGGTTGTTGGGTTTTTAGGGGTACAGGGTGGGAAGTTAATTAAGAAATAATGTATTGATAATTAACTATTCATTTATTATTAATTATGTAATTGATAATTATGTAAATTGTGAAATTATCATACTTGTTAAGTTATATTCTAGGTGTAGGTTGTTTAGTTTGTAGAGGAATAGGGTGGGAAGTTATTTAAGCAATAATATATTTACAATTATTTATTAATTTATTAAAATATATATATGTATTACTTAATATGTTAATTGAGTTATACTTTTTTATTTCAATTACATTTTAATTGTTGGTGGGAATATAATGTGGTATTTTAATTAAATTAATAATTTTTTTAATTAATAATAATTATTAAAAATTGTAATAATTATGTAATTTGTTTAATTATTGTTAAAATTTGGACATATGATTTTTATATTTAGAATGTTATAATTTGGGGTATTTAATAGAGTTGTTATATTTTATTTGTTTGAAGTGAACTACTCTCTACTGTTGCACAGACTGGAGTGTGAACAGTTAATTTTACCCCTTTGGTGACCAATGGTTTCCCTACTGTTGCACAGACTGGAGGGGGAATAGTAAATTTTACTCCTCCAGAGTCGAGCGCTTTCCCCACTGTTGCATAGACTGGAGTGAGAATAGAATATTTTACCCCTCCGGTGTCCAATGCTTTGCCTACTGTTGCACAGACTGGAATGGGAATAGTAAATTTTATGCCTCCTGAGTCCAACACTTTCCCTACTGCTGCACAGACTAGAGCGGGAATAGTAAATTTTGGCCCTCCTGAAGCCAACGTTTTCCCTGCTGTTGCACAGACTGGAGTGAGAATAGTAAAGATTACCCCTCCTGAGTTCAATACCTTTCCTACTGTTGCACAGATGGAGAGGGAATAGTACATTTTATCCCTCCAGAGTCCAACGCTTTCCCTACTGCTGTTAGATTGGAGTTGGAATAGTTTATTTATTATGCCTAGAGTTTAATAGTTTTGTTAAAATTGTTTAAATATGTATTATTATTATGTGCTTGTGTATTCAATTTTATATGATTATAAATATAAATGTATGTAATTTGTATGATAGTTTTAGTAAAATGAATTTTTGTTTATTGTTTACTTTTTATGTATAATTAAATTGGCAATATTTTAAGTGTTTTTGTAGTTTGTTAAATTTTTTATTTTTTGGTATGTGTATCTAATATATATATATATATATATATATATATATATATATATATATATATATATATTCACTGAAAAAACACAGGTTTCAGGGAAGTTATAGTTAGTTGGACATTTCAGTCGTACAAAACCAGAGAAGTTCTGCCGTTATAGTTAGTTGAGCTAACTATAACTCGCGTCCCCGCAATGCACTGCTGATGACATCACATATTACATCACTCATGACATGATCAGTGACATCACTGATGACATCTCAAATGACATCACTGATAACATCATCCAGTGACTGTGTGTTTCTGTAAAGTTTAAATATGTTTTAAATATATATATATGCCAAGGTGTATTGAAGAATGAGTGGGTGTATGAGTGTCTGAATGGATGATTTAGTAGGAGTGTGACTGACTGTATAAGTGAGTGATTAAACGTGTTTTACTGAATGCATGGGTTAGTGACTAAACTGTGTGAATGTCTGTATCAGTCTGTCAGTTGGTGTGTAAGCGGCTGCATGGGTTGGTGAGTAGCTACATGAGTGCCTATATGGGTTATTGATTGGTTGTCTGAGTATCTGTATGGATGCCTGAGTGTCTGTGTGGGAGGGTGGGGGGCTGTGACTCTGTGCATAGATGTGTGAGTGGGTGATTCACTGGGTTTATGGGTTCAACAGTGCATCTGTGAAGGGCTGTATGGGTGGGTGAGTGTGTGTATGGCTGTGTTGGTGAGTTAATGGATGTCTCAGTGGTACATGTGTAAGTAACTACATATGTGAAAGGCAGTATATGTGAGTGTTGCATTATATAAATAACTATATGTGAAAGTGAGTGATTGTGAGAGTGGCTGTATGGATGAGTGTGTGCTTGTGTCAATGATTGTATAAGAGAGTAAGTATGTGTTACTATCTGTATGAATAAGTGAGGTGGTGTGTGTATAACTGCATGGGGGAGTAAATGGGAGTGTGATTGATTCTTTGCATGACTGACTAGGTGTGTGAGTAACTCTATGGGTGAGTGGCAGTGTGTGAGTGCCTATGATAGTGCTGTGTTGATGAGTGACTGCATGTATGAGTGACTGTATGGGTGAATGAGTGGATGTGTGTGTAGACCTAGGAATCAGTGAGTGGGTATGTAGTAACTGGTATTGGTGTGTCTATGGTTTCAAAACTGTATTTTAGAGTGGGTGTATCAAAGGTTATATTAGCGTGTGAGGAGGTGTATCAGATTATCACGTGGATGATGTCATCAGTGATGTCACTGACCATGTCATGAGTGATGTAATATGTGACATCATCAGCAGTGCATTGTGGGGGCGCGAGTTATAGTTAGCTCAACTAACTATAACGGCCGAATTTCTCTGGTTTTGTACCACTGAAATGTCCAACTAACTAAAATGTCCCTGAAGCCTGTGGTTTTTCAGTGAATTTCAAAGGTTTTTTAAATGATAATTTCTAACTATAACGTCCATGAAACCTATGGTTTTTTTCAGTGAATTTCAAAGGTTTTTAAAATGCTAATTTCTAACTATAACGTCCCTGAAACCTATGGTTTTTTCAGTGAATTTCAAAGGTTTTTAAATGCTAATATCTAAGTATAATGTCCAAAAATACTTTTTCTTAATTTTTTAATTTTTATAAAAATAATGTGATGTTTTCTCTTTTCTAAAATATAAATTTACATTTTTTTTTTAAAAGTGGATTCGCGTACCGATCGTGTACCAATCATGGTGATTGCGCGAATCCAAGAATTTTGCCACCATATTGGTTAAGTCGTGTACAATGCGTGTTTGGTATGCGAAGGGTGCGCGAATCTCGGCCCCGCGTAACGTCACGTACGTATTTCTGGGGGTCGCGCCAGGTGCGCGAATTCACCGTAAATATTTTTGTTTTAAAAGTATATGTATATAACTTTATTATATATATTATACTAAGAGATTATTTAACATAATCGTAAATATCATATATTTGTAACTGGAATAAAGATATATTATTGTTAAATATATTATTCGGGAATCGCGTCGGGTGCGCGCAGGTTGCGCGCTGGGTGTGTGATCCCATCTGACTTCAAAAGAAACAATTTCATTGGTTTAGAAGCTTTTGATTCTAGAACTTGAAGGACCCCACCCATTTTTTTCATTCTTTCAAGAGCATCTCAGAAGACACACCTGTTCTCTTTTGCTTCTCTTCTTTCTATCTTTTTGGTGGATTTTTTTTGTTCCATCAAAAAATGGCAGCTGGAAATCCACCACAGCAGCTTCCACCTGAAGAGGAAGAAGACTTGGAAGAACCCGTCAAAGTCCGGTATGAGAGCATCGTGTTGGCATTTTTCTCCATACCACCTGGGGAGAAAAAGGTGAATGCCCGTAAGGTGACATGCACCGTTTGTGATAAGGTCCTCTCACGAGGGTCAGAAAAAAAATATTCTTGCGGGAAGTCATCTATGCTGAAGCATTTACAGACAATGCACCCTCAGCGTCTCGCAAGAGAACAACCGCGCCATGAACAAGAAAAGCAGTCAACTGACGACAACACTGCTGGACCCAGCACCTCATCTGCTGGCACAACAACTGCTCCAACCAACATCTTCCCTGACTTCGCTAGAGTGGAACAGCGTTTTTTAAAATGTAAGAAGACCTTATGTGTTGGTGAGCAATCAGTGAATACTATCCTGGTTGCCATTAAGAACCACAAGTGTTAATTTTTTTTTGTTTTTTTTTTGTTTATGCAATGACTCTTAATTGCATAATTTTTTCAATGTTTTTCTTGTTGGTTCTGTTTATTTTTACTTTTTTTTAACAAAAAAACACCAAAGTTTTTTTTAAAAGAGTTCAAAAAACACGAAAAAATATAAAGCAAAAAAAGAAGAAAAAAATGGTTCTTTTCAGAACCGCCTATTTGGTTATAAATAGGCAAATTTGTAAGTGTTGTATGAATTGTGCAAATTTGAATATATGGAGATGTGTACGGGTAGTGCATGTGTGATTGGAGAAGTGCATATGTACTACCTGAATGATTGCATGAATACATGTGTAATGCTTCGGTGATTGTAAGAGTGCATGAGTAATGTGTAGGTGCATCAAGGAGTGTATCAGTAGTGCTTGTGTGATTGCATAAGTGCATAGATAGTGCCTGGATGATTTTATGAGTGCATGGGTACTGCCTGAGTGATTAAAGGAGTGCATGTGTAATCCCTGGGTGATTGCATAAGTGCTGGGGTAATGGCTGCGTGCTTAGAGGAGTGCATGGGAACTGCCTGAGTGATTGAAGGAGTGCATGGGTAATGTCTGGTTAATTACATAAGTGCAGGGGTAATGTCTGGGTGATTGGAGGAGTGCATGGGCACTTCCTGAATGATTTAAGGAGTGCATGGGTAATGCCTGGGTGATTGCATGAATGCAGGGGTAATGCCTGGGTGATTAGAGGAGTGCATAGGTAGTGCCTGGATAATTTTATAAGTGCATGGGTAGATGCTGGGTGATTGGAGGAGTGCATGGATACTGCCTGGGTGACTGAAGGAGTGCAAGGGTAGTGCCTGGGTTACTCCATGAGTGCATAGGTAGTGCTTTGGTGATTACATGACTGCAGGGGTACTGCGCCTGAGTGCATGAGTAATGCCTGTGTGATTGCATGAGTGCAGGGGTAATGTCTGGGTGATTGAAGGAGTGCATGGGTAATGTCAGAGTGATTGTATGAGTGCAGGGGTAATATCTGGGTGATTGGAGGAGTGCATGGGTAATGCCTGGGTGCATGGAAGAGTGCATGGGTAGTGCCTGGGTGCATGGAGGAGTGCATGGGTAGTTCCTGGGTGATTGGAGCAGTGCATATGTAGAACCTGGGTGATTGCATGAGTGTACGGGTAGTGCCTGGATGATTGGAAGACTGCATAGGTAGTGCTTGGGTGATTGCATAAGTGCAGCAGATGTACCTGAGTGCATGTATGAGTGCATGAGTAGTGCCTGAGTGATTGCATGAGTGCATGGGTAGTGCCTGGGTGATTGGAGGAGTGCATGGGTAGTGCTTTGGTTATTGCCTGAGTGCATAGGTAGTGCCTGGGTGATTGCATGAGTGCATAGGTAGTGTCTGCATGTTTTTATAAGTGTATTGATATTGCCTGGGTAAATATATAAGTACATCAGTATTGCTTGAGATATTGGATGAGTGCAAGAGTAGTGCCTGGGTAATTGAAGGAGTACATAGATAGTGCATGGCTGATTAGAGGAGTGCATGGGTAATGCCTAGGTGCATCGAGGAGTGCATCAATCGTGCCTGGGTTAATGCATGAGTGCATAGGTAGTGCCTGGATGATTTTATAAGTGCATGAGTACAGCCTGAGTGATTGAAGGACTGCATGGGTAATAGTTAGGTGATTGCATGGGTGCAGTGGTAATGTCTGGGTGATTGGAGGAGTGCATGGGTACTGCCTGGGTGATTGCATGAGTGTACAGGTAATGTCTGGGTGATTGGAGGAGTGCATGGGTACTGTCTAACTGATTGAATGAGTGCATAGGTAATGCCTGGGTGATTGCATAAGTGCATGGGAAGTGCCTGGGTGATTGGAAGAGTGCATGGGTACTGCCTGGATGATTGCATGAGTGCATGGGTAGTGCCTGGGTGATTCCATGAGTGCAGGAGTAATGTCTGGGTGATTGGAGGAGTGCATCAGTACTGCCTGAGTGATTGAAAGAGTGCATAGTAATGCCTGGGCGATTGCATAAGTGCATGGGTAGTGCCTGGGTGATTGGAGGAGTGCATGGATACTGCCTGAGTGATTGAAGGAGTGCATGGGTACTGCCTGAGTGATTGAAGGAGTGCATGGGTAGTGCCTGCGTGATTGCATGAGTGCAGGGGTAATGTCTGGGTGATTGGAGGAGTGCATGGGTACTGCCTGAGTGATTGAAAGAGTGCATAGGTAATGCCTGGGTGATTTCATAAGTACATGGGTAGTGCCTGAGTGATTGGAGGAGTGCATGGATACTGCCTGAGTGATTGAAGGAGTGCATGGGTAGTGCCTGCGTGATTCCATGAGTGCAGGGGTAATGTCTGGGTGATTAGATTAGTGCATAGGTACTGCCTGAGTGATTGAAGGAGTCCATGGGTAATGCCTGGGTGATTCCATGAGTAATGTAAAGTAATGTAAATGAAATTTGTAGACCGCAACTAATGCCCGAGGGCATGAGTACAAGAGTAATGTCTGGGTGATTGGAGGAGTACATGGGTAATTCCTGGGTGATTGCATGAGTGCAGGGGTAATATCTGGGTGATTGGAGGAGTGCATACGTACTGCCTGAGTGATTGAAGGAGTGCATGGGTAATGCCTGGGTGATTGCATGAGTGCACAGGTAATGTCTGGGTGATTGGAGGAGTGCATGGATACTGCCTGAGTGATTGAAGAAGTGCATGAGTAGTGCCTGTGTGATTGCATGAGTGCAGGGGTAATGTCTGGGTGACTGGAGGAGTGCATGGGCACTGCCTAAGTGATTGAAGGAGTGCATGGGTAATGCCTGGGTGATTCCATGAGTACAGGAGTAATGTCTGGGTGATTGGAGGAGTGCTTGGGTACTGCCTGAGTGATTGACGGAGTGCATATGTAATGCCTGAGTGATTGCATAAGTGCATGAGTAGTGCCTGGGTGATTGGAGGAGTGCATGGGTACTGCCTGAGAAATTGAAGGTGCACATCAATAATGCCTGGGTGATTTTGTAAGTGCATGGGTAATGCCTGGGTGACTTAGTAAGTGCATAGGTAATGCCTGGGTGATTGCATGAGTGCAGAGGTAATGTCTGGGTGATTGGAGGAGTGCATGGGTACTGCCTGAGCGATTGTAGGAGTGCATGGGTAATGCCTGGGTGATTGCAAGACTGCATGGGTAGTGCCTGGGTGATTGGAGGAGTGCATGGATACTGCCTGAGTGATTTAAGAAGTGCATGAGTGGTGCCTGTGTGATTGCATGAGTGCAGGAGTAATGTCTGGGTGATTGGAGGAGTGCATGGGTACTGCCTGAGTGATTGAAGGAGTGCATAGGTAATGCCTGGTTAATTGCTTAAGTGCATGGGTAGGCCTGGGTGATTGGAGGAGTGCATGGGTACTGCCTGAGTGATTGAAGGAGTGCATGGGTAATGCCTGGGTGATTGCATGAGTGCATGGGTAGTGCCTGGGTGATTGGAGGAGTGCATGGGTACTGCCTGAGTGATTGAAGAAGTGCATGGGTAGTGCCTG
The DNA here is from genome assembly GCA_963921515.1 of Calotriton arnoldi. Lineage (NCBI taxonomy): Eukaryota > Metazoa > Chordata > Amphibia > Caudata > Salamandridae > Calotriton > Calotriton arnoldi. The sequence continues at coordinate 230,378 of CAWUFW010012191.1, forward strand.
GGTGATTGCGTGAGTGCACAGGTAATGTCTGGGTGATTGGAAGAGTGCATGGGTACTGCCTGGGTGATTGCATGAGTGCATGGGTAGTGCCTGGGCGATTGCATAAGTGCATGGGTAGTGCCTGGGTGATTGGAGGAGTGCATGGATACTGCCTGAGTGATTGAAGGAGTGGATGGGTAATGTCTGGGTGATTGCATGAGTGCTTGGGTAGTGCCTGGGTGATTGGAGGAGTGCATGGGTACTGCCTGAGTGATTTAAGGAGTGCATAGGTAATGCCTGGGTGATTGCATGAGTGCAGGGGTAATGTCTGGGTGATTGGAGGAGTGCATGGGTACTGCCTGAGTGATTGAAGGACTACATGGGTAATGCATGGGTGATTTCATGAGTGCAGGGGTAATGTCTGGGTGATTGGAGGAGTGCATAGGTACTGCCTGAGTGATTCAAGGAGTGCATGGGTAATGCCTGGGTGATTCCATGAGTGCAAGAGTAATGTTTGGATGATTGGAGGAGTGCATGGGTACTGCCTGAGTGATTGAAAGAGTGCATGGGTAATGCCTGGGTGATTCCATGAGGGCAGGAGTAATGTGTGGGTGATTGGAGGAGTGCATGGGTACTGCCTGAGTAATTGAAGGAGTGCATAGGTAATGCCTAGGTGATTGCAAGACTGCATGGGTAGTACCTGGGTGATCGGAGGAGTGCATGGATACTGCCTGAGTGATTGAAGAAGTGCATGGGTAGTGCCTGCGTGATTGCATGAGGGCAGGAGTAATGTCTTGGTGATTGGAGGAGTGCATGGGTACTGCCTGAGTGATTGAAGGAGTGCATGGGTAATGCCTGGGTGATTGCATGAGTGCAGGAGTAATGTCTGGGTGAATGGAGGAGTGCATGGGTACTGCCTGAGTGATTGAAGGAGTTGATGGGTAATGTCTGGGTGATTGCATGAGTGCAGGGGTAGTCCCTGGGTGATTGGAGGAGTGCATGGGTACTGCCTGAGTGATTGAAGGAGTGCATGGGTAATGCCTGGGTGATTCCATGAGTGCAAGAGTAATGTCTGGGTGATTGGAGGAGTGCATGGGTACTGCCTGAGGGATTGAAGGGGTGCATAGGTAATGCCTGGGTGATTGTATAAGTGCATGGGTAATGTCTAGGTGATTGGAGGAGTGCCTGGGTACTGCCTAAGTTATTGAAGGAGTGCATGGGTAATGCCTGGTTGATTCCATGAGTGCAGGAGTAATGTATGGGTGATTGGAGGATTGTATGGGTAGTACCAGAGTGCATGGATGAGTACATGAGTAATGCCTGGGTGATTGCATGAGTGTACAGATAGTACCTGGGTGATTGGAGGAGTACATAGGTAGTGTCTGGGTGATATTATAAGTGTATGGGTACTGCCTAGGTGATTGGAGAAGTGCATGGATAGTGCATGGGTGATGGGAGGAGTGTGGGAATAGTGCCTAACTGTATAGATAAGTGCATGGGTAGTGTTTGAAAAAATGAATGAGTGCAGTAAAAGTGACTGTAAACATTAGTACATATTATCATGCTTATTACATTATTTCATATTACCTTTTTTATTAAAGAAGATACAAAACTTAATGGAACTATTTTATAGTAGTTTTGTTGTAAACTGAATTTAAAATCTTTTCAAACTTTAGTATTACCGTCTGTAAAAAAAAAGAAGAAAAACTTATTGCATATAATATTATAGTTTTAAGAACACAACATAATTTTAGAATTACATAACATATTCAGTTTCCCTTTTTGCTGTTCTCAGATTCTACTGAATTTCACCATACACAGTGATTTCAATGTAGATCATCATATAACAGCGGAAAAAAAAATACAATCAATGAGATTGTAAAAAAAAAACAAATCTGCGTTGAAAATATTTACAAGTGCAACTATCTGTTTATCCATCTACAGTTTGTAAATTACATTCAACTACATTAAATCTTTTACTTCTCTCAAGTACATTTTGTAAAATATACACTCTTATTTACATCGCATATAATATAAAGATCAAATATATAAACTACTTCTTGCAACACAATTTTGCAAATGCAATAAGAATTAGCACAAACAATAATCCAAACAGTAATTGTTCACATCTTCCCAATAGGCCGAATAATGTTTCCAAAACCATTTGCATTGAAAATATCCAAAATAAACTCGTTAATTTGTGTTCACATCTTCCCAATAGGCCGAATGATGTTTTCAAAACTTTGGCATCAAAAATATCGGATATGAATTTGGTAATTCGTAAGGCAATCTACATTTGAATTCCAAATGGGCATCATTACAATGTGTCCATCCTTTATTGCACTTTAAATATACAGTATAGTGTCCAGATGTTGTAGTAGGTCCATCATCAAAAATAATAGCCACTGCTTTAAAAGTTCTTCCTGAAATTGATACTTGACTTGCCGCAAAAGATTTTAATGTTGGTTTCCAATTTTCTTCCATCTGCTCTACAACGTTGTAGCATTAAAATGACATATTGTCCAAATCTTTCTATAAATAATGTTGACAACATTTCCGATTTACAATGAGAACATTTCATATCTTGATTAGATGTTTTTAGTAACTTGTTAAAAGACACTGATTTACAATCTGGTATTGTCAAATATATGAATCGTTCAGTGTCTATTTCAGTGGTTGAAGAAAATGAACACACTTCACATTTGTGATCCCATCTGTAACTTAGTCCAAACAAAATTCAATTTCTATTCCTTCATCTTCCAATGCTGCAAGCATAAACATAAGAAATTCTTGTGCATCTTGTTGTACATTCAATGTAAATTTCAATGATCCAGTACATATATCCAAAAGATGCCGAATGCCAGAAGCAGTTTGGATTTTAGTTCTATCAGTTATCAACTTTTCAAAAACATAATGTAGTAAAGAACAGAATCTTTTTTCTCGATTTTCCATAATTTCATGATGAAGACCCTTTAGATAAAACACAACATTCACAATTACATTAGCATAGCTGTTGATACCTGAACTATTTTCTAACTGGTATCCTACAATATCATCAACTGTGTCCATTTTCATCTTCTATGCAGTTTTATCATTCTCTTGAATTCTTTTCTTTTTTTGAATCTCAGTGAAATATTTGTCATATTTCCATTTTGGACACACTATACGTTTCTCATATACAGGATATTCACCTAAGTTAGGAGCATAAAGTCTTCTTAACCGATTGTACTCTCTTACACAATTTACATCAGCACTAATCTTTTTCTCATCAAAATCAATCAAATACAAACCAGATAATGTCTTTACTCGAGACAATGCAACATATGCCATGCCTTCTTTAAACACTGTACTTCCAATATTTACCAAAGCAGTGTCTACACTTAAACCTTGAGATTTATGAATGGTTACAGCATATGCTAAAGAAAGAGAAAACTGTTTTCTACGAACATACAAGTCTTTTACAAGCAAAAAACAAACAGTACAACGTTCAATCTGTTTCACCTCTTCAATCTGATCAAATTTAATCTTCAAAAATTCAATTCCATCTCTATTCTGAAAATTTACAAAATCAACAACTTTTCCCATTGCTCCATTTACTAAACCTTCTTCTACATTCAAATTACGCCGTAAAATTACCCGACAGTTCACACATACATATAAAGTCTTTTCTAAACCTTCAGTCTTAGACACCGACTTTTCCAAAGAATCCAATTTTGACTGTAATTTCTCTGAGAGAAGAATAGTAACTCCTTTGTGCTCCATTTTATCAATAGCTTCCATTTTCAGTATTGGTTGTTTTTCCAATTTCAAAAGTTCTTGATTGAATGTAGAACACTCTTGCAGTGTAGGCATTAGGCAAACTATAGACTTCTTTTCTCCAATTTCTTTGTATATTATTTCAGGTGCTATGTTTTCATTTGGAAACAAGTTCATTAAAAGCCAACTTTGTAAAGCTTCTTTTCCATCTTTTGTTAAAACACCAATTCTTATCTCTTGAAGAATGTTTCCATAATGTTCATCACTTGCTTGTCGCATATTCGTAATAAGTTCTTTATATTCAAAATAAGACCAAATGTTGACATTTCCAATACTTCCCTAAGATTTCTTAGTGTCTTCATGAAGAAGTGTTTTAAAAACAGGTTGTCCTTTTACAGGAGTAAGTTGTAGTAGGTCGCCAAATAGAATCACATGTTTTCCTCCAAATAGAACATCATAATCTGTTTTAAAAATCTGTTGCATTCTTAAGTGTACAAAGGCAAGCATTAGGTTTGAGACCATGCTCACCTCATCAATGATTAGAAGTTTCATTTTCTTGAGTACTCTTGAAACTTCATAACAAGCTTCTCCAGATAACTTGTGATATTCCAACTTATTCTCATGTTCAACTGGTAGCATGAGTAACTCGATGTAACGTAATCCCTTTAATGTTGTGTGATGCTAACCCAGTTAGAACGATTACAACACAAGATAAATGTGATTCAGTGGTTTTATGTAGATAACTGGTCAAAACTTTAATTAAGAAACGTTTTCCTGTTCCAGCTTGCCCACTGATGTACATTCGAATAGGTTGAAATGATGTGCATTGGCATTCTTTTTTCATGCAGTAAACCATGCTGTATCTGTTGTGCCACTTGCTGATATATTTCTTTTTGTTCAATATTTAGTTTTTCTTCTACGTTTCCCAACTCAATAATATCCTGTTGTGCTTGTTGCATTGCCGTTTCTACTTCATTCATGGCTACTGCTGCTTCATTTTCAACAATTGGTTGTCCTAGTGGATATTGACTTAGTGGAGCAGAACTTTGACTATCTTGAGAACTGTCTCTAGCTATTTCAGCTGCAATAGTAGTTTCGTGTTCAATCTCTTCATTTAACATTTGTAGATAAGTTGGAAAAATTGTGCATTGAAAGCTATCTTTACATGCATTAAAAGAATCTTCATAGCACTCAAAATCTCCAAGTAATTCCATTTCACTACGCCAAGGCTTGAAGAGTTGCAGAAGTGCTAAATAGAAAAATTCCATTTTATCTGGAGTTTCACAACTGAGTTTCCTGTGGTTAATAAGGTTTCCTTTGGCATGTTTTACCAAACATCCATTACATCCAATTACTCCATATTTTTCTTCATTTATATTTTCTGTAACATTTCTCTTAAAACTGTAATGTTGCAGTTCTTCATAGAGACATGTTTTCCAGATGTGGACTCCTTTTCGGATAGTACGTATCCAACATATTTGTTTTAACAATATCTGTACTTTCCGGTTCATTCAATGCTAAGTATTCAATTTCTTGTAGAGATTTCAATACTCGATTTCGTGTTGCAGCAAGACCTAGACTTACCCAAATGATTCCTCTTGACTTTGAGTATAAACTTGCAGAGGTCAACCGATCCGAACATTCGTAGGATCCAATCTCTCGATGGGAAAGCATCTTCAAACTAAAGCTGTACAATTTGTTACTAAGAGTCTCCTCTTGTGAAATTTCTTCCCACATTTCTTTCAACTCCGTCTTTTCAGATTTGGTTATATATGACGTAACATAGCGAACAACAGCAATCGAATTATCTGCAACATACTGGATATCCATGTTTGCATTCCACATTGTCAAAATCACTGGATTGTAGTCATTAATATACTTTGATTCTTCAGTTCTTTTTATGTTGTAAGTATTCTTTGGAGATTTTCGAGTGATAGTATGCTTTACTGCTGACATGAAACTATTGACTCTTCCTTTTGAAATTAATGGATGTGGGAATGCAAAACGACATTTTGTAAACATTTTCCCTTTGACTTGTATTTTCGTAGACAATATTTTCAACATCGATGACTTTGAAACCGTAAACTTGTTATCTTAAGCTATTTTCTCCTCCTTTTTTTGGAATAGCACAGGTAACATAGTCTTCAATGAAAGACAAAACAGTTTCATCAGAATCGGTTCTAAATTTAGGTGCATCCTTGATCCATAATATCATGTGTATATGATAGCTTGGTACTCCTTACTCCAAAAGAAATCAATAACTTCTCCAAGAGGTGGATTTTTTTTATTGCAGATAAAAGACATCATAGCTTGAAACCTATGATTAAAATATCTGCACACATTTACAGGATCCAAGGAACATAGGGGCACATTACGATACCCGGCGTAAAAAAATCCGCCAGGCATGGAAGCGGCAAAAATCCGCCCGCACACACCGCCTGAACACCGACCACGCCATTATGAGTACACAAACTGAAAACCGCCATCGGCGGAAAAATCATACAAAATACCGCCCGCCATCGTCCGAGTCGGAGTCAAACCGCCCGCCACGGACGGAAACACGCACGACAACACAAAACCGCCCGCCCACACGGCCGACACACCGCACGTGAAATTACGATCGCACCGCCATGAGCGCGGAAAAACAACAAATATACCGCCCGCCAGCGCAAACAACGCCGATGAGAATCGACACGGCAGAAGCCATGGCGCCCACGTACCTGCACAGAAACCATCCGCACACAAAACCAATAGCACACAACATGGCCAACAAGTCCACACAGCAAGGCACGCACAAATACACAAGCACAGTACACATCCCGAAAACACCCCCCGGACAAACAAAAAATACAAAGGCCAGAACCCCAGACACAACACACCTGAAAACAACAGACCATGAGGACACACCCACATAGGTGAGTACAAAAGCAGCACTCCCACAGACCACAACCCCTTGCTACATTGCAAACCAGAGAGGAGAGGAGAGGACACAGTGACACAGCAAGGACAGCAGCACACCACAGAAACGCACACATCACAACCACCACCACCACCACCACCAAACACCGGCACCACAAACCCCCTGCACATTACACAACACACACCGCACCAGCACCACAAACACCATGGCACCACAAAGGATGCCCAAGTTCACGCCATGGAGCTGACGGTCATGGTCGACGAGATCATTAAGGTGTACCCACAAATCTATGGGAACATGGTCCAGCACACACCACTAGCCACCAGAAACAGAATGTGGACCCGGATCGTAGACCAGGTCAATGCAGTCGGGACCCTGCCCAGGAACAGAACCGAGATAAACAAACGTTGGAATGACGTAAAGAGCCTGGTCAAGAAGAAGGAGGGCAAAAACAGAGAGCTGGCTGCCGTCACTGGCGGAGGGAATCCCGCGCTCTTTAAGACCTTCAAAGCGTGGGAGGAGAAGGTGCGAGTCGTAATCCATCCGGAGATCCTCGCCGGATTAGCAGGGGGAGTGGAGGCTGGTAAGTACAAACTAATGTATACCAGCACACCGCTATGTACACACATGCGCAACCACCATGCCACAGCTCCCAGGGACAAACACCCCCATGTCCAGCACACAATACACAACACACCACACGCACATGCAACAGACACTACCACACACAGGCCAAACCGAACAACTGTAAGATGCGTGGGGACATGTGTACACTAAGCCAGCCACGTAACCACCAACAGGTCCCCAAATATGCCAGAAGCGCCACAACGAGCACCCACCACACCCATGTGTCCGCCACAGCTGCACTAACCGACAAGTAACAGGTAAGTGGCAGGAACACAAAGTGCAGTGGGTCGGAGGGGGGACAGCTGAAGTACAACACCCACCAGGCCCCCACTCCCACAGACCAGCAAGGTGGAGCACTCTCCACACCCATGTGTCAGGCACAGCTGCACCAACCGACAAGTAACAGGTAAGTGGCAGGAACACAAAGTGCAGTGGGTCGGAGGGGGACAGCTGAAGTACAACACCCACCAGGCCCCCACTCCCACAGACCAGCAAGGTGGAGCACTCCCCACACCCATGTGTCAGGCACAGCTGCACCAACCGACAAGTAACAGGTAAGTGGCAGGAACACAAAGTGCAGTGGGTCGGAGGGGGACAGCTGAAGTACAACACCCACCAGGCCCCCACTCCCACAGACCAGCAAGGTGGAGCACTCCCCACACCCATGTGTCAGGCACAGCTGCACCAACCGACAAGTAACAGGTAAGTGGCAGGAACACAAAGTGCAGTGGGTCGGAGGGGGACAGCTGAAGTACAACACCCACCAGGCCCCCACTCCCACAGACCAGCAAGGTGGAGCACTCCCCACACCCATGTGTCAGGCACAGCTGCACCAACCGACAAGTAACAGGTAAGTGGCAGGAACACAAAGTGCAGTGGGTCGGAGGGGGACAGCTGAAGTACAACACCCACCAGGCCCCCACTCCCACAGACCAGCAAGGTGGAGCACTCCCCACACCCATGTGTCAGGCACAGCTGCACCAACCGACAAGTAACAGGTAAGTGGCAGGAACACAAAGTGCAGTGGGTCGGAGGGGGACAGCTGAAGTACAACACCCACCAGGCCCCCACTCCCACAGACCAGCAAGGTGGAGCACTCCCCACACCCATGTGTCAGGCACAGCTGCACCAACCGACAAGTAACAGGTAAGTGGCAGGAACACAAAGTGCAGTGGGTGGGACGGTGGACAGCCCAAGTACAACACACACCAGGCCCCAGTCCCACAGCACAGCAAGGAGGAGCATCCCCCACACCCCACACCCACGTGTCAGCCACCGCAGTGCACAACGACAGCCGAAAGGCAGACATCACGGTCCACAGCAATCGGTGTCAGTGGGTGTACAGCCACCCCACGACCCACTACACCCCCCCACCCCCACAGACCTGCAACATGGAGCACCCCCGCTAAGAGCCATGTGGCATCCAGTACAGTGCACGCACGAACAACTTGCAGGTGGGAAACTGGACAGGGCTGGATTACTGGAGGCATGAGGACCATAACACCACCAACACATGGGACATGTCACGTAGCACACGAACACGCAGCACCGCCCACCGTCACGAACAAGTGAACAATGTGCACACGGACATGAACAGCAGACTCACACCCCACATGACCCATCACAGACATAGCAACACCCAAGGAGCCACGTCTGCATGCACAAGCCACACTGAATATAGTCCCACACGGCAGCCACTGTGCAACTCATCACACACAACCGAAACACCATTGAAGTCCTGTCCATGTAGCCCCTACTGCCTGTCAACCACACACCCCACAACTACGCCTATGTAAGACAAACAACACTAGACGCAACAGAGCGGAACAACATAAATGCACACGAACACCACTGAACCCATCAAACACACAGACACACCATGCACATACAACATACCATCCATCCCATCCGTCAGCCCCAGTCTCATGAAAGGCATGTCATCCGCACAGCTGCCACACATACAGCAGTCACGCTAAGACACATGCCCATGACCAACCATGTGCCAGAAGTCAATTAAGCGCACGACACACTGTGAGCAACAACACACAACATGGGCCACACCCCCCGAGCACTGCAGTGATGCACATGGCACAGGGCAGCACGCACACCAAGGAGATGGGACAACTGCAATACGTTGGCTGGCACACAACTATCACTCACTCATAACGATGCGTCCAATGCCATGTCCAGTAACCACAACAGACAGCAAATATGCAGGGCATGTCAGGCATGCACACACCTCAGACCATGCACTGTCATGCTGCCACAACACATGTCACGTTCGGCACCCATGGCTCACAGCATGTACCCCAAAAGCATATACCCTCCCAAATGCGAATCTGGGGCATGGCCCCCATGTTGCCATATGCGTTCCTAAGCGTTCCATTTGAACCCCAAAAGCATATTCCCTCCCAAATGCGAATCTGGGGCATGGCCCCCATGTTGCCATATGCGTTCCTAAGCGTTCCATTTGAACCCCAAAAGCATATTCCCTCCCAAATGCGAATCTGGGGCATGGCCCCCATGTTGCCATATGCGTTCCTAAGCGTTCCATTTGAACCCCAAAAGCATATTCCCTCCCAAATGCGAATCTGGGGCATGGCCCCCATGTTGCCATATGCGTTCCTAAGCGTTCCATTTGAACCCCAAAAGCATATTCCATCCCAAATGCGAATCTGGGGCATGGCCCCCATGTTGCCATATGCGTTCCTAAGCGTTCCATTTGAACTCCAAAAGCAAAGTACAAACCAGACCCAGGATGGGCCAGGAGCCCGCATACACCAGAGTCACAATGAGTAGGGGCAAAGCAACACACCCATCGGCATGGCCAATCCGTCCCATGCCACATGTGCACAGCACACAGTCCCATTGCCTAGCACACACACCTACAGATGCCACAGCCACACACTCGCCTCCGGGAAACCCATGTACGAGATTGCACGAACTGCCAATGTCAGACGACTAATACATACTTCGCCAGGTGCAACACAATAACAAATCTCATTCTCTCCACAGGTGACGAACTGCTGGACGCTGGGGATGGAGACAGCAGCCAGCACAGCCAGCCTACAAGCCCCCAACGAGGACACACGGATCTGGAGGATCTGTCCACCTCTTCGGACACGGACCACCAAGCTGGCCCATCTGGCGTGGCAGGGCCCAGCCGCTCCCCAGGACCCCTCCTACCCACCAACCCATCATCCAGGGATGCTGAACAGTCCCAGTCCCCTGCTGCCACTGTCGTTGCGGCCACACCCACGGTCATTGCGGCCACTACCACTGCCGCAACCGCCACCATCGCCGCACCGACCACCACCGCCTCCACCACCACCACGTCTTCGCTGGCACCAGCCCCAGCGCAGGTGGTGGCCCGGCCGACTGGATCCACCCTGGGAGCCACAGCGAGGACCGTGGTGAGCAATGTGGCTAGTGGGCAGGGCCGGTGGCAGCAGGACTGGTAGGAGGAGCAGGGTCAGGAAACGCCAGCCTCCCCTGGGAGCCATGCCCTGCCTCAAATGGCCAGAGTCCTTGGGGCCTATGAAGAGGCCCAAGGACAATGGGCCAGGTCTGCTACTGACACGCGGGAGGTGCTGGGGGTGCTGAGGTCCATGGACGCCCATATGGGCCAATTCGTGTCCCGTATGGACCAACTCGTGGACCTCATGGGCCAGCTGGTGGTGGCGGTGGTGTCACAGGCAAGGCCAGCAACACCACCTCCGCCACCACCTGCTAGGGCGCAGGCTCGGGCAGCAGTGTCCACTTCCCCTGCGTCCACAGCCAGTGAGCACACCTCACCCACCACCAGCAGGTCGCCACCACACACCCCCTCCCAAACGTGGAAGGGGCCGTCCGAAGAGGAAACAGATCTCCCGGGAGGACTTCGCACGCTCCAGTCGCAAGTGAGGCAGCCAGCCAGCCTTCCGCCAGCCTTCCTTGACCAGCCACTGCATTGACTTGCTCTACGATCCCACTCCACACAGCCATCTGGATGGCATGTGTGTGTTGGACTATGGACATAGAACCAGTGGGTACACCCTGATCATCACGCAGCCATGACCGACAGCTCATTGTCACTGCACGCACCACTTTTGTCATCACCTTACACACAATCACATGTCACAGTTTGTAATAAATGCACCTTTTTCACTAACTGCTGTTTGTGCCCTGTGTCTTTATTGTACGGAATACAACGGCCACCTTGGGCGGAAAGGCACCTGATGCGTGGCATGGAAATGGAATCCGGAGGACCTGTAGGGACCTAGGGGTGGGAGACAGAACAGGAGCACATTCAATGAGTGTGTCACACACCCATCACACAGTACATGTCAACAACTACAAGCAATGTACACACATCGCACAGAGCAATAGGGCACAATGCCACAGTCACCAACAGTGGCATACTACCCTGGCCATGGAGCGTTGACACACTGCACGCAGTGAACATACGGCCACCCTGACACAGCACACACACACCTGCATAGATACAGACACATAATCCGTCGTACATGGACACTCACCGTCAAGTGAAGTAGCGGGCGATGAGCTGCTGGCGCACATTCCCAGCTTCCTCCTCTCCGCTGTCCACCTCACTCGAGCTGTCCTGGTCTGCGGGCTGGGGCCCTGGTTGATCTCCGTCATCCACAATGAGGGGGATCTGCTTCCGAATGGCCAGATTGTGCAGCATGCAGCACGCCACCACTATCTGGCACACCTTCTGTGGGGAGTACGCCAGTGCACCCCCGGTGCGGTCCAGGCACCTGAACCTGGACTTGAGGAGGCCAAAGGTACGCTCGACCACACGTCTGGTCCTCCCATGTGCCTCATTGTATCGATCGTCTGCTGGGGTGCGAGGATTCCTCAATGGACTGAGCAGCCATGCCCCATTCGGATACGCAGAGTCACCTGGGTGTGAGGGACACAGAGAACCGTTGCTATTCCAACTGGACAGGGGACAGCATCGCACAACCAGCACGCTACACCACTCCACATACTCACCGACAATACAGCCACGATCCTGTTGCAGATTGGCCATCAGTCGTGGCAAGATGCTGTTGCGCATTATGTAGTGCGTCATGGGCCGAGCCTGGAAACTTTGCACACACGTGGGTGATCACCATGTCCGCAAGGCACACCACTTGCACATTCAGGGAGTGCGTGTGCTTCCTGTTGCGGTACAGGTGCTCAGTGGCCTGTGGTGGAACAAGGCCAACATGAGTGCAGTCAATGGCTCCCACGACGTGTGGGATTCTGCCAAGGGCATAGAATGCACCCTTCACTGCCGCCAATTCACGAGCCCTGGGGAATCTGATGTACCTGTTCCGGTACAGCATCATGGCTGCCAGTACATCCCTCAGCACCTTGCTGAACATGGGCTGGGACATCCCTCCTCCACTGCCCACTGTGTGCTGGAATGACCCAGTGGCGAAGAAATGCATGGCGGCCATCACCTTAGCCGTGGGGGTGACAGCAGTCGGATACACCCTGCGGGGACGGAGATGGGGCTCTAACATGGCACACAGTCGATGCAGAGTTGGCCTGTCCAGCCAAAACTTCCTGATTACCTCTGTATCGTCCATGTCCGCCAGCAATTGGTATGGGCGGTCAATGTTCGGTCTCCGCCTGGGTTAAATGTCAGAGGACACATGTCAAAGCAACACGGCACATAGCAATTTCGCATACACATCACTGACATGACTGAGCAAGCACATGAGCCACAGCCCAGCTGTCAAGCTGGGACGGCACGGCCACAATACACTTACACAGGTCTCCCAACAATGGCAATGGCAAGTGAGACATACCACTGCCATGTGCATGCACATGGGGATCTAGGCCCCAATGACTTGCGGGGCGTGCTGATGGGGACTGACTGCATATTCGTCAAGCGGCAACGCCACGGCAACATGAGTGTCTGCTGAGCATGGTACTGCTTCCGAGGCTGGATGAGTATGGCACCCGACGACGACGATGTGGGCACGGGCTGAGCGGCCAATACAAGTGGGACCTGTGGCACGAGGGGATATGAGACAGTAGTAGGTGTCAGCACTGCACCCTATGTACAGCACTGTACGGATCACAGCTCCCGAAACATTGACTGGTGTCCACATTGACAGCCCCATGCCAAGACGGCTGTGTGCTTGCAGTCACACGTCACAGGTGAGAGGTTACATTGCACGTGCCAGGTGGCAGTCGTACATAGTGGGAGCTGGCATGTGTGTGCATGTGTCTCCTGTTCAGGATCCACCAGATGGGCGCTGACTCTGTACTGACCATTGGACACAGCATGTTCCGTGGAAGGCTTGTGTGTGTGGGATGGTGGCACTGGATGTGCCTCCATTGGGTGGGGGGCCATGCACAGGGCGGGTACGTCGATGATTGCGCATTGTTGGTCACGGTGGGTGCACCAGCTAAGATGTGTTGCCCTGTGTTCAATTCCTATGTCCGCATGATGATGGACTGTGGATGTGGGCAGACTACACATTGGTCGATGTGCTGTCTATATGCATGTGCCTTCACACCAGGCACAGCTGCCCCTGCACATGTGACCCCTGCTGGACTCGCTGCTGGGTCTGTGGAGCTGATGCACCTTCTGCGCGTGGGGCGGACAGCTCTCCTCACTTCCTCATTGCGCATGTCATGTCTTTGCCGCAGGTGACATGGATCATGGAGGGCCCACATGTACGCGTGGGTAGGCTACACATGATTGATCACTGGTCGCCACCCCCAGTCAGTGTTTCGAATGGGAAGGTTGTCGTGCTGGTGGTATGTTCGATGTGGCGGATGGGCGGGCCTAGGTGCGGGCTTACATTCCGGACATGGGGGGTAGTTGGATTGGCGACTAGTTGCAGTACACACGGGACACGTCTCTTCCTTTCCACATCTGGGTCATCCCTTGTACTAACTGACAGTGATACAGTCATCTTCGCCCCAGCCCTCATGTCCTCCCCTCGCCCCCCAATATGCATGCTCACCTGCGAGGCTAGCGCTTGCACAGGCAGCCCCAAGCTCGCACCAGAGAGGGCAAGGAGTGTATGTGTGGGTCCAGTTGCACGAGTGGGCTGTCTCAGGGTATGATGTGTGGCGGGACGCCGTCCACCTGCGTGGTGCCCCAAATGGAGACCCGGCCTGCATGGACTATGCATCACAGTCTTCGCCTTCCGGATCCGCCACCTGCGACACCCAGTGGCTGTGGCTGCCCTTGCGGCCATGCCGCGTCCGTCTGTGGCTGATGGCCCACACATTCACTCTTTGGCCTCTCTGGGGAGGGCTCAGGGGTGGTGGCGCACGCGCTTGCACTTAGTCGCAATGGCATGTGGCGTGGTTGGTATGATGGGCAATGGATGGGATGGTGCGAGCCACCTCCCGTGACGTCAGTGCTGCTCGTGCTGTGGTGCGTCCCCCTACACTTCCATTTGACTTTTTGCCATGCTGGACGTTGAGGTTCTATTGCCTGCGTGATATGACCAGGAGGAGCGCGAGGAGACCTCTCACACACCATGCTCCACTGCCATCCCGTGCCCTGTATCGCCTGTGCGGATTGACTATGTTGGGGTTACACCTGGTCGACTGGGGCTGTGTGTGCCTTGTCAAGGGGCATGGCGGGCGCACAACAGGATCCAGCTTGTCCACAGAGGGTGGGCTGAGGTGCGCCTGGTACCGCTTTGTACGTGTGCCCGGCTGCTGTGCACACACGTGTTCACTCCCCCCGACAGGTGTCCTCTCACAATGCCCAGGGAAGCGGTGGTGTACTGTTCATGAGCCCTCCCAACACGGCGTGCTCCAACTTGGCATGTGCGCATCTACCCGTCGCACCCACCCACCTGAGCACTGCGTCCATACGACTTCACACGACACATGTGTGTCTTCCACAGTAGTGCTACTCATTTGCGTTGACATCCAATACCAGTGGACTACATGGTCATGTCACGACTGCCGTGTACTTCACATACTCTCATCCTCTCTCATTCGTACTTGTGAAATGAGTCAGCGGAGACAGTTCTGGTTTCAAACATTATATTGAGTCTTCTGTCCTCTGTGATGCAGTATAGTGGACACTACTGGCAGCGGAATACATGTTGAGGATATACTGAGCATGATTACAAATGGGATAGGGTGTGGGGTTACATCTGCTTGGCCAAGGCTGTGCTAATGTACATTTACGTATAGCTGCGGAGCTGCGGACTTTGACACAGACGGTATACATGTAGCCTACCAGACCGCTCGGCATCATGGGCACAGTCCATCTCAGTTCCATGTGACAGGTTTGCTGCGGTTGTTCCTCATGCACGCGTGCATGTGAGATGACATCAGGGCATGTGCTTGCGTGCATGCAGCGGCGTGCCACTTGTTGTTGCACTGTGGTGGTTACTGGACATGTCACAGTCACTGGGGTCGTGTTGTTGTTGTATGCACTTGTCGTCCATGCAAAGGTCCTGGTATGGGATTCCCGGGGCGGGGGTGGGAGGGGTGCAGCACCCACAGACTCCAGGCGACCTATTCATGTCCACTGAGCGGTGTGTGTGTCCATGGGCGCTGGATCCATGTCGTGTCCTGGTTGTTCGTGCAGTTCCGTCCATGTGGGTGCGATGCACAGAGCCCATGCCACTGCCTCCCACGATGCATGCGGTGTTTCTGGATGTGATGGGGAACAGTGTGCATGTCCCGGTCATATCCGATGTCATGGCGATGTCGTTGATGGTGTGGTTACAGTTGCCGGTCGTTTGGTATGGCTGTTGTGGTGGTGACTGGCCAGTCCGTGCGGAAGCTGAGCATGGGTGCGGGGTTGGACTTCATAGGTCACTCGGGGAACCTGCGTTGTGGTCCGACGTATTTACAGGTTGACAGGTATGCGATGCCGTCCAGCAGGGCTTCCATGTCATTGGTGGTGTACATGTTTGCCAGCCAATGAAGCGGATGGTGGCTGTCAAGGTGTTGTTCGTAGGTTGTCCCTTGGAGGACCATGATGGGGCATGCTGGGTGACATTCGATGTAGCTGTTCTCGATGATCCGTCGTGTGGAGGCACAGTGGTTCCATTTCAGTGCGCGTGCGATGTTGGCCACATACGCCATGCCCCTATAGGCAGAGCAGGCCCTGTCGTGTGCGTCCAGAGGGAGGAGTAGTGGTAGCAGGTCCGCCTTCAGACATGCCGGGTTGGAGAGGCATATCTCGACGGGATGCTGGTAGGGACACCTCCGACAGTAGAAGACGGGCATGACGCAGCTGAACAATGTGATGCGGTAAGTCAGTCGGTAACTTACGTTCAGCAGGGACAGGAGATCGCATCCCAATGTATGTATCGTGCTGGTTTGGTACAGCTTGAGCTCTTCGGCGTAGTTGGGTAGGTGTGTTGCGGTTGCCATTTCGCAGCGGTTCGTAGAGGTGGCGTGCTCCGGCTGTGTGTGCAGTCTGCAATGTGCACGCTCCGGGGTTGCTGTGAGCTCTGTGTAGTCATGGGGAGACAGGACTTGTGTTCTGTTGGCTTGTTTGGAGGACACGGGCCCTCTTCCCACATGCTTCTCAGACAGTTCAAGGTCGGTGCTGTGTGACTCCTTCCAATTAACTTGCATGTGGCCGACATGGGGGAGTGTTTTCTTCTTTCCTCCCCGTCCGTTGTGTGCTTCTGTGATATGCGCTATCTGCCGTGTGGTCGGTCTCCTCGGCATGCCTGTGTTGGTCTATTCTTGGACAATGGCTGTATTCACCGGCTTCTGTCGTAGGGCTGTGGTTTCGGTGTTGGAATGGAAGGTCATTCAGTGCTGTCTGCTCTCCCTTGTGTGGGCGGCAGGCTGCCTTTCCGCTCTGCGTTGGGCCTTGTGTGTGGATGTAATTCTTGGGCCACCTGTTGTCGGTCCCCGGGCTCTTTGGTGTTCCGTTTCATGTGTCTTGTTCATATGTGCAGGGTGGTATGGGTTTTTCAGTGTGGTACTGGCGTTCCTCTTCCCGAAGGGGCCCTGCTTCTCCTAGTTGGTGTTGCCGCCGCTGTGTGCTTCGCCATGTTTGTTACACTGGGGTGTGTCCTGCTGTTGCGTGACTTAACTGACATGTGTGCGTCGGTTGTGTGGCGTTGGGTGTTGTCCGTGAATTGGGCGTTGGGGACATGTCTGTGGCCGGCCTGTCACGTGTCATGTGCGTTCGGGGTGGGGCTGGTGTGTGTGCTGCTTGGTTGTGTCCCTGTGTCTGTGTGCAACGCATGCATGGCGCTGCGGTTGGCCTCTGCGTTGTGCGCATGTGTGGCGGCGTCATCGGCGCTTTGGGGCCGTGACGGGGTGGTTGGTTCCTAGTCCCAGGTGGTGTGTACACATGTGTTCCGCGATGTTAGGATTTGGCCTGTGTGTCATATGTGGATGCAATGGTGGATGTGTAGTGTGCACGCGCTGGTGGGGGGTTGTCCGCTTTTTCCGCCCTTGCACTGTGTGCGCTGTTTGCGTGCACTTGTTGTGTGTGTGCCTACCTGCGTCTCCGCGGTACGTTGCGTCCTTGGTGGTGCATCAGCAGAAGCATGGGAAGGGCCTGCAGTGCTGGATTCATGCCCGGGGTGCCGCTTCTTCGTTGTCCGTGCTCTGCGTCCGTGTTTCCGCCTCTCTTTCACGTGCGGTGTCTCTTTGCCGTGGGAGCCGTTTGTTTGCGGCATCGTAATTTATGCGCCGGGCGGGACGTGTTTCGTCGGACGGTGTGTGTCAGTTGTGCTGCGCCGCTACGTGTGCGGGCGCACTTTGATGGCGGACGGTGTTGCTGGCTTGCCGGCGGTGTTTGGCCTGCTTTTCGCATCGTAATTGGGCGGGCGTGTGGACTGCTGCGTGCCGGCGGTAACTGGTGGTTTTTGCATCTGCCAGCACGGCGGTAGTGCTTCCGCCCGCCATCGTAATGGGCCCCATAGTTCTCCAGCTGTCTTCAATTCAATGTTTTTTACATCTGAATTTGCATGTCGTAGAAATTCAAGTAAATCGTCCCATGCATATTCAGCACAGCTAAGCGTAACAAACCACGTAGGGGTTCCTAAGTTTCTTAACATACATTTAAGTTCTCCGTGACGACGATTCCAATACTCATTAGTACCACGTTGACATGCCATCAAATTAATTAACTGAGATTCTAAATGATTGTCTCTTTGTTGAACTTTGTCCAAAAAATCCTTTGCAGAAACATGTGTAAGATGAACTCCCATTTTTAATATGTGGTTCACTGCATATGAAAGTCCAGACAAGTCACTTTCAAACAGAAGATGAAATAAATATGGAATACACTGTCGAAATCTTGGATCTTCTGAGTACAATCTTGTTGTACGATATTCTGAAGCTGGAATCTGCACTGGTCGTTCATCATATCGTCCACCTTTTCCGGTGGGGATGAGCTGTGGAAAACAACGAGCTTCTAAACTTTTTTCCCATACACTCATGGGAGTTCCCTTTGCTTTCTTCATTTGGAATAATTCAATAGTGTTTCCTATAACTTCTTTTGAATGTGGAGGATGTATACTGTAATGTTCATACATTTCTTCACTCCTGGAGTTGTCCACTTTTTCTATTTGCCCAGTTGAAATTTCTCCATCATCTTCTAAAGATAATTCTTGTTTTTCCACATATACATTTTTATAATAAATATTGTTTTGTACAAGATATAATGTAGCCTTTTGAAGTTTGGTGACATCTACTAACTCTTGCCATATTTTCCGACTCTTTGTTGGTACACCATTAACTAGAATAACTACAGGTTCACTTTCATCTCTCTCTATACCAACAGTTTCAATATTTTCCTTAAAATCTAAAGGTAATTACACAACTCTCCCTTTTAAACCTCTTTGTACATCTGTTGGAGGCAGCTTACCTGTTTTAGGCTCCATACGAACTATAGCCTGAAACGGGTGCACAGAATGAACAAGAATGGACTCATAAGTATTTAAATCTACCAGCTCCGGAGGAATAGCTACCAACTCTAGGTTGTTATGTACAGCTCTATGGCATTTTGTTCTCTTCTAATTTGTTGTAACAATATTTACAAATACGTTGATCACTACCCAACTCAAAACGACCTTCCACCAACAAATAAGCACCAAATTGCTCCCACTTATCATTGTTTCCCTTTTCACTTTTTAAATACACATCAACATTCCTAGTTTGACTTCTATAGTGAGTACGTCGACAACAAATACAAACATAGTTTGGTTTTTCACAAGAAAGTACCTTAAACTTTGTAATTTCTTTTACAAACTTCTCAGTAGTACTATCTTCCACCTATTCTTCAACACCTACATTTGTCAAACTCTCACTTTCTGTACACTCCTCTTGAGGACCAAAGAAACGAAACTGTATATCATCCGAAACATTTTTTACATCCAATACTGAACCATGCAAAAGAGCTGTGTTTATTTCACTTAAGGATAATGCAGGACTTTTCACAAAGTGCAATCTTCTTACTAACTTCCGCATTTCTGAGTGATGTACTGCTAACATTCTTAAATAATGAAAAGTACTTCGACACACTTTTCTTGAAAGACAAACAAGAGAATGACCCTGCAAGTTAGTATATTTTCTCACTTTACAAGGATCTAGTCCTTGCAACATCTTAATCTTCTGTTTAACACTTTTTTTTACCATAATCTCGTAAAAGAATTCGTAATATATCAATAGATTCCTGTTGTGTACTACAAACACTACTACAATCCCACTTATACACTGGAGCTTGTGTACGTTTCCCTTGAACTTCTTCAGCTAATACATCTTCCACATTTCTAGGAACCATCTTTTCTTTTTCAATTGGACAACCGTTTTTAACCTCATAACAATAACCACTGGTATCAACTGCATGAACTAATGTATTTTGTTGAACATAGCTTTCTTCATTAAAAAAAGATTCAGTACTAGAAGTGTGCTTCCATTCACCCGAACTTTTTTTTTGCAAAAGTTAGTTCTATTAACCAGTCTTTTTCTTTTACTTTTCTCCTTCATAAAGTGCATTGTTTTATTCAATGTTTTCATTCTCTTCAATACCAATATAAACAATTTTCTTTTCAATTTAAAAGCCTTTTCGACTACACTTTCAATCTGTGGTTTTTTCTTGTAAAATGCTGATTTTCTTTTATATTTTTTGCAATCTTTCAATAAATTTTGTGGTACTCTACTTTTATACATTCTCTTCCTAATGTCTTTATATTCTTTCATCCTTTTTTCAACATGCATTGTTTTCCTATAACCCGATTTTGCATTAATTTACCTTTTTTTCGTTTCCTTCTGATTGCTTGTAGTACTTTTCTTTCTCTTTTCCCCATTTTAAAAATCGATTACATTTTTAAAAAGACTTAACAAATTCTTTCATTCTCTTACCAGAAGACTTTTTCTAATTTCTGCTTTTCTCTCTCCTTTAAATAGTTCTGTTTTCTTTGTTGTCTTTTCTTTTAAACTTTTCTTGTCATACTGAATGTTTCTTAATAATTATAGAGAATATCTAAAAAAAAAAGAAAAGTTTATTATCTTTCTAAAAATTATTTAATATTATTAAAATAATTATATACAAATATTGTCATCTATAAATACAGAAATACATTGAGTAGTGCCTAGGTGAATAGATGAGTGCAACAGTAGGGCCTGGGGGATTGTACGACTGCAAGGGTAGTGCCTGGGTTATTACATGAGTGCATAGGTACAGCCTGCATGATTGCATGACTGCAGGGATAGTACATAACTAGTGCCTGTGTGATTGCATGACTGAAGGGGTAATATCTAGGGGATTACTGGAGTACATAGGAAGTGAGTGGGTGATTTTATAAGTCCATAAGTACTGCCTGGGTGATTACAGAAGTACTAAGGTACTGCCTGAGTGATTACAAGAGTGCAAAGGTAGTGCCTGGGTAATTTTACGTGACTGCAGGAGTAGTACATAACTAGTGTCTGGGTGATTGCATGACTGCAGGGGTAATATCTGGGGGATTACAGGAGTACATAGGAAGTGAGTGGGTGATTTTATAAGTCCATGAGTACTGCCTGGGTGATTACAGAAGTACTAAGGTACAGCCTGAGTGATTGGAGGAGTGCAAAGATAGTGCCTGGGTGATTTTATAAGTGCATGGGCACTAGCTAAGTGATTGGAGGAGTGCATAGATCCTGAGAGGGTGATTGGAGGAGTGCAAAGGTATTGCCTGGGTGATTGAACCAGTGTATAGCTAATGCATTGGTGATTGCATGAGTGCAGAGGTAATGTCTGGGGGATTAGAGGAGTACATAGGTAATGTCTGGGTGATTGCATGAGTTAAGGGATATTATCTGGGTGATTATAAGAGTACATAGGAAGTGCCTGGGTGATTTTATAAGTGCATCGATACTGCCTAGGTGATTAGAGTACTATTGTGGTAGTACCTCAGTGATTGGAGGAGTGTAAAGGTACTGCCTGGGTGATTTTATAAGTGCATGGGCACTGGCTAAGTGATTGGAGGAGTGCATAGATCCTGAAAAGGTAATTGGAGGAGTACAAGGGTATTGCCTGGGTGATTGAACCAGTGTATAGCTAATGCATTGGTGATTGCATGAGTTCAGAGGTAATATCTGGGGGACTACAGGAGTACATAGAAAGTGCCTGGGTGATTTTATAAGTGCATCGGTACTGCCTGGGTGATTGGAGTAATACTGTGGTAGTGCCTCAGTGATTGGAAGAGTGTAAAGATAGTGTCTGGGTGATTTTATAAGTGCATAGGCACTGGCTAAGTGATTGGAGGAGTGCATAGATCCTGACAGGGTGATTGGAGGGCGCTGCATCCAGTGCATTTCGCTGCCGCCGTGAGGGGAACGGCTACCGACGCCATTACCTGCCTGCCGTGAGGGGAACGGCCAACAAGTTCACTCTTTTGCCGTGAGGGGAACGGCCGTTGGGGTGACTAAAACCCCCAGCAGCCCCGCAGCGGCGCTTGCTGCGACGCTGCTTTCTGCGCCAGGAGGCGCGTAAAACACCAACCAGCCTCCCGCAGCGCGGGACGCTGCATCCAGTGCATTTCGCTGCCGCCGTGAGGGGAACGGCTACCAACGCCATTACCTGCCTGCCGTGAGGGGAACGGCCAACAAGTTCACTCTTTTGCCGTGAGGGGAACGGCCGTTGGGGTGACTACATCCCCCAGCAGCCCCGCAGCGGCGCTTGCTGCGACACTGCTTTCTGCGCCAGGAGGCGCGTAAAACACCAACCAGCCTCCCGCAGCGTGGGACGCGCACGGGTGTGCCCGGGCAAAGCCCGGGCAAAGGGCGGGCCCGTCTGCACCCGTCAGAGACCGGTGGAGGCCGGGCTGGGCCATCCCTCTGACAATTACCATCATATATGACATCGGTGTGGTGAGTAAAGCAAGGCGTGTTCCCGTGGATTTTGTTTGCCATGGCTCAATGGTCTGCTATGCCCAGTTCACGTGCCCCTGTCTCCATAGATAGTATGCTGGAGAGAGTTGTCAATATCGTTAGTACAGAAATTGAGTTAACTGAGAGGCGTATGCCCCTGGGACTAACAACTCCTCAATGCACCCCCACTAACATTAATGGTGATTTCACGAGCTCCCCATTGTTGCTGAATTAGCCAATCGAATATAATATGCACTTGCCAGCCTTGGGAAGCGGACCGGGTGATGAGGGTACCAAGGTTATTGGGGATCCTAGGGAGGCTGCGGATCTTTTGCCATTGACATACTGTAAGGACATTGGCGCTGGCGTTAACGTGAATGTTTCCGCAAACCCAGAAATTGCAGGGGCAAAAAGAAAAAGGAAAATAAATAAGCCTGCCTTCCCAAAAGAGGAAGCAACCATCACGTCTAAAGCCACAGCGTACTGCTTTAAGCACATGGATTCAAGGCCCAGCGGTCCCAGCGGTCTCAGCTGACATAGCAACTGATATAGTAACTGTCAGCGCCCCTGCTGTTTTAATGCAAATATTTTAATGAAAATAAATAAGCCTGCCTTCCCAAAAGAGGAAGCAACCATCACGTCTAAAGCCACAGCGTACTGCTTTAAGCACATGGATTCAAGGCCCAGCGGTCCCAGCGGTCTCAGCTGACATAGCAACTGATATAGTAACTGTCAGCGCCCCTGCTGTTTTAATGCCTATTGATATGCATAACCATTCAATTCATACTCAGACTGAATTTGCACCAGCACTTTTTAATAATATGAAATTGGGAGACACTGCAATTGATATTATTGTGGATACTATGTTTGAGCGCGTTAAGGAACTCGTTGATAGGAATTTTGTTACACTTTGGAAGCGCTTGGATCGCTCTAGAATCACTAATTAATAAGTCTAGTTTGCACAGCAATGTACCCAAAATGTTATCACAACAGGGGGAGTCACATAAAGCGCAGGCTCAGAGCAGGCCAGCTTTTAGCATGCCACAGCAAACCTTAACTGCTATACAGCCTCCGCTAATTGGCCCTTGTGACACTTGTCGCAAAGTCAAAGAATGTATTCTCCCCGAGATTCCTATTCACTTAGAAAAAACTTTAAACCCATGTAACTCCAATACATTACATTTATCTAGTCAATTAGCTGACCATGCACCTAGCATAGCCCCCGCAAATAATGCTAATTTAGCATATAGTTCCCAGAGTACTGTCCCTGCCCCTGTCACCAGGATCAATGTTTGCGGGCCCGTTGACGTAAGAAAAGATGTTCTAAGCTTACCACCCGAGGCCTGTCCTTATGTCTTGGTCTTAGCAGGGGTGCCCTCTATAGGGAAAAATCAGTCAGAGTCGTGGGACCAATTATGCAATAAGAGTATTAATTGGCTGGCTAAACACAAAGGGTTCAGGTTGTCTAACACTAATGACATCCTGATGGTGCGCAGGGTTGGCTGGGTCAGTCCCTCAGACAAGACCATAGAGGGAGATTGTGTTGTTATTAACTTTCATCGACCGGCTCTTGTTAAATCAATATTAATGTCAAGAGTGCATAACAGCTCCCCACCTACTGATGTCTGGTCACTGCCTCTTGGCTATTTTTATAAACCCAATATCCGCCATAATATACCTGCTATTTCTCCATTCTTGTTGCAGAATAGGTTTTCTTCCCTCTCTGGTTTAGATACTTTAGATTGACTGTATTCCACACCAATGTTCATCGAACCAGGCTCTATTACAACAGTACCTGTTTCCCTGATAAAAGATGCTTCTGGGCCACCAGACCAACATCTGCAGGTGTTAAGCTGGAATATTGCCGGCTTGGCCTCCAAAGTAGATAATGAGGACTGGGTTAAGCTGGTAAATAAATTTGACATCTTAATGTTTCAGGAGACCTGGGCTACAAGGGAGTTATATCTCGAGGGCTTTCAATGTTTTAATGTTTGTGCACTTGCCCCTAAATATGGGCGACCCTCTGGTGGCCTTTCTATTTGGGTTAACATTTTGTCTGGTGGTAGTGTCAAAATTATCCCTACAAATAGTCTAAACTTCCAAGCCCTGATATATACGCGGGGGCTTCTATTTGTTTTATTAATTTTTATAACAATGACTTTTTAAGTGTACCTAACATGATTTTTGCAAATCTTTTTAATTTTGTCTCAGATATACAAACCCTAACAGGGTACCAGAATTTATCTGGAATCTGCCTGGGCGGTGATTTTAATGTTAAGATCTCTGGGGCAATTAAATTGGACACTGTCCATGAACCATATGTAAATCTGTGTAAAAGGGGGACTGAACTATTGGATTATTTGTCGAATCACGACTTATTAAATGTGATGGATATTGCAGCCATAAACCATCATGATGACAGTCGCTCAATACCCACCTACAGAGGTCGTGGATGTGCCTCAATAATTGATTATGTTTTTATATCAGCCACGCTTGAAGATATTTTAGCCAGAGCTGAGGTTATACCTGTTGTGTTTGGGGACCACAACCCAACCTCGGTTATGCTTAGAATTGCCCTTAGAAATAATTTTATTGCAGAACCAGGGGCCTGTAATCTATCATCCTCAACTGATAATCTAAGAATTATTTGGAAAGGTATCGACAACAGTAATGTGTTCTTGAACATGTTAACATCTTATCGATCACTTATTGATACGTGTTTGTCGCTTACTGACCCTAACCCTGAGGTAGTTGCTGCTTTTGCCCACTTATGCGCAGGCATTAAACAAATGATCTCAAAACCTGCGCTTAATAATAACCACAATCCCAAGTGGTTTAATAGCGTTTGCTCACGGGCCAATAGAGAGCTTCGTGCTGCCTTGTCGGCTACACCCAGGGATGCAAACCTTATCAGATTAATGAGGAATCAATATAACAAAGTGGTTAAGCAGAGGAAAGAGGAGATCCTGAAAGAACAGTGGGATAATTTGGCCTGTGCTGCAAGATTTAACAATACAAACAGCTTCTGGGCAGCAGCTAAAAATATGAGAACTATGGGCCAGACTCTAACTCCCCTAAGCTGTAATATAACCAGCGATGCCTGGGTTGCCCATTTCTCAAAAATATATACAGCCTCTCCTCAGAATGAGGTGCATATAGACTTTCAAGTTGCTACACGAATCCAGATATCATTATCTGAAGTTGAGGATGCAATTGACCAAAGTTTAGGTAACAAGGCCCCTGGCCCTGATGGGCTTTCTATTGACCTTATTAAGCTTAAACCGGAGTTTTGGGCACCGCTTTTACTTAATGTTTTTAACAACCTAACAAACTCCCAGATCCCCAGCACATGGTCGACCAGTATCATAGTCCCAATTTTTAAAAAGGGGGACAGGTCCAACCCCAGTTGTTATAGACCGATCTCTTTGATCGATAATACACTTAAGATACTTGGGCGGGTGTTATTTAACAAAATCAGGAATTGGGCTGAGGATGAAAGTATTTTAAATAAATGTCAGTTAGGTTTTAGAAGTAAATTGGGAACGGTAGAGCAATGCCTCAATCTACATTTGATAGTTGGCAAGTACACAATAGCTCGGAAGTCTCCCATCTACCTAGCTTTCATGGACCTCACCTCAGCATTTGATTTTGTAAACCGATCACGCCTATGGTTATGTCTTTTAAAATATGGGCTGGATGAGGCCTTAGTGCATTTTTTGGCTTATTTACATAGGGACCTGGGGGCAAAGGTGAGGATCAGTAGGGATGGGGCAGTCTCAGAGAATATTATTATTGGCAGAGGGGTCAGGCAGGGCTGCGTGCTGGCCCCTCTGCTTTTTATTCTATACATTAATGAGCTGCATAATGAGTTGTCTACACTGACTATGGACGTCCCGATGATCAACGGTAATAAATTACCTGCCCTATTATATGCGGATGATGCGGTCCTAATGGGCCGCACACCTAACGCTCTGCGCATTTTAGTTGGGGGTTTTGTTGATTTTATGAATAAGCTGGATCTTTGTACAAATTTTAAAAAATCATTTTTAATGAGTTGTGGCCCGAAAAAACACCATGTTAATGTAATTACCTCTGGTTCTGAAAAACTGTTATGCACACGCACTTTTCCATATTTGGGTTTGGTTTTTGCAGATAATGGATCTTGGGCTGCTCATTTGGCATATAGCCGGAGCAAGTTTTTAAAGGCCGTTAATTCGATCCTGTGCCTTCCCCAACCTAGAAGAACTGAGGTAGTGTTATCTCTATTGAAAATATATAAAACTCAGTGCTTACCTACCGCAACATATGGAGCTGAAGTTTGGGGCCACGTGAATTGCAACAGTATCCAGGTAGAAGAAAATAGATTCTGTCGGAGAGTTCTGGGGGCACCGATCTGTTCCTCATCCTTTGTCTGCCACCATGAGTTAAAACTGTCCTATATAGAGGATTATATTAGGACCCGCCCAGCCATTTTTTGGGTAAAAGTATGGCAAAATTAGGCAGCCACGTTAACCAGAGAAATCATAGTTGACTGTCTTAAATGTGACAACGGCCATGACATACCATGGTTGGCGGCCGTTAAGGATAGCCTGTCCACTGTAAACCTGTTGCATGTTTTCACAAACCCAAGCACCATGGCAGGCGTTAACAAAAAGATTATCCAGAAGTCTTTGTATGAGAATTACGGCGACTTGAGATATAAGCAAGAAATTTTGAAATCCTCAGTCGCCCGGTATATAACTATGCTGGAAGTTGACGGCCCCCCTACAAAATTCCCAGCTAGTTATCTCCTAAAAGTGACTAACCGCTGGGAACGAAGCTTGCTCTTTCGCCTTAGGGCTGGCACCTTAAAATACCTACTGTGCTTCCCCTTGGGCTTTAATATCAATCTTGAGCAAATGCCTTGCCCCTGTGGAAACCGCGGTAATCAATCCATGTTACACTTTCTGTTTTTCTGTAACTTCTACCAAATATATAGTAAACAGCTGCTGATTCCCTTTTTTAAGGCTTCGGCCATTACTGATTTTAAGGCGGCCTAAAGGGATATTGTTACGCTTAATGGGGAAAATTTAACCCTTCGTGTTAGTACCTTTTTAAGTTTGGCTGTTCGATCCCGTGCCTCTATGAGTACTGTATAAGTTAAATTGTCTGCACTTTATTACATTATGCTGCTACATTTTATGATTCACACTGTTTTTAGAAATATCGTTGTTATTGGTTTTAACTAAATTATAAGTTTATGATGAATTTGTCGTATCGATTTTTGCATAATGTATATGTTTTTTGTGTGCCTATTGCTTTTTAGCTATGCGCTCATTGATTTTATGTATGTCGATTGTCATTGTTTTTAATGCATATTTGTGCTGGTATTTTATTCTGTACTTTTATGGATATCTTTTATCCGAATAAAGAACGAATTGAATTGAATTGATTGGAGGAGTGCAAGGGTAGTGCCTGCGTGATTAAACCAGTGTATAGCTAACGCAGTGGTGATTGCATGATTGCAGGAGTTATGTCTGGGGGATTAGAGGAGTACATAGGTAATGCCTGGTGATTCCATGATTGCAGGGGTAATATCTGAGAGATTACAGGAGTACATAGGAAGGGCCTGGGTGATTTTATAAGTGCATGTGTACTGCCTAGGTGATTGGAGTAGTACTGCGGTAGTGCCTGAGTGATTGGAGGAGTGCAACATCCTGAGTAGTAGCAGAATACTGAAACTGCAGCAAAAAAGTCAGCTCTATGACATGGCGTACACTTTTGTACTGCAGCTTCTAAATTCTGTAACTACTCAGGGTGTTGGGCGTACCCAAAATAAAGCATAAAAGCTACACATGAGTCTGTTATAAATCTCACCATATTCCTGAAACTATACATGCATATATGTCTACCTTTTGAAATCATCATCATATATAGCAGAAATAAACAAATAGACTGAACTTTACATTTCAAAGACACACCTACATTTCTGCAGTGTATTTCAAGTGTGCCTTTCCCCAGACTCATAGAAAGTAGCCTAATCAGTAATCCCTTCTGCCAACATGTCTTAAAACTCACTTTTGTTCTACAGCTTCACCATTCTACGAATATTGGGCCTAGTCAAACATAAAGCAGCAGCCTGTCACATGTCTCTACCACAACTCTAACCATATTCCTAAAAGCATGCATGCTTCTATCTATACCTATTGCCAAAAGCATTACACATATTAGAATACATGTGCAAGTAGAAACATAACCACACTCACAAGACCATAAAGGCTTTAAAACTTGACAGAGTACACTTAACATTTCAAACACACCTAGATTTATGCGGCAAATTTCAAGTGAACTTTTACACAGACTCTTATAAAGTACCATAATCAATAATTCCTCTCCCAACATATCTTAAACATCACTTTTCTACTACTACTGCTTCACTATTCTAGTACTAATCAGGTATTGAGCATAGCTAACAGCAAAGCAACCCTTCACTTATCTTTGATGAAAGTCTCCCGATATTTCTAAAAGCATGTATGCATATGTCTGTACCTTTTGCTAGCAGCAACATATATAAAAGTAATATACAGATAAATGTATACCTGTGTTTTATACATCAATCATCTTCAGACGCATAACACATACCATAAAATATGTGCAAGTAGAGACATATCTCAGTCACAACACCATCCACAGCTCCAAACTTCACAGACTACACTTCAATTTTCAAACAGACACTGAAAATTATGCGGTATATATGAAATATACCTTTCCACACAACATACAAATTACTGTAATAAATAACATCTCTACAAACATCTCAAACCTCACTTTTGTGCTGCTGCTTTACCATTCTACAACTACTTATAATGTTACACCTACCCAAATACAAAGCAGGAACCCTTCACATGTCTTTACTAAAAGTCTCACCATATTCCTAACAGCATACATGCATATGTCTGTACCATAACACTATCCAAACCTTAAAAATTCACAGAACAAACTTCCAATTTCAAGCAAACACCAAAAATTATGTGGCATATTTCAATTGTATCTCTCTAGAAACTTAAAAAAGAAGCCTAATCACTGATACCTTATGTCAACATCTTTAAACCACACTATTATGCTGCATCTTCACCATTCTACTACTACGCACAGTCTTGAGCCTACCACATAAAAAGCAACAACACCTCTTTGTTATACATCATGCACCTTCAAATGTATAAGACATATGAAAATACACATACAAGTAGAGACATACTTGAGACAGAATCCATGCACACCTTAAAATTTGACAGACTCCACTTCCAATTTTAAAGCAACACCTACAATTATGCGGTTTACTACAAATGTACATATCCACACACTAAAACAAACTACCATAATCACTAATCCATCTTCCAATACACACATATTACTCTACAAAATCTATTTCAAACAACATTTAACTACAATAAAACAAACTACAATACACATCTCTACATTTAATATTATATTTCAAACATTACAGTTCATCAATAATTTTTAAAGATTAAAAATAAACCTAATACATAATACACCTCACAAATGTATAACTCACCTTCCAAATTGATTTGTAGAATATAAAATATCACAAACTCATAAAAGATTTTCTTATGCACACAATCAATGTAATGCAGCACTCTCAACAAGGTAAAACCAGTAATGGCAAACTTTCCCTCTTTTTCTCCACACAAATAAATGTAAGTAACAAATCACATTGCTTACTACATAATTTAAAATTGTAAAACACATTTCTATTGGTTAGACATATTAACCCTTACCAACTGACTTCTAAAAGTGCCCAAACTGGTTCGGGAATTTTTTGGAGTCGCGACTCCACCGTGCACCAACGCGATGGAGCCGCGAATCCATACGGGAGTGCAAAAATATATTACAAATAAAAATACCACTATTTTTTAACACACCACTTCTAAAGATAGTACTGACTTGGGAAATTATACTTTAATAACATATCACTTATATATAAATTACAATTTCACATTTTAAGTCCACAGTTAAGTTTCAACCCTTCCCCCATTCTGCTTATTGCCAGTTTCCATAGTAACAGTTCATGGAACATTCAACTGAACAAACAGGTCACAAGTTCACCATATTTTCAAGTTCAGCACACAAGGTTACAAATGCAAACAGCAGGTCTGGTTGACTTTTGCAAAATATGAGCTTATCCTATCTACTGTACCTTTCAAACATTTTTTACTAACCAATCACGAACATGCTTTTTAAAGAAAGTAACATGCATCCTATTTTTGAGTGCACAATGTTCTTAAACAACCAATCAATTCTCTACTTTTTAAAAAACAGCATCTTGTCCACCATTTTAGATACCTCTCATTCTACCAACTGACTACCTCAGCTACAGACATCTTTTCATTACTTCCAGACATCCCTTCAAGATGCTTACAGTATGGATTGTTGGACACAGCTATGTTTTCTGGTGCAAAAGGTATGCTGAACGCAGAGGTATTGACAAAGACCTAGCTCTGCAAAATGTGGATATTAAATGGATTGCACAGAGAGGATTAAAGTTGCACCAATTGATGCCTTTGGTTAAAACCTTTTTGCATCTCCAACCCCCTGACCTCATGATTGTGCACTGTGGTGGCAATGGCCTAGGCACATTGACTGGGGTAGGTCTGGAAATGCTAATGAAGAACACCTTTGCACAATTGATGTTGCTTTTACCTCAAACTGTCTTTGTATACTCTAATATATGCCAAAGAGAGAAATGGAAGTGGTCAAATCAATTCTGTCCATAGATTGAGAAAGCTAGAAAAAATGTCAATAAAGCTGTTTCTGCTAACCTCAGAGACCATATGATGGGCTCCATCTATAACAACAATCTACGTTTTGATATGGATGACATCTACAGAAGTGATGGAGTATACTTCACAGATCAAGGAAGCAGAGTCTTTCTCAACAACCTAAAGCTGTGCATCCGCACTTACATGTTGCTACAACAAACTCATAATGAAAACAAGGGCTCTTTTTAGAGCCACCCTATAACATAATAGTGAATATAATTTTTTTTTACACATACGTATTTTTTTTTTTTTTTTGTGGATTCGCGCACCCGAGGCGAATCTGCAAAAGCATGAATTCAATGTACTACAACACAATACCCTTTTCAAGTTTAACTATTAATTTTTAGTTTTATATATTTTTAACAACTATCAATTGTAATCTTGTCATTAACTTCAATCACAGTAACTCTTTAAAATAACTTCACAAATACAACACTACCTTCTAAATTATATACTACTTAATTATTTATTTAAGGTGAATTCGCGAATCCAACACGACGTTACATGGAGGGCCACGCTGAGAGCCGCATTGGGGTCGCGACTCCAAACTCAAAAGAAAAAAAAATGCCCCACTTCCATTATTTGGTATTCGCCCCGGGGACCCCATCCCCGGGGCCTGCCAGCATTTTTTTTTTTTTTTTTAAATAAGGAGGGGGACCTCTTGGCCCCCCTCCGAAGGCCAATAATGGCCCTGGGGACCCCATCCCCCAGGGCCTGCCCTCCTTGATGGGTACCGTGGGGGGAGCCCCAATGCCCCCACAGTCCCAGCCGGCTCCCCGCCTCCTGCGGGAGCCGGCATTGCTTTTGGGCAAGGGAAGCTGATAACATGCAGCTCCCCTTGCCCAAAAGCAATTCTGCTTAGCTTCTTGGAAGCGAGAGCAGGTTTTCTGCTCTCGCTTCCAAGAAGCAAAGCAGTGTTTGCTACGGCAGGGCGGGAGCCGTGCACCCGCCCTGCAATAGCAAACAGCAATGTCCCGGGGGTGGGTACCCCGGGACATTGCAGGAGCCGGTCCTGGGGGGTGGCGGTCCCCAGGGCCATCGAGGGCTCCAGGAGGGGGGCCGTGCGGCCCCCCATCATGTTTGAAGCCCCGGGGAGGTGGTGGTCCCCGGGGCTTGTGGGGGCCCGCGAGGCCCACTCCCTCGATAATCAACAAAGCCCCGGGGAGGTGGTGGTCCCCGGGGCTTGGGGGGGCCTGCGAGGCCCCCAGCAAATAATTAATGAAAGCCCCGGGGAGGTGGCGGTCCCCGGGGCTTGGGGAGGCCTGTGAGGGCCCCATGCACAAAAATGTAAATGCCCCGGGGAGGTGGTGGTCCCCGGGGCAGCATAGGGGGGCAGGAGCACCCCCCTCACATTTTAAATAAAAAGCCCCGGGGAGGTGGCGGTCCCCGGGGCTGCGGGGGCCCCCATGGGCCCCTGCTAACGAATTGAGCATTGCCCCCGGAACCTGGCCCACTCGGGGCTTATAGAAAATGAAGCGTGGGAGTCCACGCTTCATTTTTTTATTTTTTTTTCTCAGTGGGATTTGCGCACCCAGCGTGACTTCCGCCGAAATACCAAAAAAATGCTTTTTTTGGCCCACAGCCCTAGGGGGTCAGGGTGTTTCTACCCTGACCCCTTTCCTACATTTATAACCTTTTTTTACCTTTTTAATGTGACTCAGTTCTACCGAGTCACAAAATGGCTGCCAACACACTCTGGTTTGGAGTGTTGGCAGTCAATCAGAATGAAGCTCGTGCTCGGGAGGGTTCGCGGTTCCTCCTCGGCTCTCAGATATCGATATTTTAATTTTTTTAATTTATCAAGAACTACTGAACGGATTTACACCATTTAAAAAAAGGGCGCTTTCTGAACCAAGAGCTACCTTTTTGCCAAATTTGGTGTAATTCCGTTCAGCAGTTCGGGCTGTAGCCTCTTCCAAAATTCCTACGGTAATTAACATGGGGAAAACGCGTTTTGGGACCCCTCTTTTTTCTCGGCCCCCACTTGATGAATCACCCCGAAACTTTCAAGACAGGAGCTGACCTGAGCGAACCATTAGTTTTGACAATTTCACGAAGATTCGTCAAACGGGCCCAAAGATATTGGCAAAAGAAAAAACGCTTTTTGAATAGAAACAAGGTCCTAACTATAACTACCTACTGGCGACCACCAGTAGGTAATATATATATTTCCAGAACAACAGGTCACCGCCGCCACTCCACACGTCCCGGGTGCTACTCCAGCGGTGGTGAGCCGCTACACACGCATCCACGACGGCAACACAGTCTGGGTCAACCAAGAATGAGCGCACTCACGGAATTTTCAAGCAAAGTGCATTTAATGTGCAAGCCTCCTGCACTGACAGACGCGTTTTGGCGCTAAGCCTTTATCAATGTCAAAAATAATTATTTTAAAAATAGTTTGACATGATTTAGGTGTATATAATCATACATACATATATATGTGTGTTAGTTTGAAATAAGTATATATTTATACATATTGTTAAATATGATTTAAACATATTTAATTTACATTATATTGTTATATGTTAAAATATTTAAGATTTACTATTTTTAACTATATATACTTTAACAAATGATATTTTTGTATATATTTTTTCAATATTAGTGTAAAAGAATATATTTTTTGATATTTTTGTACTTACCTGTATAAGTATAGGAAAATTATATTTTTTTGCTCGATATTTTAGGCACGATATTTCTGTAGCACAATATTTATGGTTTCGATATTTCAGTCAACTGGCACTTCAATGTTAATGGAGATGCATACATATGAAATGCAACTGTCATTAAAATAATAACCAACAGCAACAAATTGTTGGATATTATTTTCAGATTCATCGTAACAAGTTTTGGTGAACCCACGGGTCAAATCTTAGTCCGTCTCAGGACTGGAAAGTGGGCACACTATCAGTGATAGTTCTATTTTTGAAGGTGTGCAATTGAACAGTGCACACATCAAGACGGCACATTAGACCAGAGACATTTTATGGGAATAGTTGTAAATATAAACTTGAGAGCACACAAGGAACATTGTTTCATTCCTGCAGGAAACCCATCTTACTAGGTCAAATGAGAGTGCCTTGTTGGGTAAATGGGCCTCACATAGCTACGCATCATCATCCTCATTCAAAAAGATAGCACTTACATTTCCTCTGTGCATAACATGTGTTCAAGGCTGAATTATAGATGCTGCACATGGGACATCGGCTCCTGGGTTGTGGATGTGCAGCACTTGGCAAGAGCACTTTCCAGCCACTTCCTGGTCCTGCTGAACCAACAGCTTCCAGGGCCACGGAAATCATCCAATATATGGCGGCTGTCACCGAGGGCTTTAAGAGATAGTGTATTCTGTACCAAAATTCGTCAAGAAATACTGAAATATTTTAAATACAATGCTGGCTCTGTACCAGACGTGGGCACTATATGGGAAGCATTCTTGGTGGTCCAGGCGCTATGCATTGCAAAACATAATGGTGTGCCCAAATCATTAAGAAACCACATGAAATCTGTTGAACAAGATATTAAAGATCTTGAGGCCAAAGCTATATATTAGAGTGACTCTGCGGTGCTAGCAAATATTAAAGTGAAACCCACTGAATATTAGGAGATCCCGGAATGAAAGCTTAAATTCCTAGGAAAATATGCCGCAGCATGAAAGTTTGGGGAGGGAGCTCACCCTAGCAAGTCCTTAGATAACCTCATAAAACTGATAACCTCCTAAAACCATATAAAATTTGCCCCTGATTTCTTCCTGGTTGCCAACATCTCTAAACAATCCCAGAATTAAGACTGGCTCGCCAACTTAAACCTACCAGGATTCACTCCCCAGCTGACAGGCAATGCAAAATATTTACGATTCGCAATTGACCCAAAGCTTATGTTCAAGCAACACATTACAAGAAAGACCAGGGCCACTTGGTTCCAACTCCCCCTCTTGAAGAACGTGAAGCTGTTTCCTCCAGAAGATGACTTCATAACAACTGCACAAGTATTGATCCTCTCCTATTTGGAAAGAGTGAGTGGCCTGCTCAGGCTCTACCTTTTACCTCCCTGGCATCCTTGAAAGGTATCCTAGACCATCAGCATAGCTCGTCAAGGGCTTAAAGAAACCTTTCCAAATAACTCCCACATGAAAAGACCTCCATGGCCTCCCCCTTCCAGCCTGGATCATCTTCTAAATGAGCTGCATCATAAAGCCCTCAACAAGAATACCCAGCTTAACCGGCAAACAAGCTGTCCACATCTTGCAACAATGCCAGACTAAGAGCCTCAATTTCGCCAGACTGGAGACAAAACTTTGCAAGAAAGAAAAAAATTAGAAGTCAAGCCTTCACTTTTTGTGCTCCGCCATCTGCAACAGCATCCCTGTCGCCAGCAAATCAGCACGGGCTCTCCTACAATTCAGAAAAGAGCTGAAGACACACCTATTCAAGGAGCACTACCTCTGACAGGACAGTCTACCATTGATCTACACCTGACTTCCTTCTATAATAGTATCTTCCTGGGCCCATGACCTTTGGCCAGCTCTCCATTGCACTGGCTAGGTTCACACTCTACAAATACCAACATACATATACATACATGCCAATTTGTTGAAGGCACATTTTATAAAATATACTCCACCATGTAAAAACTAATTTTGCATCACATTTACTCTATACATAAAAGAATAGTACCATTAGAGGCGTGGGCTTTCTTCAGGGACAATTCGAACATAATTTGTTTGCTCCTTTCCATATTTGATCAGCAACGTGGAAAATATGTGCTATTTAATTCTGCTCGATCAGAAACACTCAGAGATCCGTGAGCCTGCATTTCCCCATTCCAGGTATTCAACATTTACACGTAAAGGCCTTTGGCCCAGTGGATGTCAGAATAAATAACAGCTACACAGTATGAAGGAGACCTGGACTGTTATCTTCAAACAATACACTTTTCCAATAAGCAAACCTTCTTCCCTGCGTTCATAGCTAAGATAATAGGAGTGAATAATGCATTTTCGGGTGAAATGAACGTATGCAAAGCAGCCAATTAACACGTATATTAATTAGATTCTATTTGCTAATTTCTTTTAATTGCTGGGGGTTTTCGTACAGAGATGGAGGCAGGTAAGAATTTGAGAAAATCAAGCCTCAAGCTGCTTCAAAAACAAACTATTCCTCTCCATTTTCCCTGGAATGTGTTATCACCTTTACCCCCCTCCCGCCCCCCCCCGACCTCATACACTTCATCTTCACTTTCTTCCTCCTCTAATCAGTTACAAAAATGATTAAGCTGTTTGCAAAAGTTGCAACGTCTGCTATATCAGACTTAACTTAATCATCACTTAAATTCTAAATGGCAAAAATGTCCTGAATATTGCTCAGAGCAGAATAATGGCACTTTTACCCTATGTGTAATATTACCCAATAAATTACCAATTCTTTTTATGGGTGCAACTGTTAGTTAAGTGCACGTTATAGTAATGCACAGCTCCGTGTGCAATAGGGCTGCCCTACGTGTAAGGATAGTACCAGCACATCTCAGCAGTGGCACTATAATTTA
Source organism: Calotriton arnoldi (assembly GCA_963921515.1). Taxonomy (NCBI): domain Eukaryota; kingdom Metazoa; phylum Chordata; class Amphibia; order Caudata; family Salamandridae; genus Calotriton; species Calotriton arnoldi. Next base: position 267,332 of record CAWUFW010012191.1, read on the forward strand.
GTCAATCAATCAATCATTGTTTATAAAGTGCGGCAAATCACCTGTGTGGGTTTCAAGGTGCTAGAGTTGCTAGCTGCTGCATGGAGATCTGATCATTCGAACAACCAGGCCTTGAGCCCCATCCTGAATTGCTGGAGCGATGAGGCAGTCCTCAGGTGCAGGGGCAGGTTCTTCCAAGCTTTGGCCGCCAGATGTGAGAAAGAGCTTCCTCCGCTGTTGACTCAGCAGATCCGGGGGATATCTGCGTAGAAGAGGTAGGCAAATCATAGGTGTCTGGTCAGTTGGTGGAAGATCATGCGTTTGTTGATGTATGCTGGTCTTTCATTGTGCAGGGCTTTGTATACGTGGGTCAACATTCTTGAACTGGCATCTCTTATGGATCGGGAGCCAGTGTAGTGGGGCAGTAGCAGCACTTCTCAGCAGGGCTCCTACCCTACATGTGCAATACAGTGTGCAGCACTAGGGCTGCCCTACAGGTAAGACTAGTACCAGCACATCTCAGCAGAGGTGGTATAAGTTAATGGGATAGTACCAGTGCTTCTCAGCAGACTGCTATACCAAAAATGGATGGGTAACGCCACCTCTCATCAGGACTCATGTACTACAAATAGACAATGCCAATACTTCTCAGCAGGAATCCTATACTTCTAGATGCATGCTACCAACAGTTATCTGCAGGACTATTGTGCTTTTATGTGAAAAGCAGCATACTTATTCAGGGTAGTTGTATGTGAGTGTGATAGTACTGGCACTCTTCTGTAGGACAGCCACACTTTAAATGGGACAGTACCTGTGCTTCTAAGCAGAAGTGCCCCACCTTAATGACACAGTAGCAGGAACTATTTGGTGATGAATTATTTTGTGTCTGTCCCCTATTTTAAGTACATGTAATGGTCAAACTTAAACAAATAATAACAATCTTCATAGAATCAAAGACTAATACAGCATGGTTGCATTGGAGACCCCCCAGTTTTAAGAAAAACTGCAATAGTGCATACTTGCGATTCCTTCTGTGAAAAAATGAGAATACAGAAGCTTCAAAATATGGCCTATATTTATAATATTTACATGCAGTGCAACGCAGGAAGCCACCTTGCTGCGCTGAGTAAAAGGGAAGGGAAGGAATGCACTGTATTTAACATTATACAGCGCATTACTGTTCTTTCCTAGTGCTGGTGCGCTTTTGACTGTCTAGCGCCAAAGCCGGCACACTTGAGTCATGGTGCAAGGGTGCCTGTGTTGTAGGAAGGATTGTTTTTGTGCAGGAAGGAACACTTTCATGCACAGAAACAATCCTGAGAGGCATTTTCCTCTTTTTATGTGTGCTGCAGAATGCAGCACACGTAGAAGGAGGAAAAACGAGGTGAAATAAGTATACTTCTCTTCGTTATGTCTCACCTGGGGAGTCGTAGCATTTTGACGCATTCCCAGGTCTACCAATAATGGTAAAATTGGAAATGGACCAAAATCCATTGGTGGATGCATGGGAACACCCACGCATGACTTGATAAATCTCACTTAGGTTTTGCATCGCCATTGCGCCCCCATGCATGGCACAAGGACGACGCAAAGCCTTGATAGATACGCCCCTCATTGTCTCGAGATAGTGTTATGACTTCAGCCTAGAAAAGAAAAATACCACTAATACCAATAAATGCCTCATGCAGAAGCATTGCACTGGGCTGTGTCACCCACATCTCCAACTTAGAAGGTCACATTATCATGTGTCCGTGATCAGGTGTGAATTTAGAAAATAAAAATTTCTCCATGACAAAGTTTCTGGGAGATGGCATTGTCACTAACCCTGGGCCTGAACTCCGCTCCGCTCGTGGAGTTTGCAGAGTTATCCACCCTCCGCATTACGCGAAGATCGCGGAGTTCCGAAAAACTCTGCTTCGCGTTGCGGAGCGGAGTTTTTTTCCTCGCTTGTGTTTGTCAACGTCATGTTGGCAAGCGCGAGCGAGGAAAATCCACCTCCCGGCGAGATTTTTCCTCATTCGCGATCGTCAACATCAAGTTGGCGAGCGCGAGCGTGGAAAATAAATCTCCTGGCGAGATTTCTCAATGCGGGGGGGCAGATTTCTCATTGTGAGTGGTCGCGTATGCTCGCGACCGCTCGCTTTGAGAAACTGTCCATTCGCGTTGAGAAAGCTGCAGCTCGAGTAAAAATCTACTTGAGTGGCAGAAAGGAAAGCAGCACCCGCTTGCGCTGTGCATGGTGCAGTTCGCGATGAGTGCACAGTGCGGACAAGCATCCGGCACCGCAAATCACCGCGAACGGCATTTTTCTATCGCACTCCGCCTCTTGCAGAGCTCCGCGTAGCGCTGCAGAGTTTTCTTCCCACTTCGCGGAGTTCCACGTAAACTCCGCCCAGGGTTAATTGTCACACAGTAACCCGGACCCCTATACACTGGAGAAGATCTCGCCATGCTTTCTAACATGAGATGCTGTCACAGCAGATGGAGACTTTGCACTCCGAAGACTGTGTTGTCTGCCTACATAACTGCTACACACCATTAACACATCAAACTTAAGTACATACTCCCCGTTCTTAATATCTCTGTTTAACCAAATTAAGGACGGGATTCCTATCTTCAAAAGATTCAAGGAGTCAGTAGGGATTAGTATTAAGAAAGATAAAGATCCTGGGGACCCCAACTCATATCGCCCAATAAGCTTATTAAATTTGGATTACAAAGTACTTATGAAAATTTGGGCGAATAGGGTGCTCCTAGTGCCCAACAAGTGGTTCATGCTGATCAAACAGGGTTTTTGCCAGGAATATCAATGGCTGCTAATACCTATTGTTTGACGCGGGCTATCGATTACTTTTCAGTCAACAACGATAGGGCTGCAATATTAATAATGGATGCGGAAAAAGCATTCGACCTCGTTGACTGGCAAGCTTTGTTTAATATCTTAGGGAAATTTGGCTTTCCATCTCAATTGAAAGCAATGCTAAAGGAATTGTAAAAGGAAGCTGAAGCAAAGATAATTATCAATATGGAAAGGTGGGAGAGGTTAAGATTAGGCAAGGTACCCATCAGGGATGCTCATTATCCCCACTCTTGTTCTCTCTTTTTATTGAACCACTTGCTGTTAAAATCCGTTCTAACCCATTGATTTTAGCTCCCATAAGTGGGATGGCAAAAATCGAGTTATTTGCCGACGATATAATCTTCTATCTTAAGGCTGAAAATGCAAATATACAGGAAGCACTCTAGGAAATCCAGGCTTTTACATGCTTAGGTGGATATAAAGTTAATCAGTCCAAAACTGAGTTGCTTCTGTTTAATTTTATGGATTCCCAGGTGCCAGCGGGTCTACAGACTCTACCACAACGGCCTATAAGATATTTAGGTATCTATGTAACAAACAATTAGACACAATTGTTCCATTTAAATTATGGGAATACTCTTATAAAGGTAAAAGGTTTATTAGATAAGTGGACTTTAGTACCTTTATCATTAATGGAACGAGTCTCTACAGTTAAAATGTCAATACTCCCCTTGTTTGTATTCTTGTACTTGAACCTTCCTTTGAAAGTGCCTAACTCATGCTTTAGTGAATGAGATAAGGTTATTCGTGATTTTATATGGGCAAAAAACAATCTCGGGTAAAATTGTCTACCCTTCAACTAGACACTGAGCAGGGGGTTAGCATTACCACATTTTCCAACATATTATCAGGCTTCCCTGATTAGTCTGATGGAACAATTAACAGCAGCATCACCGAAGTACGATTATTTTATTTTGAATTGTATGCCAAATGAAAGTGCAGTTAAACTACCAGCTTTTCGGCGGTCGACAAAACTGCCTAAGAGAATGCGATATAAGGTTATAATGCCATTAGTATCACTCAGTAAGTTATTTTCTAACACATATAATATACTGGTATGTCGCGCTCTTACTCCACTTCAAGACTGTGAGATCTGGGGATTACAGTTTTCACGAGGGATCTTGCAATCCTGGAGAGATCTAGGTTTTGTTAAGCTGGGCAATTTTTATAATCATACAAATTTAATAACATGGGAATCAATACTACAGCCATTTGGAAGTCAAATTGCAGCTCTATGGCTAAGCTTTAACCAAGTAACCAGTTTTCTTAAAATTAATTATATGATGATTAATGAAACTGCAAGAACGATAATAAGCCGGATTAATGATAACAAGATGAGTGGAGTAGGAAACTGGTATTGGTTGTTACGCCAGAGTGCTCATAAAACATTTTTGGAGTAGTTACTTCCTAAAGTTAATGCAAGAAACAGGCTGCAGGTTTAGCATTAAAGAATGGCAGTCATTGAGTGAGATCGGACATAGAGCACTGAGAGCAGCAAACTTTAAGAGAATGGCTTTCCTATCTAGATGGATGGCATATTATACGTCTCATAAACTACATAAAATGTTCCCATCAACCCCGGATCAATGTTTCAGATGTAAGAGGAATGGTGCGGGTGGATGGGTCCATTGATTTTTTGCATGCACTAGCCTACAGCATTTTTGGGAGGAGGTTTTAAAGATTATTAGTCATTGTATGTCGATGGCTATTCTTCTATCAACAATGTGGGTTTTATTTGGCTTTTCACATATGGTGCACAGGTTAACAAAACACCATCAATATTTTATTTGTATAGCGGTTGCCAGGTCCTTGATACAGCAGAACTGGAAAACAGCAGCGGTGCCGACAATAGGTCAGTGGCCTAATAAGTTGGCGGGGACCTACGAATTTGAGGAGGCATATGCGAAGAGGGTAGGGGCACTCCATAGGTTTAAGGCTACGTGGGCTGATTATTCTTCATTTCTTCAATGAATTGTAATGACCTCCATACAATTTAGCCAACTGAGGTGAGAGATGCGGAGTAAGACAAGCTCCTGCTCTTAGCTGAATAAGAGTAATGCTGCTATACAGATTTTATTGTATAGGATTTTGCACATTCATTGTCGCTGTTTTTATCAATATACAATTGCACTGTGTTATTCTAAAAAGACTTTTGATGCTGCTATTAGGATGAATATTTGTTTAGGTTATTAGGATGAATTAGCAATTATTTGTTTTAGACATTTTTATTTGCCATATACCTGTACGTTGAAAAAATAAAGCATGAATTATTTGCATTGCCTGTCTCTTTCTCTTGCTCAAATAAAAAGATTTTTTTTTAAAACCTTAAGTACATACCTAGAGTTTGCTATGTGTTGCTTACTTCTCACACATGGCTACTGCATAAAAGTGCCCATGCACTGGAGACTGGTGTCCTACCTTTGCGCTGCTCTCAGCTACTCCCTAGTTAGTAAATAACCAGCTTGTGCAGCTATGCTGCTAATCCATGAAACATGAACAGAAGCTACATGCAACAAATGAAATTCATTTTGATATTCAGAAACAAGATGGAAAATCACATGATCAATAAATTCTTTATACTTTTACTGTACTCACCTTTCAACATGTGTCTCTTTTCATTCCCATGTAGTTTATAATTGTAGTGGGAAGAGTGTTGTAAGGTGCATTGGCCCCACCTTGAAAGGTGGAGGGTACCATCGGCCAGCGTGCATTAATACCAATCAACTTCCTATCCCATGGCTATCTGCCCCTCACCAAATAGATGAAGGATTGTATGATCATCCATTGATTTGACACCCCCTGCTACTCCCCGCCCAATTATCCCTATAACTATGCCGTATACTCCCTTCTTTCAGTTCCTCTTCATCAATTCCACCCTGAATGCTCTCTTTTGCTACCCTTCAAAGGTTACATGAGTATCAATGATTTTGGTCTTTTCAATGTATCTCTTGGGACTATATGTCATGGTTTATTGTTCATTTAAAAGCATGTTTAAGCCCCTCACCTCCAACCCCCTCTCCATGTTAAAGTAGCTGTATATAAAAAATCTTAAATAAATAAATAGTTCTGGGAGGGCCCCAGGACTGTTGCATATTAAATAAAACATAGACTGGAAAGCCAATCTAGTGAGAGAATTACTACCAAAACCTGCCTCTGGTCAATTGACACTTCTGGTCAATTTAAAATGTTATATGTTTAAACCCTCCTTTCCTCACTCAAGATACTGTTCCATGCATTCACCAGCCTTTCTGAAAATCAATTAATGATAAAACTAGTCTTCAACCCCAACACCTTCATGTTTATGTTCATGATTAACCTTTTAAAATCATAAAAACAAAACTGTAATCCAAGTGCATGCTTTTGATCTTTCTCTTCTTTTTAATGATCCATTTTCAAATGAAATATCTGCTTTTGGTGCTCTATTTTTGTTTATCCAGATATGTTCTTGTATAATAGCTGCTTTGTATTTTTGATTCACTACCTCTGCCCCATAAGCCACAAGCTTGCCCTAAAACACTCCAAGGACCTAATTTAAATATATGATGACTCGTGATGTTTGTATCCTTCTAAACAACAGTTCACCCATCCCAGAAATATCACACTCACTTGTACAATATTGCATACCCTGTCATTAGCTTATTGAAAGTGGACCTCATGTGCATTGGGACAAGTGCTACTCAATTTCCTTAACCCTCAGCCAACACTGTTGACTGTAAACAACCTAGCCAAAACAGGTATCTGCACTGGATATAAAACCTGTCTCTAGCTGACCTTGACAATGAAGATCCAACTAGGTGGATGGGTCTCTGTTGGCTCTGTTGCCCCAGCAAAGGGACTTGCGAATACCCTTACCGGGTGTCTACACCACTCCCAGTTCACTGGAAGTGTGTGAAACACTAGTACATTACTGGTGGGGAGAATAGGCTACACGCTTCCATTTTTCCACTTATCATGCCAAACAGAAATTCAAATATGTCATCTCTTGCCACCAAAGAAAAGGCAGTAGGGGCAATATGTGAAGGTTTGAGAGAGGTGAGGAATGGAAAACAGTAGGGTGCAAATGAAGAAAATATGGGGCTTGGCAAGGATTAACAATTGAGTACAACTATTTGGAGGCTACACTTGATTAGTACCTACTTCATATTAAGCTATGGAGTGCCAAGATTTAAATGTAACACTAAGTGGGGGGAACGGGTAAGACATGCAAACCCAAAACTGCTGCCCTTTTAAGAGCTCTGTACATGGTCGATTTAGCAGAAACTATTCAATGGTGTGATACGAATGAAAGGGTTGTGCGCATTGGGAAAAAGTGGATGTGGAAGCACCTTACCTCAAAAAGTGGCCTCTGTCTGAGGGATCTGACAGCTATGAATCTGAGTAACTGCGCCACTGCCTCCAGATGCAATTCGAAGCACAGCGATCTATGGCCCAGATATCAGGTGCTAACCTTAGACTAGCAGGAACTGCAATATACCACAGCTACTCATGGGTATAATTGGCTGAGGAGCATCTCTAGGGGAAAAGAGAAGTGGAAGAGAAAGGTAACAGAGAGACTTATAATGTGCATTGATTGTCTGTGTAATTTCACCAGTGTTATGCAGCATTTGAGAATAAGACTTTGTTGGTATTGATCTTTGTTGCCATGCCTTAGTTGTTTCACTCCTAGCCCTTTTTTTTCTCTCAGGCACAGTGCTGATTGGTGGAGCCAATGTGATTGGAGTGAGGGCGCGCATGGACGCTCCAGTTTCTGTCTGGGCCCCAATTGCCAAACAAGGCATCTAGGACTCAAACATGATATTATGGCGATTGTATTCAAAATGGCCAGTGAGACTTGCTGTTCTTGTGAGAGTTCAGATTTTATGAGCGTCAACTTCCAGCAATATCTTGAGAGAAGCCTTCATGACTCCAGCTCCATCCCATGCGCTAATCATCCACAATCCAGCCCCTCTTGGAACATGCAGTGAATCCCATTTGGTATCCTTGGGGTTGTGTGCAGAAATCAGGCATTTGCCACATACCCTGACAGCAGGTGTCAGCCAAGCTGAGGTACCCACAGAATTACAGTGTACACCATGTGTCTAAGTGGTGGAGGCGATGTGCTGCTGGAGGTGGGGACCTACAGTGGACAATTGCAGTGAACTGAAACTGCAGGTGTAGGACATGCTATGAGCAGGAGGACATGCCTGTGAAGACTGATAGGATGGGTCTGAATGAATGATCAGCAGACATGTTGAGGGCAGCTGGATTCCACGGCATCAGTGGTTTAATGAGTGTAGCTTATAATCTTACTTTGAAGATGACAGGAAGGATACAAAAAGAGATAAGAAGGATATTTTTTAAGGCCAGTAAGCCAGCTTCTCAGTTGAGAACAGAGGAGTGTTGTCCACTAAGAAGCTGTGACAATATCAGTATTGGTGTAGGCTGGAAATATTAAATCCCAGATATGGATGGGACAGAATATCATTCCAATAATATTGAGGCACAAGGTACCGAAAAGTACATTTCTATGCATTCTCTATCCCTAACTTCACATAGACATCTCTTGGTGATATATATATATATATATATCTTCTTGGTAAGTAGATGTGGAGTGAAGAATAGTAAATACTTACCTCCCTCTGTGCACTTACCTTTGGATATTTTGTCCCTCCAAATTGTGGTAACAATATGCAATTCCATTGATGTTTGGGATGCAATATTCCTTACTACAATCATCAATACTTTGAAGGGGAAGATCGAAGTTTAGAGTGCCTGGCAGGGGCCGGACTGGCTACCGGGCATTTCGTTCTAAATTAATAATGCAAAAACAAATGGTTTTAAAGTACACTCTAAAACCATTTGTTTTTGCACTGTTAATTAGAAATTCTGCAAGTAGGAAGGTGATTAGTGGGTCACCAGCAACAAAACTGGCCCCCATAGCAGTGAAACCAGCTCCACCCTGCCAGCCCTCTGAAACGTCTGGTAGCCAGTCTGGACCTGGTCCCTGGAAATCTGCATCTAAAAACAGATGCAAAAGACCAAGTTTATGGCTATCAAGAATATATTGGAGACACTGTCAACCAGAGCAGGAGGGATAGGGACAAACTGACTCTTAGCAACAAAAATATTTGCCTTTGAGGAGAGCACAAAATCCTCTGCAGCAGCCCAGGTTGTGTTCAAGGATTGTCAGAGCTCTACTTTGGCTGCTTTATATCAGCTTGAAGGGAAAGTGGAACTGTTGATGAATACATTTAGGTTGGGAAATCTGATATCCATGTGGTCAAGTCAAAATTGATTTGTGCCAGCTGGTACACTTTGTCCAAACACTACTGGGCAGTAACATGGAGATGAAGGATCCTCAATCTATAATTGAGATTTTCTACAAGAGGCCCAAAGGTTGGAAAAGAAGAAATTAGTCTAATACTAGTTAAACCAAGACACCAGGAGGTGAGATGATTGATCTTGTATGCAGCAGCTAAGAAGAAACATTTTGTAGAAGCAGGCCAGTGAACCATAATGTTCTCTGATGTATGGTACAAGACCCTGCAGGCAAGGCAGTCTACACTATGAGTCATGAAGGAATTTGAAAAGATGGAGATCCAGGCACTCAGCAAAATGAAGGGTTGCACAAGGGGAAGATATGTATGTCCACACTGCAACTGGATTACCTGGTGGAGGTAACAAAAAAATCACAAAATAGAAAACTATGAGTTCCAAATGGATCTACCTGTTTGTTGTCCTGTGTCTGTTTACATATTGAGGCTACCACATACTAACCTCCTGAACAGTTCAGAAGGCAGATCAGTGGAGATTGAGAGGCTTACTCAGTGGGAGATTTCCTTATCTAGCAGGAGATGCTCTCCCACGTTCTCCCTTGATTTGTTCCAAAATGATAATTAGAAGAAAGGGTTCTGGTATGTTAAGATGATGCTTTCATTGCAAATATAGGGTCGAATATAATTTAATCAATTCAATACATTGGTTAATTTGTGAAAATCTGCTCACAAAATGTATGGGAGAGTAAGATTAAGTTATACTTTGCTATTCTTGCCTTTCTAATAAATAAAAAATGTAAAACAAAAACAAAAACGATGTGGCTACCCAGTGCTTTTTTTATCCACTCAACTTCTTTCGTTTCTTTGTGTATATCTAGGTCAGAGTCTAGATATTCTGGAGATGTGACATGGAAAGTGAGGCCCAGGTTTATCAAAAGATTGCGTTGCCGTTGTGTCACGCAAGTTGACACAAGGGCAACACAATCCATAAGTCAGATTTAGCAAGTCATGCAAGGCCACCTTGCATGTTCCTGCATGGTTTGTTAAATCACGGGTAACACAAGTCAGCGCAAGTTGTTGCCTTGCGTTACTCTGTGACGGCTAAGGCATTTCATGGGTGGAGTGTGGGCATTCTCACGCATCCTCCCAGGCTTTTTGGAGCATTCCCAGATTTACCAAGACTAGTTAACCTGGGAATCTGTCAAAATTCTATGCCTTCCCGATAGAGGTGAAACAAAGACAAATATCTTTATTTCTCCTCGTTGTTTCCTCCAAGGATTGTTTTGTGCAGGAAAGTGTCCCTTGCTGCCCAAAACAATCCTGTCTGTAAAGCAGGCACCCTTGCACCAGGGTGCAGGGGTGCCTGCATAGGAGTTAGGCAGCACACAGTGCACCAGTACAGGCAGAGAGCAGGAATGCACCATATCTTGGTAAAAATGGCACATTCCTGGCCTCTTCATTTGATGTAGAACAGCGCCTAGACACCTGTGGGTAGTAGTGCGCGTTAGAAATCTTAATTTAATTTAATTTCATTTCAAGTTGCTTTGCTGTGCTGCACTGCGTCAAATACCTCCGACTTCGGCCCCAGGATCGCACTCTCCTCTGCAGCTTTGCTGTGCTCTGCGTCGCCTGCCAGCCCCACCGTTGCAGGGTTCGAATCTACCCTCATTCTGGTCTTGTTTCTTCCGCTCTGTGCCTCTTAATTTTACTGCATTGTGCCTGACTACTGTTTAAACTTGGTATTGTGCCTCACTGTTGTGCTCATTTTCTTCCCCATTCTCCATACGTTGTGTGCCTGACTGCTGTTTAATCTGTGATATTGTGCCTCACTGTTGTGCTCGTTTTTTCTCCCCTCTTCCACACATTTTCCCGCTGTTTACCCCCATTCCCGCTGCCGCTTTCTCCTGTGACCCCTCCCCCTGACCGCCCCGCTCCCACCTCCCAGCTTCACGTCCCTCCCCCCTCCCCTACATAGTGGCGGCCGCTGGCGCGCCTAAGGCAAGCCCGTTTGTGTCCGTCCGTGACCCAACCGCAGCCAGCGCCAGGAACCCTGGATCTCCGGGACCCCGCCGTTACGACTCAGCTGCACTCCACGCACTCAACCCCGGAAGACTCACCGACTGCGAGAGATCCTCGCCCATCACCACCCATGGACAGTTCTCATGTAGACTCTGCCGCATCTCCTTCACCGTCGACAAAACCACCCCAACCGCCAAAGGCCCGCATGATGCACGCACCGCCGAAACCCTAACGTGCATTCTCCTCAACGTGCGTTCCCTCCACCGACACGCCGTAGAGATCTGGGACCTGTTCGACACCCTCTCACCCGACGTCGCCTTCCTCACGGAAACCTGGACCAATGTCTCCTCTGGCCCCAACATCGCCATTGCCATCTCCGACGGCTACAAGATCCAGAGAAAGGACCGGCCACACCGCCCAGGAGGAGGACTCGCCATCGCACACAAGACCCCCCTCTGACTCTCCACATCCAGAACGAGTGACCCCCACTCTAACACAGAACACCTCCACTTCCAGATCCAGACTAGCCCAAGGACCACACTACGCGGCACCCTCATCTACAGACCACCGGGACCCCACACCCAGTCCGCAACTACCATCGCCGAACTCGCCGCACCCCACGCCATCACCTCCATGGACTACATCCTACTCGGGGACCTGAATTTCCACCTCGACAACCACGACGACCCAGATTCCACCACTCTCCTCGACAACCTCGGACTGAAGCAGCTGGTCAACGCGCCCACGCACAAGGCCGGACACACCCTCGACCCTATCTTCGCGGGTGGGACCAACATCTGCTTCAGCCACACCACCCAGCCCCTCTGGACGGACCACCACTGCGTCCATTTCACCTTCAACACCACCACCGCACCCAAGCCTGCCCCACGCCCGCCACGAAGGAACTGGAGCAAGGTCACAGAGGAACACATCAACAGCACCCTCCTCCAAGACCCCCCCAGCGCCACGACCGACACCAACTCCGCAGCCAAGGAATTTCACCGCTGGATCTCCTGCTGCGCCGACAAGCGTGCACCCCTCCGCCACCCCGCCAGACAGAGCCCCCTGAAGGCAGCCTGGTTCACCACAGAACTCCAAGAAGCCAGACGCTCCTGCAGACGCCTAGAGAAAACCTGGCAAAAAACCAGAAAACCACGGAAGCACGGAACAATCACAGGAGCACCATAAAGGAATACCACCAGCGCATAAGAGACACCAAATGAACCTTCATAAGAGACAAAGTCCAGACCAACACTACCAACGCCAAGGAACTGTTCAACGTCATTCAGCAGTTTGCAAAACCACCCAGCGAAGCCACGGACATCACACCCTCCCAAGAACTCTGCGACAAGCTCAGCTCCTACTTCCATCTGAAGATCAAGGTTCTCTACGACAACTTCAACGAACAGACGCTGGATACCACCACCCCCCTCGCCGCCGATAAGCCATCCATCACGACCTGGAATCCCGCCACCATAGAACACATCACCGCGACCATGAAGAAAACCCACTCAGGAGCCCCATCGGACCCCTGCCCACTGCACATATTCCACAGGGCCGCCGCTGCCATCGCACCTGAACTAGGACGGACCATCAACGCTTCCTTCAGGTCCGGCATCTTCCCAGACGACTGGAAGCAGGCGGAGATTAAACCCCTCCTCAAGAAACCATCGGCCGACCCAGCGGACCTGAAAAACTACCGGCCCATCTCTCTTCTCCCCTTCGCTGCCAAAGTCACTGAGAGACTCGTAAACACCCAACTGACCGCCTTCATCGAAGAGAACTCCATCCTGGACGCCTCCCAGTCCGGATTCCGCAGCAACCACAGCACCGAGACCGCCCTCCTCGCCGCCACTGACGACATCCGCATGCTACTCGACCAGGGACACACCGCGGCTCTCATCCTCCTGGACCTCTCCGCAGCCTTCGACACAGTTTCACATCGCACACTCGCAGCCAGACTTCACGACGCGGGGATACAAGGAACCGCCCTCGACTGGATACAATCCTTCCTCTCCGGCCGAACCCAGAGGATCAGACTCCCTCCCATCCTCTCCGAACCCACCGATACCAACTGCGGAGTTCCCCAAGGATCATCGCTCAGCCCCACGCTCTTCAACATCTACATGGCCCCCCTCGCCGCCATCGTCAGACAGCATGGGCTCAGCATTGTATCCTACGCCGACGACACCCAGCTCATCCTCTCACTCATGAAGAAGCCTGAAGACACCAGACTCTGTTTCCAGGAAGGAATGAAGAATGTGGCAGCCTGGATGAAAGACAGCTGTTTGAAGCTCAACTCTGAGAAGACCTAGGTCCTCATCCTCGGACCCTGCCCCTCTGCCTGGGACAACACCTGGTGTCCCGCCGCCCTGGGGAGCCCACCCACCCCCACAGACCACGCACGAAACCTCAGCATCATCCTCGACTCCTCCCTCTCCATGAACCGCCAGATCAACGCCGTCGCCTCCACCAGTTTCAACTGCCTACGCGTCCTCCGCAAGATTTTCAAATGGTTCCCCCCCGACTGCAGGAGAACCGTCACCCACGTACTCATAACCAGCAGACTGGACTACGGCAACGCCCTATACACAGGGATCAACAGAACCCTTCTACACAAACTCCAAATCATCCAGAACGCCGCAGCCAGACTCATCCTCAGGACACCGCGTCACGAACACATGGCCCAACACCTACAAGACCTCCACTGGCTCCCCGTCGAGAAGAGGATCACCTTCAAACTCCTCACCCACGCCTACAAATCACTCAACAACATCGGACCCAAATACCTCAACTAAAGATTATCCTTCCACGCACCAAAGAGGAACCTCCGATCCGCCAACCTCGCCCTGGCAGAGGTCCCCCGCATCCACAGAAACAGAACAGGTGGGAGAGCCTTCTCCCACATCGCAGCCAAGACCTGGAACGAGCTCCCTGTGAACATCAGACGCTCCCCGACCCTGCACATGTTCAGGAAGGACCTCAAGACCTGGCTCTTCAACTGATCTGGAGCTGCCGCCCCCCCCCCAGCGCCTTGAGACCCTCACAGGTGAGTACCGTGCTATATAAATCCCTGATTGATTGATTGATTGATTGAAATATGGCCCAGAACACATTTAATGTGGGAAGAAGCAAGCAATCCAGAACCAAGTGAGGTGGCAGGTGACTCGAATTTTTTCAACACATATTTTGCATTTAATTTCAAAAAAATGACTTGCTTGCTTTTTCCAACCATCCGATGCCTGTTCAAAGTGCAATACTGCAACAACGTAAACATCCTAGGCAACCCACGCTGGTGTGAAAAGCATTTATTATTAAAATCGGAACGTGCCTGTCCACACCAGTTTAAGAGCCATCGCAAGCTGTGAAAAACATGTTTTATCATCCTAATGTGTCTGAAAGACAACAGACAACGAACTGACATCCATGGCTAACACAACATGTCACTTCATAATTCTCCATGTTCATGTTGTTGTCAGTCAAAGCCGTACCCTGGATATATAGGTTCACGTAGGTCAGACAAGAGAGGAAAGTCAGAACTGCAGTTATTGAAACTGGGAAGCAATGCACCCGAGGAAAAGTTACTTGTTTCATTTTGAGTTTATCATACACAATTAATTTCGCTCGGTGCTTAGTTTTTTTTTTTTTTTTTTTTTTTTAAAGTGCTGGGGTCCAAAGCTTTTCTATGGAGCCCGACGCCAGCACAAACAAATGCTGGGATTGGGGAACTCTAAGGCTGTATAGTTTGAATCCATTACCCCCACATCTTGTCCTCCTCATCCCAGTCCTTACTTTGTGATGCGGCTCTGCCACCAACAGAGAGTTAACCATGCCTGGGACCGTAGCTCCCTGCTGTTAGTATATTTATTTTATATCTAATGATGCACCATAAAAGCTCCCCCCTCCACACCTCCTTCTGTGTTTTCTCTGTCCTCGCGGATGAGAGGTAAGCCATGCAGATGTGTATGTATTTTAAACCTTTATCGCTGGGCGCATAGGAAACAAGCATTGGCAAAGCCAATAGGTCTCGGCAATGCAAGAGTTATTGCCGGTGCCACTGTCTTTTAGCCCTGTATACACACATTTTCATTTCAAATACACACATTTTTTTTAATTTTGGTACACATTTAGTAATTCAACCAAACGAAAGCTTTTAATTTAGTAGGCTGGACTGCATATGGGAGAGCTACTCACAGGTAGCTGGAGAGCTACCAGGAGCTCACGAACTACTGGGAAACACCTAAAACAGACTGTTTCCTACAGTGAAACTTGAAGAAATGCATACAGCCTTCTACAACGCATTGGAAAACCTACGTTGGACAACGCTTTCATGGTTAGAAGCCACTTTCAATCAATCAATAACAAAAAGTAGTGTCAGGGTTGAAGACCGGCTCACCTGACGCTGTTACCATGTCCTCTTGCACACCTAGTCACAGAAGAAAATGTCACTTTCGGCTCCGCTAAGGAAAATAACACATAGTGCAAGGTACACCATGAGCATATAGGCACAGGGCGCAGTAGCCCCAGAACTCCTCAGCAACCAGTCTCCAACGTCAGAGACATGCAGACGAATCCGGGAAGCAGTGATGGGGGTCATAATGCAACGTCCAGAACTCCACAGAGCAGGCGTGAGCCTGCAGGGCCAAGGCAGCGGCCAGCACAAACCTCTGTGCACCACCGATACCCATATCAGGGGACAAGAAAAGAACCTTAATCCCCATGATAGTCAACACTACAACCCTGCATGCTGACAGGCGATTTACGTGAGACTAAGCCATGTGATGTCCACTTACATGTTCCTTTACATACTAACGCATGGGCACAGGAACCCTAGTTGTTCACTGGAAACGGAACGTCCATCTTGATTTTCCACAACTAATAGGTCAAACAAGTAGCTTACACTGAGTTGGTTCTTAGGCTTCGGCCCATGATACAAAAGATGGATTGAAATGATTGTGACATCTGACATAGAACAAAGAATAGGTCGTCTCATACCAGTGACCTAAAAGACACCATTAATAGAATTTTAAAAAATTAAGTTTTTAGAGCATGTGCACTTTGCTATAGGTCAATAAGTTGTAAGAGGCTCTATAGCTGCAAAAATGCCCAATATTGTTCTTTCATAAAAATTGCCATACCAGCAGAACACTGGTCGTGTATTAACACAAGAAGTGGCATGTCATGGCTTTTTGAGTTTCCCACAGTGAACTGTGGGGGGCGAGGGGGGGCGTGATAGTCCAAGTAAACCATATACCAAGCATTCCCTATCCTGGTCACCATCTTAAAGTCGGGCACTTTTCAAAATAGCTGGCCTGCTCGAACAGTTTTCATCTAAGTCGGCACATTATATTCCACTCATTATATAATGTAAGTAATAATTTTAGTAATTACCGTTCCAATCTAACTAAAATTATTTAAATCTTTGACAAACTGTGCATGCCTGAGCTATATCAAAAACATACATAGACTCAGCAGGTCATAAGTACTAGATAATACAATCCTTGTTATTTTCCATACCTTGATGAGTTTTCTGAAGTTAAAACACTTGTATTGTCCTCGCTCGAGGTTTTATTTGAAGTAGAAATGACCCGCCCTAGAGTGGCAGCCGTGCTAAGAGGCTGGGTGTGGACAGTCACCAAGATACAAATAGATGTCATATGACCACGATCGGTCTTTTCCGAGTTATTGGAAGCAGGTTGTGTATCTTCTCAGAGATTTAACACAGTACAGAAAGAGGAACCCCCAACAACACCTAAGCCATGGGAAGTAACATAGTGTAAACGCTAGGGTGTAGGGAGAATCTGCACGAGTGCTCATGCACAAAGCGAAGTAGCGATGATTGAGGGGTAGGGGAAATAGAGCTTAGAGCGCTGGGAAAGAAGCTCAAAACAAGTTGAAATCCTGGCAAAAAAAGGAGCCAAAACAAGCACTATTCCTCACAGCGACAGCAAGAGTTACACAAAAATACATCGACACATTGATTATTTCGCACAAAACAACGACCACATGAGTTACCCAAAAATACACAGACACATTGATTATTTAGCGCGATCTAGAAAATGTAAATATTCATCTTTGGAGCAGCAGAGTTTGTGATGAGGTAAGAACAAGATTTACAGCCCTGTTTACAGAAACAGAGCAGCAGAGCTCGGAAGAAGTGAAAAAACTGGCGCTAGTGTAAAGTGCTCCAAATCAAAGAAAAAAGAAGCTCAGAAAACATTTGCTAAACTGGAAGCTGGGGATAGATAGTAATTGGTCCATGCTCTCGGGGCGGGCTACAGCGCATTCTTGAACCTGTGTACACAATGAAGGGCAGGAAAACTACATCCAAAAAGGACAATATTGAGCAGCAGTAGGAGGAGGAAGCTGAAGTTCTCCAAATTTCGAGATCTGAATTACAGACCCTAATTAAAGAAGCTGTTGACTCCACCCCGGCAGATCTTAAAGCAAAGAGGCAAAGATTGGAGCAAGATGATGATCTGGCAACAGATCAAAAAAGAAAATACAACCAAAGCTTCCAGCTATGTGACCTCCTAAAACACATCATGGAGGTTTTTGGTTTTGAGGAGAAAACCCAGGAGGGGGAAATATTTTACTCCCATTACACTGGTGTTGCAGCAGATTATATACCTCTACCTGAGTTAATAAAGGGACCTTTGTGTAAAGATTAGAAAGACCCTGACTAACAGGAAATTCCTCACTTTTTAAATAAGACAGTTTTCAGGGCAATTTCCTGCAACCTAGAATTGTAAACGCTATCTTGGTTTCAATGGCATCCACATCAAATCTGGTATCGGAAGATTCCACTCTGCCTGATGTGGTAGACAAGAAAGTAATGGCAATGCACTAGAGGTCCTATGTTGCTGCAAATGTTTCCGTTAGAGCAAATACTTATGTAATATATGCCACTAAGGTTTTTCTCAAATACCTACAATCACTGTATGACTGGATCCAAAGGAATGATGATCCTACAACTATTTTAAGAAATATGGAACTTTTATTCCAATTATTTCTGATGTCACATTTGACAGTATTTGGGCAGCGGCATCTGTGGCTGGTGTGTCAATAGCAGGCCAATGATCACTTTGGAACAAGTCATGGAAACTCGAATCCAGCCAGGGAACTTTAATCCAGAAAGTGCTTTTCTCTGATACAAAAACCTCAGTCCAGGGTTGGATGAAATAGTATAAAAGGCTTCAAAAGAAAATAAATATTCTCACGCCTTTCAAACACTTTTCTGGCAAGAAATCCTTTATATCCAGATGACCGGCACAAAATATTCAGGACAAACTTCCCTTTCTTGGCCGGGCCTGTGGTCAGGGGGGGCACATTTGGAAACAAATCCTGACCAATTATTCCGAACACTCAAGAAAAGAACCTAAAGTGACTATTTGGAAGTTGGGGCAAGGTTAAGACTTCTTTACCATCAATGGAAGTAGTGTACCACAGATCTATGGGTTCTCAATATCATCAAGAACGGGTATTGCATCCCTTTCTCCCACAATCCTTCACAGGACCAGTTTATTCTGACCCCATTACAGAAAGAAAAGTTAAGAAACCAAGCTGTCCTCCTGGGTGTTCAAGTGCTAGTGGGAAAGAAAGCTGTGGTGACAGTACCAGAAGCACAGAAAGGTAGAGGCTTTTATCCTATTCTTTTCCTTGTTCCAGAAGCAGATGGAAAATGCCATCCAGTACTGGATCTCAAAGCAGTAAACCCTTCAGGATGATTTCAATTCAGTCAATAATTCCTTTATTGGCGAAGGATGATTACCTAATGATTTACACAGATGCTTATTATCATGTCCCAATCCACCTATCCAGCCAGACATATCTTTGTGTTGTTCTGGGAAATGAGCACTTCCAGTTTCAAGTGTTGCCCTTTCGAACTTGCAACGTCACAGAAAGTTTTTACGAAGTACTTGCGCCGGTTGTTCCACATCTTCATTTAAGAGGTGTCAGTGCCTCTTCTTTCGTAAAGGCATAGGAGAATGTGCAGATGGTAATCTAGACACTCCAGGAGCTGGGTTTCATTATCAACTTTCCAAACTCACACCTTCAACTAACAAAGGACAAGTTGTTTATTGTGGCTCAGTTCAATACTCAACTGAGCCGAGTTTTTCTTCCCCTGTCAAGAATTACAGCAATATAGAAAAGTCCAAGTCACCTTCTGTGCTAATCCACATTAACAACGAGAGCTTGGCTGAGAGTGCAAGTGTTGATGGGAGCCTCAACATGGGCACAATATTACCTCAAGCCTTTAGTGAACCATGTACTTTTCCACTGATCCCTCAGCTCTCGAAACTATGAGCAGATGATCCTGTAACACCCCACATAACACTGGAATTGGCTTGGGGTTAGTGGAGAGCAACCTGTGGAAGGGACTATCATTGCAATACTGATCTCCGGTCCATCTGAAAACAGACACAAGCCTTTGGGGGTGAGGCACAACTCAGGAGGAGCAGGCAAGGAGGGATCTTTTATCAGAATGTGAGAGTTCCTAATCATCCAACCAAAAGAATTAACAGCAGTCTGGCAAATAAAGCAGGGTCCAGTTTGACCATATAATGCCCCAGGCCCATTCTGTCTACATCTGAAGCATGAGAGTCTCAAATGTCCCTGCCAGCCCATAGACAGGGTTGTGCTAAATTGTCCACACTGCTTTGAGCGTCTACAGAGGGAGCAGGCTTCTTGCGCTTGTGTAACCTTAGATGTATCTCTCTTGTGAAGGCCAATAACCTCAGGTCACTGCCTTTCTGATAAACAAGTCCAGAGCCCTGTCCTCTGTGTGCACATCTTACTGTACATTGAGATCATGAAGAGATAAACAGGAAACATCTGTCATCTAGAAGAACAAGATGGGCTAAGAGTAGGCGTGGGGGCTAACCGCAACTTCTCACCTGATGTTTTGCTAGCTTTGGAAACAAGGATAGCAACATGGCTCAAAATAACCTGTAACCTTTTGATAAACCTTTGTGCCTTTTTTGTAACTTCTGCTTTCTTAATTTTCCAAGAAGTGCACAAAATGTTTTCGATAAAATGTCCAGTTTTTGTAAGGTTTTGCGGTCAAGCACCTGCTCATGTTTGAATTCTGTGGTCACCAGTTCCTCATTTCAACTGTATAAAGGACTGTCCACTGACCAACTCGTTGATCACCTCATACAGTGTCTTTCACAAAGAGGTGCTCCCATCTAGCTGATTGATTTATTGATTGGTTCATTATTAGATATGGTCATACCGTCTAGGTTATACTGTCTCATTGCATTTTGATATTCAATTTCTCTCTCTCTTTGAATTGACATGATTTAATATTTGCTAGATTGCATGTTTTTGTTTTTGATTAATGACGTGTCTTTGACACTTGGTACTTATTTGTTTGAATAAAGTGCCACTCCTGACTCAATTTCTGCTTCTCAGAGTGTATCTTGTTATTTCAGATAACACAGTAAATGTCGGTTCCTGTTTGGTGAAAAAACACACTCTAACAAATACCCATCTCCGATCCATCTCACAACAGACACATGCCTTTGGGGGTGAGGCACCAGTCAGGAGAAGCAGGAGAGGAAGGTTCTTTGACCAGAATGTGAGAGTTCCTAATCATCCAACCGGAAAGAATTAATAGCAGTCTGGCAGGTGTTTCAGTCAGTTGCTCCATAACTGGAAGGCAGGTATGATGTTGTAAGAACAGACAACCAGGTGGTCAGATACTACTTAATCTGCCAATGGGGTACAAGCAGCAGAGAGCTCAATCTGGTGGCGGATCAAATATGTCCCAGGGCAGAGACACACTTGCTAGCTTTAACAGCTGTCTATATCCAGGGGTATCTGAAATTATTGCCACACAGACGATGTCCACATGATCCTTGACAGAGGAGACACAGCACTACTCATTCTCCTGGATCTCTATGCTGCATTTGACGTGGTCTCACATTCCATCCTCATCAGACGCCTGCATGAGATTGGCATCCAAGGACCCACTATTTTCTGGATCTGCTCCTTCTTAACAGATAGAACACAAGCTGTCAGCCTGGCACCTTTCTCCTTGAAAGCTCACAAACTCATCTGCAGAGTGCCTCGAGCTTCACCGCTGAGCCCCACTGTATTCAATGCATACATGATCCCTCTGGCCAACGTCATCTGTGCACACAACGTCAACATTCTCTCCTGGCACTAATAAAGCTGCCTAGCGCCAGCACGGGCACGCTAGTGCCATCTTGCTAGGGTGTTTGTGCTGCAGGGACGATTGTTATGTGCAGGAAGTGACACCTTCCTGCACATAAACAATCTTAACAGGCGATTTGCTCTATCCATGTGTACGGCAGAATGAGGCACACGTGGAAAGAGCAATATACAAGGAGAAATAAAATATTTCTCCTCGTATCACCTGTTTAAGACCAGGTATTTCCTGGTCTTATTTTTGCAGCAGCCCCATACCTTGTAAATATGGGCAGCGTCAAAAAGCAATGGGTGCTGCGGTGGAACGCCCACTGCATCACCCATTGCACGCCCCTTTTACGCTAAGTGCTGCGTGAATAGGGGCATTATTTACAAGGCGACGTTAAGCCACGTTAAGTGGCTTAACGCTGCCTTGTAAATAAGGCGAAGGACTTAACACCACCAGAATGTCGCAAAAAGTGACGTTCTGGTGGTGTTAACTCCTTGTAAATATACCCCATTGTTCCCAAACATGTACTTATCCAAGTGACAGCATAATTCTCGGAAATGTACAAGTTGCATAGTCCAAAGGGATTTTGCCATCGCAGAGACAGGAAATTTAATATCATGGAAATCTGTCAGTTTGTCGTATGTTGTATGTAATGCTGCAAAGAAGTTCAGACATGATTTTTAACTGAGCAGGCGACTGCATTATTGACTTATCTTGCTGAATGCACTGTACAGCATGCCTTGACATGTACCAGCATGCCATGTGCAACATCAGTGTATAAGGTTAAAGGTAACTCCATAATACTGTATGAAATCGTATGATGATACCAGGAGAAGAAACATGAATTGAAAACTGTGTCCTATAGTCCTACATTTAATACAAACTTTAATTAGTGCAGTTATAGGATGATTCTGCAATGCATTGGTAATTACAATAATGGTAATTTAAATCTATGAATACTATGTTAAAATGGTTTTCTCAGAGATGGACAGTCCGAAGGAGTAATTGTGGATATCAGTATGACAAGTACTTGGGACCTCAAACTAGGTGCACAGGAGACACCACATCAACCCCAATAGTCACACAACTTGAGGATGGCAATTGTTCTCTCACTTTTTGTGATTTCAAATCATGACATCAGCACTCTCACTCTGAAAATAGGTAAGGCGCCACTGGCACACTCACATAGAGTACAGTGAAAAATCCATTGCTGGTACCCAGTAAAGTTGTAATTTAAATAGCATTTCTACAACACTTCATACCACACCATGAGGTGCTGAAGAGCATTGGGGTAGCAGCAGCGATTTCTTCATTAGAGCAGGGGGTGTTGCCCCCACCCACTGTCCAATGAAATTATTTTATTGCCAGGGCAGCACAGCAAGGTAACTTGATGCACTTCCCTGCACCACAATTCTCGTAAATATAACCCTAGGTTTACAGAATGTATGTCCTCACTGCTGTACCCAGCACACGAGATGCATGCCATGTTTTCGTAACCACCATAAAATCGGATAATGATCCAGAAACACGTGTATAGAGATGGCCAGTACAACTTTGTAATTACTCGAGACAATTCTGCAAGCACACACGCTTGGTGAACTGCATTAACCACAATGCTCAGGGGCGAACCTGCTGGGAGGTGAAGCAGTGTGATCCCACATTGGTTTCCTGTTTAAAAGGCTCCCTCGAGCCGGCTGAGCTGATGAGCTCGTGGAGAGGCACCTGCGCGCCTTGAGAGGTACTGTGACCTGAGAATACTTTGGCAGCCTGCTCAGCAACCCCAAATATTTGATGCCTAATCTCTACTGACGACGGATAATGATCCAGAAACACGTGTATAGAGATGGCCAGTACAACTTTGTAATTACTCGAGACAATTCTGCAAGCACACACGCTTGGTGAACTGCATTGACCACAATGCTCAGGGGCGAACCTGCTGGGAGGTGAAGCAGTGTGATCCCACATTTGTTTCCTGTTTAAAAGGCTCCTCGAGCCGGCTGAGCTGACGAGCTCGTGGAGAGGCACCTGTGCGCCTTGAGAGGTACTGTGACCTGAGAATACTTTGGCAGCCTGCTCAGCAACCCCAAATATTTGATGCCTAATCTCTACTGACGACGGATAATGATCCAGAAACACGTGTATAGAGATGGCCAGTACAACTTTGTAATTACTCGAGACAATTCTGCAAGCACACACGCTTGGTGAACTGCATTGACCACAATGCTCAGGGGCGAACCTGCTGGGAGGTGAAGCAGTGTGATCCCACATTGGTTTCCTGTTTAAAAGGCTCCCTCGAGCCGGCTGAGCTGACGAGCTCGTGGAGAGGCACCTGCGCGCCTTGAGAGGTACTGTGACTTGAGAATACTTTGGCAGCCTGCTCAGCAACCCCAAATATTTGATGCCTAATCTCTACTGACGACGGATAATGATCCAGAAACACTTATATAGAGATGGCCAGTACAACTTTGTAATTACTCGAGACAATTCTGCAAGCACACACGCTTGGTGAACTGCATTGACCACAATGCTCAGGGGCGAACCTGCTGGGAGGTGAAGCAGTGTGATCCCACATTGGTTTCCTGTTTAAAAGGCTCCCTCGAGCCGGCTGAGCTGACGAGCTCGTGGAGAGGCACCTGCGCGCCTTGAGAGGTACTGTGACCTGAGAATACTTTGGCAGCCTGCTCAGCAACCCCAAATATTTGATGCCTAATCTCTACTGACGACGGATAATGATCCAGAAACACGTGTATAGAGATGGCCAGTACAACTTTGTAATTTCTCGAGACAATTCTGCAAGCACACACGCTTGGTGAACTGCATTGACCACAATGCTCAGGGGCGAACCTGCTGGTAGGTGAAGCAGTGTGATCCCACATTGGTTTCCTGTTTAAAAGTCTCCCTCGAGCCGGCTGAGCTGACGAGCTCGTGGAGAGGCACCTGCGCGCCTTGAGAGGTACTGTGACCTGAGAATACTTTGGCAGCCTGCTCAGCAACCCCAAATATTTGATGCCTAATCTCTACTGACGACGGATAATGATCCAGAAACACGTGTATAGAGATGGCCAGTACAACTTTGTAATTACTCGAGACAATTCTGCAAGCACACACGCTTGGTGAACTGCATTGACCACAATGCTCAGGGGCGAACCTGCTGGGAGGTGAAGCAGTGTGATCCCACATTGGTTTCCTGTTTAAAAGGCTCCCTCGAGCCGGCTGAGCTGACGAGCTCGTGGAGAGGCACCTGCGCGCCTTGAGAGGTACTGTGACCTGAGAATACTTTGGCAGCCTGCTAAGCAACCCCAAATATTTGATGCCTAATCTCTACTGACGACGGATAATGATCCAGAAACACGTGTATAGAGATGGCCAGTACAACTTTGTAATTACTCAAGACAATTCTGCAAGCACACACGCTTGGTGAACTGCATTGACCACAATGCTCAAGGGCGAACCTGCTGGGAGGTGAAGCAGTGTGATCCCACATAGGTTTCCTGTTTAAAAGGCTCCCTCGAGCCGGCTGAGCTGACGAGCTCGTGGAGAGGCACCTGCGCGCCTTGAGAGGTACTGTGACCTGAGAATACTTTGGCAGCCTGCTAAGCAACCCCAAATATTTGATGCCTAATCTCTACTGACGACGGATAATGATCCAGAAACACGTGTATAGAGATGGCCAGTACAACTTTGTAATTACTCAAGACAATTCTGCAAGCACACACGCTTGGTGAACTGCATTGACCACAATGCTCAAGGGCGAACCTGCTGGGAGGTGAAGCAGTGTGATCCCACATAGGTTTCCTGTTTAAAAGGCTCCCTCGAGCCGGCTGAGCTGACGAGCTCGTGGAGAGGCACCTGTGCGCCTTGAGAGGTACTGTGACCTGAGAATACTTTGGCAGCCTGCTCAGCAACCCCAAATATTTGATGCCTAATCTCTACTGACGACGGATAATGATCCAGAAACACGTGTATAGAGATGGCCAGTACAACTTTGTAATTACTCGAGACAATTCTGCAAGCACACACGCTTGGTGAACTGCATTGACCACAATGCTCAGGGGCGAACCTGCTGGGAGGTGAAGCAGTGTGATCCCACATTGGTTTCCTGTTTAAAAGGCTCCCTCGAGCCGGCTGAGCTGACGAGCTCGTGGAGAGGCACCTGCGCGCCTTGAGAGGTACTGTGACCTGAGAATACTTTGGCAGCCTGCTCAGCAACCCCAAATATTTGATGCCTAATCTCTACTGACGACGGATAATGATCCAGAAACACGTGTATAGAGATGGCCAGTACAACTTTGTAATTACTCGAGACAATTCTGCAAGCACACACGCTTGGTGAACTGCATTGACCACAATGCTCAGGGGCGAACCTGCTGGGAGGTGAAGCAGTGTGATCCCACATTGGTTTCCTGTTTAAAAGGCTCCCTCGAGCCGGCTGAGCTGACGAGCTTGTGGAGAGGCACCTGCGCGCCTTGAGAGGTACTGTGACCTGAGAATACTTTGGCAGCCTGCTCAGCAACCCCAAATATTTGATGCCTAATCTCTACTGACGACGGATAATGATCCAGAAACACGTGTATAGAGATGGCCAGTACAACTTTGTAATTACTCGAGACAATTCTGCAAGCACACACGCTTGGTGAACTGCATTGACCACAATGCTCAGGGGCGAACCTGCTGGGAGGTGAAGCAGTGTGATCCCACATTGGTTTCCTGTTTAAAAGGCTCCCTCGAGCCGGCTGAGCTGACGAGCTCGTGGAGAGGCACCTGCGCGCCTTGAGAGGTACTGTGACCTGAGAATACTTTGGCAGCCTGCTCAGCAACCCCAAATTTTGATGCCTAATCTCTACTGACGACGGATAATGATCCAGAAACACGTGTATAGAGATGGCCAGTACAACTTTGTAATTACTCGAGACAATTCTGCAAGCACACACGCTTGGTGAACTGCATTGACCACAATGCTCAGGGGCGAACCTGCTGGGAGGTGAAGCAGTGTGATCCCACATTGGTTTCCTGTTTAAAAGGCTCCCTCGAGCCGGCTGAGCTGACGAGCTCGTGGAGAGGCACCTGTGTGAGAAGTTGGCCTGGCATATGCTGTCCACTAATTATAGTGGGCACCGTGCACCAGTCCAAATCGACTCTTATGGTAGGTAGGTTAAAGACAACCTTATTGAAAGCTATCCTAGTGGTAGCTATGGAGAGCAGCCTTCAGGCTAAGTCTTGAAGGAATGTAAAGCAGCTTGTTTTACCAGTCTATAATCTCTTGAGTGACCAAATGAAAGAGCACCACACCAGGTATATATTCAAAATATATGTATTTATTACTAAACACACCCCTCTAGTCTCTTTATGAGGCTAGAGTTCGAAATACATAGGTTATAAGATCTTAAATCACAGTAATAGCACAAATACACGTTTGGGCGCTAGGGGCGTACCAAACCATATACCAATAAAGTGGTATGCGAACCACGACTGAACTAGACACTAGGCCTAGAGCCTCTAGAAGTGCTTGGACCACAAGGAACCACCCAAGGTAGTGACACAGGGGACCCACGGGAGACGCGTGCAGTGTAAATACACAACCGCGATACGCCGTTAACTTCTATGGAGAAAGTCGGGATCGGGAAAATAGAGGAAAGGGGCACTTAGAAGAGGACTAGGACAAAACCCTTTGAGATCTAGGACTTTGAAGAGTCTCTACCCACGGGAGCACCGGAGTACTCGTGTTACCTCACCCAGGGAAGCCGGGTGCATAGGTGCCTTTCGGGGTCGGGTTTCGTCGTCGGTTCTTATGGCGATCTGCTGCAAAGTGCTGCTGGCGACCAGGAGAAAAGTGTCCGGGTGGATCCAAGAGCGGATCGGAGTTCTGAAGAACCTGAAAGCAAAGGGGACAGAGTCTGGGTCACTAGCCAGTGACCAGGAAGGCGATGGACAGATGCCCACCGATGTCGAGTGCTTCAGGTGCATTGATGGTCGTCTCGTTTCTGCAGCCACGAGGTCCAGGAGGCGTTGTCGGCGACCAGGAGCAGGATTCGGGCTGGTACACGATGTCTGTCGAGTGCTGCGGTGTCGGCGACTGGATTGGATCCAACAAGCCTTGGCAACGGCAAGTCTCGATGTAGCTGAAGATCGTCAAGGGTGCAGACCAGCAAGGTCTGGGGAACTCACCCAGCGAGGGTAAGTGAGGGCAGGCCTGGAGCAACCAGACTGCCAAGTAAAGAAAAGATTGGCCTTCGTTAAGGGCTACTAGCCAACGGGCTAGCGACCGCGAAGGAGCCTCGTGACGCTGCACGTGGAGCTGGCTTACAGGACACTCGTGGAGTGGGGGCCAGTGATCTTCGGTGCAGGTGGTGCTGGAGGCTAGGGCTACTCGGAGCCCAAAGCATGACTTCTTGGGAGACCCAGAAGATGGTGCACTTGCAAATGTGCTCGGTGTCCAGGGGTCACGGTCTCAAGTCACCCACGATAGCCACGGGCCTCAGCTTTGCTGAGGACTCAGGGTAGCCTCGGGGAAGTCTGAGAATCTACCTCTGGTGATGCGATGACTTCGGCGTCCGACGGGAGCTTCAGTGATGCGAACCGGACAGATGCTTCTTTGGTGCCTGCCAAGCAGGGAGTCACTCCTTGACCCCAAGGGAGATTCTTCAGTCCTCTAATCGTGAGTAGAGCGTCGAAGGTCCAGGATTCTGTTTCAGAGTTTCATCCAGGTATAATCTAAAGTCCTAAGGACTGGGTTCCTACCTTTATTCTAAAAATAGGGGATGGACTACTCTGTGGCCCCACCTATGGGTGGGTCAGGGCAGAGGGGTGGCTACACCCCTTTCCCTTTGTCCAGTTCACGCCAAAGCAGGGGCTGCAAGCACCTGATCCGGTTTGAACTGGGGTATGCACAGGGACACCAATTGTGCCCCCAGTGCAGGACTTCAAAGCACCCGAAAGTGCTCCCGCCCAGCCCCAATACACATTGTCCTGTCTGGGGAGGTGGTCACACCTCCCTGGGACAGGAAACCTATTGTCCAGGCCTCCCCTGCCGGAGTTTCGTCCAGCAGCAGGAGGCCAGACTCGTGTCTGTGGCAGCAGCATCCATTTTGTGATGCCAGGGCTCTGGAAAGAAGTTACCGGACTCGTCAGAGTTAACATGCCTTTCCCTCTAGAAGGGTGGAATGCTACCCCCGCCGCCAGGATTGGCGGGGGGTAGTATTCCAAGATGTTTGACACCAAACACGACATGTTTAGGTGCAGCCATTCCATAGTTAGCATTTTACCGCGAGGATATAATGCGTTTAAGAGTATATGGTCAGGCTGCACTACAAACAGCATCAGAGAGGGTCTCCGAACGCTGCAGAGGGCCCTGCTCATGCAGGGGCACCCTCTCACATAGGAACCATGCACTCTGCCTTTAGGATTGATAAGGCCTGCCTTAGGAGTGACTTATAGGTTTATATGTGTGTATGCTTTTAGTGATATAGGTAACCTATACCACAGCAAGGGGTGCATGCACCACCTTACCCAGGCTGCAGTAGCAGACCTGTGGTGTCAGTTTGGATGGCCTACCAGGGGTGGCATAATACATGCTGCAGCCCCTGGCAGGCCTCTGAGGTACCTATGCCCTTGGTACATAGTATACCATATACTAGGGACTTACAAGGGCACTCCAGATCCCAATCAGTGATGTGCCTAAGGCACATGGAGACCCTTTTAAAGAGGAAACAGCTAGGCCCCAGCCAGACTAATGTCGAAAACCAGTGAAGTATCAGCAAAAAGTGGGGGTACCCCTGTGAAGCAGATCCTACTCTCCTACAACCTGCACGCCTTGAGAGGTACTGTGACCTGAGAATACTTTGGCAGCCTGCTCAGCAACCCCAAATATTTGATGCCTAATCTCTACTGACGACGGATAATGATCCAGAAACACTTATATAGAGATGGCCAGTACAACTTTGTAATTACTCGAGACAATTCTGCAAGCACACACGCTTGGTGAACTGCATTGACCACAATGCTCAGGGGCGAACCTGCTGGGAGGTGAAGCAGTGTGATCCCACATTGGTTTCCTGTTTAAAAGGCTCCCTCGAGCCGGCTGAGCTGACGAGCTCGTGGAGAGGCACCTGCGCGCCTTGAGAGGTACTGTGACCTGAGAATACTTTGGCAGCCTGCTCAGCAACCCCAAATATTTGATGCCTAATCTCTACTGACGACGGATAATGATCCAGAAACACGTGTATAGAGATGGCCAGTACAACTTTGTAATTTCTCGAGACAATTCTGCAAGCACACACGCTTGGTGAACTGCATTGACCACAATGCTCAGGGGCGAACCTGCTGGTAGGTGAAGCAGTGTGATCCCACATTGGTTTCCTGTTTAAAAGGCTCCCTCGAGCCGGCTGAGCTGACGAGCTCGTGGAGAGGCACCTGCGCGCCTTGAGAGGTACTGTGACCTGAGAATACTTTGGCAGCCTGCTCAGCAACCCCAAATATTTGATGCCTAATCTCTACTGACGACGGATAATGATCCAGAAACACGTGTATAGAGATGGCCAGTACAACTTTGTAATTACTCGAGACAATTCTGCAAGCACACACGCTTGGTGAACTGCATTGACCACAATGCTCAGGGGCGAACCTGCTGGGAGGTGAAGCAGTGTGATCCCACATTGGTTTCCTGTTTAAAAGGCTCCCTCGAGCCGGCTGAGCTGACGAGCTCGTGGAGAGGCACCTGCGCGCCTTGAGAGGTACTGTGACCTGAGAATACTTTGGCAGCCTGCTAAGCAACCCCAAATATTTGATGCCTAATCTCTACTGACGACGGATAATGATCCAGAAACACGTGTATAGAGATGGCCAGTACAACTTTGTAATTACTCAAGACAATTCTGCAAGCACACACGCTTGGTGAACTGCATTGACCACAATGCTCAAGGGCGAACCTGCTGGGAGGTGAAGCAGTGTGATCCCACATAGGTTTCCTGTTTAAAAGGCTCCCTCGAGCCGGCTGAGCTGACGAGCTCGTGGAGAGGCACCTGCGCGCCTTGAGAGGTACTGTGACCTGAGAATACTTTGGCAGCCTGCTAAGCAACCCCAAATATTTGATGCCTAATCTCTACTGACGACGGATAATGATCCAGAAACACGTGTATAGAGATGGCCAGTACAACTTTGTAATTACTCAAGACAATTCTGCAAGCACACACGCTTGGTGAACTGCATTGACCACAATGCTCAAGGGCGAACCTGCTGGGAGGTGAAGCAGTGTGATCCCACATAGGTTTCCTGTTTAAAAGGCTCCCTCGAGCCGGCTGAGCTGACGAGCTCGTGGAGAGGCACCTGTGCGCCTTGAGAGGTACTGTGACCTGAGAATACTTTGGCAGCCTGCTCAGCAACCCCAAATATTTGATGCCTAATCTCTACTGACGACGGATAATGATCCAGAAACACGTGTATAGAGATGGCCAGTACAACTTTGTAATTACTCGAGACAATTCTGCAAGCACACACGCTTGGTGAACTGCATTGACCACAATGCTCAGGGGCGAACCTGCTGGGAGGTGAAGCAGTGTGATCCCACATTGGTTTCCTGTTTAAAAGGCTCCCTCGAGCCGGCTGAGCTGACGAGCTCGTGGAGAGGCACCTGCGCGCCTTGAGAGGTACTGTGACCTGAGAATACTTTGGCAGCCTGCTCAGCAACCCCAAATATTTGATGCCTAATCTCTACTGACGACGGATAATGATCCAGAAACACGTGTATAGAGATGGCCAGTACAACTTTGTAATTACTCGAGACAATTCTGCAAGCACACACGCTTGGTGAACTGCATTGACCACAATGCTCAGGGGCGAACCTGCTGGGAGGTGAAGCAGTGTGATCCCACATTGGTTTCCTGTTTAAAAGGCTCCCTCGAGCCGGCTGAGCTGACGAGCTTGTGGAGAGGCACCTGCGCGCCTTGAGAGGTACTGTGACCTGAGAATACTTTGGCAGCCTGCTCAGCAACCCCAAATATTTGATGCCTAATCTCTACTGACGACGGATAATGATCCAGAAACACGTGTATAGAGATGGCCAGTACAACTTTGTAATTACTCGAGACAATTCTGCAAGCACACACGCTTGGTGAACTGCATTGACCACAATGCTCAGGGGCGAACCTGCTGGGAGGTGAAGCAGTGTGATCCCACATTGGTTTCCTGTTTAAAAGGCTCCCTCGAGCCGGCTGAGCTGACGAGCTCGTGGAGAGGCACCTGCGCGCCTTGAGAGGTACTGTGACCTGAGAATACTTTGGCAGCCTGCTCAGCAACCCCAAATTTTGATGCCTAATCTCTACTGACGACGGATAATGATCCAGAAACACGTGTATAGAGATGGCCAGTACAACTTTGTAATTACTCGAGACAATTCTGCAAGCACACACGCTTGGTGAACTGCATTGACCACAATGCTCAGGGGCGAACCTGCTGGGAGGTGAAGCAGTGTGATCCTACATTGGTTTCCTGTTTAAAAGGCTCCCTCGAGCTGGCTGAGCTGACGAGCTCGTGGAGAGGCACCTGCGCGCCTTGAGAGGTACTGTGACCTGAGAATACTTTGGCAGCCTGCTCAGCAACCCCAAATATTTGAAGCCTAATCTCTACTGACGACGGTTAATGATCCAGAAACACGTGTATAGAGATGGCCAGTACAACTTTGTAATTACTCGAGACAATTCTGCAAGCACACACGCTTGGTGAACTGCATTGACCACAATGCTCAGGGGCGAACCTGCTGGGAGGTGAAGCAGTGTGATCCCACATTGGTTTCCTGTTTAAAAGGCTCCCTCGAGCCGGCTGAGCTGACGAGCTCGTGGAGAGGCACCTGTGTGAGAAGTTGGCCTGGCATATGCTGTCCACTAATTATAGTGGGCACCGTGCACCAGTCCAAATCGACTCTTATGGTAGGTAGGTTAAAGACAACCTTATTGAAAGCTATCCTAGTGGTAGCTATGGAGAGCAGCCTTCAGGCTAAGTCTTGAAGGAATGTAAAGCAGCTTGTTTTACCAGTCTATAATCTCTTGAGTGACCAAATGAAAGAGCACCACACCAGGTATATATTCAAAATATATGTATTTATTACTAAACACACCCCTCTAGTCTCTTTATGAGGCTAGAGTTCGAAGTACATAGGTTATAAGATCTTAAATCACAGTAATAGCACAAATACACGTTTGGGCGCTAGGGGCGTACCAAACCATATACCAATAAAGTGGTATGCGAACCACGACTGAACTAGACACTAGGCCTAGAGCCTCTAGAAGTGCTTGGACCACAAGGAACCACCCAAGGTAGTGACACAGGGGACCCACGGGAGACGCGTGCAGTGTAAATACACAACCGCGATACGCCGTTAACTTCTATGGAGAAAGTCGGGATCGGGAAAATAGAGGAAAGGGGCACTTAGAAGAGGACTAGGACAAAACCCTTTGAGATCTAGGACTTTGAAGAGTCTCTACCCACGGGAGCACCGGAGTACTCGTGTTACCTCACCCAGGGAAGCCGGGTGCATAGGTGCCTTTCGGGGTCGGGTTTCGTCGTCGGTTCTTATGGCGATCTGCTGCAAAGTGCTGCTGGCGACCAGGAGAAAAGTGTCCGGGTGGATCCAAGAGCGGATCGGAGTTCTGAAGAACCTGAAAGCAGAGGGGACAGAGTCTGGGTCACTAGCCAGTGACCAGGAAGGCGATGGACAGATGCCCACCGATGTCGAGTGCTTCAGGTGCGTTGATGGTCGTCTCGTTTCTGCAGCCACGAGGTCCAGGAGGCGTTGTCGGCGACCAGGAGCAGGATTCGGGCTGGTACACGATGTCTGTCGAGTGCTGCGGTGTCGGCGACTGGATTGGACCCAACAAGCCTTGGCAACGGCAAGTCTCGATGTAGCTGAAGATCGTCAAGGGTGCAGACCAGCAAGGTCTGGGGAACTCACCCAGCGAGGGTAAGTGAGGGCAGGCCTGGAGCAACCAGACTGCCAAGTAAAGAAAAGATTGGCCTTCGTTAAGGGCTACTAGCCAACGGGCTAGCGACCGCGAAGGAGCCTTGTGACGCCGCACGTGGAGCTGGCTTACAGGACACTCGTGGAGTGGGGGCCAGTGATCTTCGGTGCAGGTGGTGCTGGAGGCTAGGGCTACTCGGAGCCCAAAGCACGACTTCTTGGGAGACCCAGAAGATGGTGCACTTGCAAATGTGCTTGGTGTCCAGGGGTCACGGTCTCAAGTCACCCACGATAGCCACGAGCCTCAGCTTTGCTGAGGACTCAGGGTAGCCTCGGGGAAGTCTGAGAATCCACCTCTGGTGATGCGATGACTTCGGCGTCCGACAGGAGCTTCAGTGATGCGAACCGGACAGATGCTTCTTTGGTGCCTGCCAAGCAGGGGAGTCACTCCTTGACCCCAAGGGAGATTCTTCAGTCCTCTAATCGTGAGTAGAGCGTCGAAGGTCCAGGATTCTGTTTCAGAGTTTCGTCCAGGTATAATCTAAAGTCCTAAGGACTGGGTTCCTACCTTTATTCTAAAAATAGGGGATGGACTACTCTGTGGCCCCACCTATGGGTGGGTCAGGGCAGAGGGGTGGCTACACCCCTTTCCCTTTGTCCAGTTCGCGCCAAAGCAGGGGCTGCAAGCCCCTGATCCGGTTTGAACTGGGGTATGCACAGGGACACCAATTGTGCCCCCAGTGCAGGACTTCAAAGCACCCGAAAGTGCTCCCGCCCAGCCCCAATACACATTGTCCTGTCTGGGGAGGTGGTCACACCTCCCTGGGACAGGAAACCTATTGTCCAGGCCTCCCCTGCCGGAGTTTCGTCCAGCAGCAGGAGGCCAGACTCGTGTCTGTGGCAGCAGCATCCATTTTGTGATGCCAGGGCTCTGGAAAGAAGTTACCGGACTCGTCAGAGTTAACATGCCTTTCCCTCTAGAAGGGTGGAATGCTACCCCCGCCGCCAGGATTGGCGGGGGGTAGTATTCCAAGATGTTTGACACCAAACACGACATGTTTAGGTGCAGCCATTCCATAGTTAGCATTTTACCGCGAGGATATAATGCGTTTAAGAGTATATGGTCAGGCTGCACTACAAACAGCATCAGAGAGGGTCTCCAAACGCTGTAAGGGGCCCTGCTCATGCAGGGGCACCCTCTCACATAGGAACCATGCACTCTGCCTTTAGGATTGATAAGGCCTGCCTTAGGAGTGACTTATAGGTTTATATGTGTGTATGCTTTTAGTGATATAGGTAACCTATACCACAGCAAGGGGTGCATGCACCACCTTACCCAGGCTGCAGTAGCAGACCTGTGGTGTCAGTTTGGATGGCCTACCAGGGGTGGCATAATACATGCTGCAGCCCCTGGCAGGCCTCTGAGGTACCTATGCCCTTGGTACATAGTATACCATATACTAGGGACTTACAAGGGCACTCCAGATCCCAATCAGTGATGTGCCTAAGGCACATGGAGACCCTTTTAAAGAGGAAACAGCTAGGCTGGGGTTCTGAATAGCAGGGCCCCAGCCAGACTAATGTCGAAAACCAGTGAAGTATCAGCAAAAAGTGGGGGTACCCCTGTGAAGCAGATCCTACTCTCCTACACAACCCCCCCCAAACGTAGGGACATTAAACTAACCTTGCCCAGTTAAGTCTTCATGTTCTAAGTGGAAATACCTAGAGAGTCCATCTGCATTCGCATGGTTACTCCCAGGCCTATGTTCCACTGTAAAGTCCATCCCCTGTAGGGAAATGGACCACCTAAGCAGTTTGGGGTTTTCACCCTTCATTTGTTTTAGCCATAAGAGGGGCTTATGGTCTGTCTGAACCAGGAAGTGTGTACCAAACAAGTATGGCCTCAACTTCTTCAGAGCCCAGACCACAGCAAAGGCCTCCCTCTCTATGGCTGACCAACGTTTCTCTCTAGGGGTCAGCCTTCTGCTAATAAAAGCTACTGTCTGATCCTGACCTTCTTCATTCAATTGTGACAGTACAGCCCCTACCCCCAATTCAGATGCATCTGTTTGAACAATGAACTTCTTGGAGTAATCAGGACTCTGCAGAATTGGAGCAGTGCACATGGCCTGCTTGAGGTCATCAAATGCCTTTTGACAGCTAGCTGTCCACTGAACCTTTTTGGGCATTTTCTTAGAAGTTAAGTCATTCAAGGGTGTCACTATTGATCCATACCCTTTGACAAATCTCCTATAGTACCCAGTCAGGCCTAAGAAGGCTCTCACCTGAGTCTGGGTAGTGGGAGCAATCCAGTCCATGATGGTCTGGATCTTGCTCTGCAAAGGTTGAACCTGGCCTCCACCCACAAGGTGGCCCAGGTACACAACCTGACTCTGCCCTATCTGGCACTTAGTGGCCTTGATAGTCAGGCCTGCCTTTTGCAGGGCCTGTAAAACATTCCTGAGGTGGACCAGGTGATCCTCCCAGGTGGAGCTAAAGACAGCAATATCATCTAGATAAGCTGCACTATAGGCTTCCAGCCCTGTGAGAACTGTGTTCACCAACCTCTGGAAAGTGGCAGGTGCATTTTTCAGACCAAAGGGCATCACCACAAATTGATAATGCCCACTAGGGGTTGAAAATGCTGTTTTGGGCTTTGCAGTATCAGCTAGTCTGATCTGCCAGTAGCCAGCTGTTAGGTCAAATGTGCTGAGATATTTGGCAGAGGCCAAAGTATCTATGAGCTCATCTGCCCTGGGTATTGGATGGGCATCAGTCCTAGTGACTGCATTGAGGCCTCTGTAGTCTACACAAAACCTCATCTCTCTTTTCCCACCACTGGTGTGAGGTTTAGGTACTAGGACTACCGGACTAGCCCAAGGGCTATCTGAGGGCTCAATCACTCCCAATTCCAACATCTTCTGGACTTCAGTCCTGATACAGTCCCTGACATGGTCAGGTTGCCTATAAATCTTGTTTTTAATAGGCAGACTGTCCCCAGTGTCCACTTCATGAGTGCACCAGGTGGTCTGACTGGGTGTCAGTGAAAACATATGTCTAAACTGATTGAGGACTTGCCTGCAATCAGTTTGTTGCTGGGTAGTGAGGCTGCCTGCCAAGGCTACACCATCAACTGACCCATCGTCAGGGTTCTGTGAGAGCAGGTCAGGGAGTGGGTCACTCTCTTCCTCCTGCCCTTCATCAGTAGCCATGAGCAAGCCCATGTCTGCCCTGTCCACATATGGCTTAAGTCTGTTGACATGGAGAACCCTTTGGGGACTCCTGGGTGTTCCCAGGTCCACTAAGTAAGTGACCTCACCCTTCTGCTCAACAATAGTGTGGGGTCCACTCCATTTGTCTTGGAGAGCTGCTGGGGCCACTGGCTCCAACACCCACACCTTCTGTCCTGGCTGGTAAACAGTCAGAACAGCCTTTGGTCATGCCAGGCCTTCTGAAGTTCCTGGCTAGCCTCAAGGTTTTTGGTTGCCTTTTTCATGTACTCAGCCATCCTGGAGCGGAGACCAAGTACATAGTCCACTATATCTTGCTTTGGGGGCTTGAGAGGTAACTCCCATCCTTCCTTCACCAAGCACAGTGGACCCCTCACAGGGTGGCCAAACAGAAGTTCAAAAGGGCTGTAACCAACCCCCTTCTGAGGCACCTCCCTATATGCGAATAAAAGGCAGGGCAAGAGTATGTCCCATCTACGCCTAAGCTTTTCTGGGAGCCCTTTAATCATGCCCTTCAAGGTTTTGTTGAATCTCTCAACTAAACCATTGCATTGTGGGTGATAGGGTGTGGTGAACTTATAAGTAACTCCACACTCCTTCCACATTGCTTTTAAGTACCCAGACATGAAGTTTGCACCCCTGTCTGATACTACCTCCTTAGGAAAGCCCACTCTTGAGAAGATTCCCAGGAGGGCCCTTGCCACCACAGGTGCTGTAGTGGTCCTGAGGGGTATAGCTTCTGGGTACCTGGTGGCATGATCCACTACCACCAGGATAAACCTCTGCCCAAAGGCTGTTTGGGGATCCATGGGACCAACAATGTCAATCCCTACCCTCTCAAAGGGCACCCCCACCACAGGTAGTGGTATCAGGGGGCCTTTGTAGTGCCACCTGCTTTGCCACTGGCTTGGCAGGTTACACAGGAGCGACAAAACTCCTTACTGTCTTCAGACATGTGGGGCCAGTGAAAGTGAGGGACAATTCTGTCCCAAGTCTTGTTCTGGCCCAGGTGTCCTGCTAAGGGAATATCATGGGCTAGGGTCAATAGGAAGCCCCTGAACTTCAAAGGTATTACCAACCTCCTGGTAGCACCAGGCTTGGGGTCTCTACTCTCTGAGTACAGGAGTCCATCATCCCAATACACTGTATGGGGACCACTAGCTTTCCCAGCAGCCTCAGCAGCAGCTTGCTGTCTGAGGGGTTCAAGGGAGGGGCAGCTCTGCTGCTCCTGGCTCAGATCTGCCCTAGAAGGTCCCCCTGTCCCCAAGAACTCAACCTGGTCAGGTTCAAGTTCCTCTGGGACAGTTCCTTCTTCAGGGCTGAGATCATCCCCCTCAAGGGACTGATCTTCCTCCTGAGCCAAGGGGGAAGGCACTGCCTTAACCCTACTACTCCTCCTCTTGGAAGGCACTTGGTCCATTCTTCCAGAATCCAAGGCCTGTTCAGTGCTAGACATTTTGGCTTGTGACCTGGTCACAGCAAACACATCTGCAGGGATCCCCAGCATTTCTGCATGGGTCCTGAGCTCCACTTCTGCCCAAGCAGAAGTCTCTAAGTCATTGCCAAGCAAGCATTCGACTGGTAGGTTTGCACTTACCACAACCTTCTTAAGGCCAGTTACCCCTCCCCAGGAGAAGTTAACAACTGCCAGAGTATGGTCTGTTCTGACATTGCTAGCATTGGTCACTTGGTACATCTCACCAAGCATAACTTGCCCAGGTAGCACAAGGTCTTGTGTCACCATTGTGACACTTGCCCCTGTGTCCCTAAATGCCAAAGCCTCTCGTCCATTGATTAAAGGCTGTTGTCTGTACTTGCCCAGATTACTGGGACTCATAGAGGAGGGCACATCCATGCCTCCATCACAGACTAACACAGCCTGAGTCAGTTCTCTAACTAGGTCAGAGCCCAACTCAGTTCCCAGGGTGAACCCTACTAAACCCTTTGCTGGAGCACTTCCACCAACTGTACTAGGGGGAACAGGTGCCTTAGGGGCATTGGTGGGTGCTGGACTGGAGTCTTTGGACTTGGTGCAATCACTGGTCCAGTGGGTCTTTTGCTTACAGACCTTGCACCATGGTTTTCTTTGGCCTTTACCCTTGGTAGACTGGGAATCCCCACCAGAAGAAGATTTTTGGGGGCCTGATGAAGACTTTTGATCTTTACCCTTCTCCCCACCCTTGTCAGAGTTCTTAGCATCTTGCTTCTTGGTTTCCCCACCTTGGTTCTGTACCTTCTGCTTCACCCTGGTTCTGACCCATTTGTCTGCCTTCTTTCCCAATTCTTGGGGAGAGGTCAGATCAGAGTCAACCAGGTACTGATGCAACAGCTGATTTTGACAGTTATTAAGAATCTGCTCCCTCATTATCAGATTATACAATCCTGAGAAGACACACACCTTACTGCCCATCAACCAGCCTTCCAGAGCCTTGGCAGAACAATCCACATAGTCTACCCAGTCTTGAGTCTGTGCTTTTGGGTGTCTCTGAACTTCAACCTGTACTGTTCAGTGGTTAGGCCAAACCCATCAATAAGAGCACTCTTCAAGACCTTGTAATTGTCAGCATCCTCCTCTCTAACAGTGAGGAGCTTGTCTCTACCTTTGTCAGCAAAGGAGAGCCACAAGATTGCTGCCCACTGCTCCTGAGGGACCTTCTGTACTTTACAGGCCCTCTCTAAAGCAGTTATCCATTTGTGGATATCATCCCCACTCTGGTAGGGAGGGACAATCTTGCTCAGGTTCCTATGGTCATAGGACCTTTCCCTATCTCTAGGGACATGGCTGCCACCATGGGACTCTAGTCCCAACTTTCTTCTCTCTTTAAGGAGATCTAGGGATTCTCTATCTAAAGCCAATTGCTTCTTCCTGATCTCCAGTTGAGTTTCCTCATACTGGACCAGTCTCTTTCTTCTCTCATGAGAGGATTCCCTCCTGTGAGAAGAAACAGAGCTCCCTATGGAGGTGCCAGAGTGGTTAGACTCCTGAGAAGGAGACCTAGACTTTCTGAGCACACTCATAATCCTTCCTGGGGGGACAAAGGTGTGGTTCTCCAGATCCTCATCTTCATCTTCCCCAGAAGGGATTGGGTTTTCCAGGTCAGGGTCATTGTCACCCTCCTGGTCAGTTTCAGAGGGGGGGCTGGGGGTAGTAGTACCCCTGGCCCCTTCCTCATCTGCTGGCCCACCCTCTGCTCCTACCCCTTCAGTCTCTGAAGACTTACTAAGATCATAAGCCACCAACAACTCCTGGAGGTGTTGGGTGGTGGGACTTTGGCCTGTCCTTAATTTCCTCACGTTACACAAAGCTCTCAGTTCCAAGAATGGGAGTGTGTCATACTTGGAGGGGGAAGCTCCATGGCTTCCTGCAGGGCATCTTTGGATCCTGCTTTTAAAGACATTACTAGTGTGGTGTGGTGTATGCACTACCTACTCTAGTGTGGCCTACTAAACTCTCTTGAGTTGTAGAAAGGGTTGTGCTATCCCTTTACACACAACTCTAAGTTCAGTAGAACTTACTGATATTCTAAGCTTAAATTATATGTACCTTAGGTACCTTTAGTGGTTTTCAGTTGATCAATTCAATTGAGATTATCTGGTAAAACAATAGCAAGCTGGAATCCCACACGCTGCACACCAATGTGAGAAGTTGGCCTGGCATATGCTGTCCACTAATTATAGTGGGCACCGTGCACCAGTCCAAATCGACTCTTATGGTAGGTAGGTTAAAGACAACCTTATTGAAAGCTATCCTAGTGGTAGCTATGGAGAGCAGCCTTCAGGCTAAGTCTTGAAGGAATGTAAAGCAGCTTGTTTTACCAGTCTATAATCTCTTGAGTGACCAAATGAAAGAGCACCACACCAGGTATATATTCAAAATATATGTATTTATTACTAAACACACCCCTCTAGTCTCTTTATGAGGCTAGAGTTCGAAGTACATAGGTTATAAGATCTTAAATCACAGTAATAGCACAAATACACGTTTGGGCCCTAGGGGCGTACCAAACCATATACCAATAAAGTGGTATGCGAACCACGACTGAACTAGACACTAGGCCTAGAGCCTCTAGAAGTGCTTGGACCACAAGGAACCACCCAAGGTAGTGACACAGGGGACCCACGGGAGACGCGTGCAGTGTAAATACACAACCGCGATACGCCGTTAACTTCTATGGAGAAAGTCGGGATCGGGAAAATAGAGGAAAGGGGCACTTAGAAGAGGACTAGGACAAAACCCTTTGAGATCTAGGACTTTGAAGAGTCTCTACCCACGGGAGCACCGGAGTACTCGTGTTACCTCACCCAGGGAAGCCGGGTGCATAGGTGCCTTTCGGGGTCGGGTTTCGTCGTCGGTTCTTATGGCGATCTGCTGCAAAGTGCTGCTGGCGACCAGGAGAAAAGTGTCCGGGTGGATCCAAGAGCGGATCGGAGTTCTGAAGAACCTGAAAGCAGAGGGGACAGAGTCTGGGTCACTAGCCAGTGACCAGGAAGGCGATGGACAGATGCCCACCGATGTTGAGTGCTTCAGGTGCGTTGACGGTCGTCTCGTTTCTGCAGCCACGAGGTCCAGGAGGCGTTGTCGGCGACCAGGAGCAGGATTCGGGCTGGTACATGATGTCTGTCGAGTGCTGCGGTGTCGGCGACCGGATTGGATCCAACAAGCTTTGGCAACGGCAAGTCTCGATGTAGCTGAAGATCGTCGAGGGTGCAGACCAGCAAGGTCTGGGGAACTCACCCAGCGAGGGTAAGTGAGGGCAGGCTCGGAGCAACCAGACTGCCAAGTAAAGAAAAGATTGGCCTTCGTTAAGGGCTACTAGCCAACGGGCTAGCGACTGCGAAGGAGCCTCGTGACGCCGCACGTGGAGCTGGCTTACAGGACACTTGTGGAGTGGGGGCCAGTGATCTTCGGTGCAGGTGGTGCTGGAGGCTAGGGCTACTCGGAGCCCAAAGCACGACTTCTTGGGAGACCCAGAAGATGGTGCACTTGCAAATGTGCTCGGTGTCCAGGGGTCACGGTCTCAAGTCACCCACGATAGCCACGGGCCTCAGCTTTGCTGAGGACTCAGGGTAGCCTCGGGGAAGTCTGAGAATCCACCTCTGGTGATGCGATGACTTCGGCGTCCGACGGGAGCTTCAGTGATGCGAACCGGACAGATGCTTCTTTGGTGCCTGCCAAACAGGGGAGTCACTCCTTGACCCCAAGGGAGATTCTTCAGTCCTCTAATCGTGAGTAGAGCGTCGAAGGTCCAGGATTCTGTTTCAGAATTTCATCCAGGTATAATCTAAAGTCCTAAGGACTGGGTTCCTACCTTTATTCTAAAAATAGGGGATGGACTACTCTGTGGCCCCACCTATGGGTGGGTCAGGGCAGAGGGGTGGCTACACCCCTTTCCCTTTGTCCAGTTCGCGCCAAAGCAGGGGCTGCAAGCCCCTGATCCGGTTTGAACTGGGGTATGCACAGGGACACCAATTGTGCCCCCAGTGCAGGACTTCAAAGCACCCGAAAGTGCTCCCGCCCAGCCCCAATACACATTGTCCTGTCTGGGGAGGTGGTCACACCTCCCTGGGACAGGAAACCTATTGTCCAGGCCTCCCCTGCCGGAGTTTCGTCCAGCAGCAGGAGGCCAGACTCGTGTCTGTGGCAGCAGCATCCATTTTGTGATGCCAGGGCTCTGGAAAGAAGTTACCGGACTCGTCAGAGTTAACATGCCTTTCCCTCTAGAAGGGTGGAATGCTACCCCCGCCGCCAGGATTGGCGGGGGGTAGTATTCCAAGATGTTTGACACCAAACACGACATGTTTAGGTGCAGCCATTCCATAGTTAGCATTTTACCGCGAGGATATAATGCGTTTAAGAGTATATGGTCAGGCTGCACTACAAACAGCATCAGAGAGGGTCTCCGAATGCTGCAGAGGGGCCCTGCTCATGCAGGGGCACCCTCTCACATAGGAACCATGCACTCTGCCTTTAGGATTGATAAGGCCTGCCTTAGGAGTGACTTATAGGTTTATATGTGTGTATGCTTTTAGTGATATAGGTAACCTATACCACAGCAAGGGGTGCATGCACCACCTTACCCAGGCTGCAGTAGCAGACCTGTGGTGTCAGTTTGGATGGCCTACCAGGGGTGGCATAATACATGCTGCAGCCCCTGGCAGGCCTCTGAGGTACCTATGCCCTTGGTACATAGTATACCATATACTAGGGACTTACAAGGGCACTCCAGATCCCAATCAGTGATGTGCCTAAGGCACATGGAGACCCTTTTAAAGAGGAAACAGCTAGGGCCCCAGCCAGACTAATGTCGAAAACCAGTGAAGTATCAGCAAAAAGTGGGGGTACCCCTGTGAAGCAGATCCTACTCTCCTACAGGGTCCGCGCACCCTGAGCGCACCCTCCCGATCACGAGGTGTATGCTAATTGGCTGTCAACACTCCAAACCAGGAAGTGTTGGCAGCCATCTTGTTCCTCGGTAGAACCGAGGCACAAGAAACAAGTGCACAAAACGCAAAAAGGGGGCAGGGTAGAAACACCCTGACCCCCTAGGTCTGCTTAAGGGGTCCCACAAGGACCCCCAGGGCCCCAAAATTTTTTTTTTTAAATCAGCGGGATGCGCTTAGGATGCGCGGATCCCGCCGTGAAGAAAAAAAAACGAAGCGCGGGCTCCCGCGCTTTGTTGTTATTTGGCCCCCGGGTGGGCCAAGTCCCGGGGGCATGAGGGGTTTATAAAAATAATGCGTGGGGGGGCCTCTAAGACCGCCCTGGGGACCGCCACCCCCCGGGGCTTTCAATTAAAAATGGTGTGGGAGGGCACTCGGCCCTCCCGCAGCCCCGGGGACCGCCACCCCCCGGGGCTTCTTTTTTTTAAATTAAAATTACCTGTGTGGGGGGGCTCGAGCCCCCCCACATGCCCCGGGGACCGCCACCTCCCCGGGGCACTAAGAATTTGAATGTGGGGGTCCGTTTCGGACCCCCGAGCCCCGGGGACACCACCTCCCCGGGGCTTTACACATGTTGGGAGGGGGGCCGCGTGGCCCCCCTCCTGGAGCCCTTGATGGCCCTGGGGACCACCACCCCCCAGGGTCGGCTCCTGCAGTGTCCCGGGCTGCTCACCCCCGGGACACTGTAGTTTGCTATGGCAGGCGGAGCCTCGCGGCTCCCGTCCTGTCATAGCAAACTGCTTTGGTTTTTGGAAGAGAGAGCAGGAAACCTGCTCTCTCTTCCAAAAACCAAAGACGATTGCTTTTCCACACGGGGAGCTGCATCTTAGCAGCTCCCCATGTGGAAAAGCAATGCCGGCTCCCGAGGGACGTGGGGAGCCGGCGGGACCATGGGGGGATTGGGGACCCCCCCACGGTCCCCAACGGAGAGGGCCAGCCCCGGGGGATGGGGTCCCCGGGGCTACAAGTGGCCCGGGAGAAGGGCCACGCAGCCCCCTCCCCAAAATTGAAATTAAAAAAAAAAAAAAAAACAAAGGCTGGCCCCGGGGGATGGGGTCCCCGGGCCATAAGTGGCCTGAGGAGGCGGGCAACGCAGCCCCCCTCCAAAAGATTATTAAAAAGAAAATAAGGCCAAGCCCCGGGGGATGGGGTCCCCGGGGCCGATTAACGCGGCCCCCTTCTAATTTTTTTTTGATTAAAACAAAAAAAATTAGGGGGCAGGGCAAATAAATTACAAAAAAGAAGGGGGGCCACACAGCCCCCCTTCTTAAAAAAAAA
Source organism: Calotriton arnoldi (assembly GCA_963921515.1). Classification (NCBI taxonomy): domain Eukaryota; kingdom Metazoa; phylum Chordata; class Amphibia; order Caudata; family Salamandridae; genus Calotriton; species Calotriton arnoldi. Next base: position 311,502 of record CAWUFW010012191.1, read on the forward strand.
AAAAGACCGGCATCGCGCCGGAGGCCACGCCCCCTCCTTGCAGCACTGCCTGGCGCGTTTGCAGATGGGGAATGAATTCCCCTTGAATACTGGGGGTCTCTGGGGGCCAACTAGCCCACAAGGAACCTCCAGTATGCGCCAGGGGGCTGTGTTGCAGAGAGGTGTTCTGAGGCCACGCCCCTTTTTACACCTCTCTGCAACGCAGCTCTGTGGCGCTTAATGGAGGTAGCTGGTGGACTAGTTGCACCCCAGGGACCCTCAGGATTCAAGGGGAGTTAATCCCCCGACTTACAACGCGCCACGGGGTGCGTTTGCATAGTGGTGAAGGGAGGGGGCGGGGCCTGAGGTGACATGTGTGCAAACATGCCCTGTGGCGTGTTTTAAGTTGGGGGATTAAGTCCCCTGGAATCCTGAGGGTCCCTGGGGTCCAACTAGCCCACCAGGTACCTCCAGTAAGCGCCACAGAGCTGCATTGCAGAGAGGTGTAAAAAGGGGCGTGGCCTCGGACCACCTCTCTGCAACGCAGGGCTGTGGCGCTTACTGGAAGTACCTGGTGGGCTAGTTGGGCCCCAGGGACCCTCAGGATTCAAGGTGACCTAATCCCGCAAATTAAAACGCGCCACGGGGCACGTTTGCACACACGTCACCTCAGGCCCCCCCTCCCTTCACCACTGTGCAAACGCGCCCTGTAGCGCGTTTTAAGAGGTAGTTTTAATCCCCCTTCCCTATTATGTACTAGGGACTTACAGAGGAGGTCATGCTAATCACAGGGGTACCCCAATGCATAGTGTTCCCTAGTGTATGTAGGTGTTTTCACTGTATTCTAAGTGTCTTTTAGCATAGCACTGGCTATGGTTAGTCAGAGTCAGTTACCACCAGTACCCGTCTGAAAAAGTTGTGGGCACAGGATGATTTTGCAACAAGGCCTCTTTCTGCTCCTCTGTTGGTTCTTTCTGCACATCTTTTGCTTCTTCTAGCACTTTTCTTCGTCTTTGTACACTTCTGTTACTTCTTTCTGCATTTCTTTTGCTTCTTTCTGTGCGTTTTTTCTTCTTTCTTCACATGTCCTACCTCTGTAGGCATAGTTAGAAACTAGCATTTAAAAAACCTTTGAAATTCACTTAAAAAACCATAGGTTTCAGGCACGTTATAGTTAGAAATTAGCATTTAAAAAAACCTTTGAAATTCACTGAAAAAAACCATAGGTTTCAGACACGTTATAGTTAGAAATTTGCATTTAAAAAACCTTTGAAATTCACTGAAAAAACCATAGGTTTTAGGGAAAGTTATAGTTAGTTGGACATTGCACTCGTACAAAACCCGTGAAATTCCCCCGTTATAGTTAGTTCAGCTAACTATAACTCGCGCCCCCGCAATGCACTGCTGATGACGTCACATATTACATCACTCATGACATGGTCAGTGACATCACTGATGACATCACTGATGACATCTCAAATGACATCACGGATGACATCACTGATGACATCATCCATGTAATAATTTCATGCATCTTCTCACACCCTAATATAACTTTTGATACACCCACTCTAAATTACAGACTACCATTCTCAAAACCATACACACTCCAGCACCAATAACTACATACCCACTCACTGATTCTTAGGTCTACACACACATCCAGTCACTCACCCGTACAGTCACTCATACTTACGGTCACTCAGTACAGGACTATCATATGCACTCATACTCCTATATAGACACTCAAACACCGCCACTCATCCATAGAGGTACTCACACACCTAGTCAGTCATGCAAATAATTAATCGCACTGCCATTTACTCACCTATACAGTTATACACACACCAGCTCACTTACTCATACAAATACTAGCACATTCTTACACTCTTATACAATCACTGATACAAGCACACACTCATCCATACAGCCACTCTCACAATCACTCACTCTCAAATAGTCATTTGTATACTCCAACAATCACATATACTACCTTTCACCTATGTAGTTACTTACACATATACCACTAAGATATACATTCACTCACTAACACACCCATACACACACTCACCCACCCATACAATCCATCACAGATGCACTCTTGAAACCATGCACCCAGTGAATCACCCACTCACACATCTATGCACAGAGTCATACACATCCCACCCACACAAACACTCAGGCACCCATACAGATACTCAGACAACCAATCAATAACTCATATAGACACTTATGTAGTTATTCACAAACCCATACAGTCACTTACACACCAACAGACAGACGGATACAGAGATTCACACAGTTTAGTCACTAACCCATGCATTCAGTAAGATACGTTTAATCACTCACTTATAGAGTCAGTCACGCACCTACTAAATCATCCATTCAGACACTTATACACCCACTCATTCTTCAATACGCCTTTCCCTATATATTAAACATATTTAAACTTTACAGAAACACACAGTCACTGGATGATGTCATCAGTGATGTCATTTGAGATGTCATCAGTGATGTCATCAGTGATGTCACTGACCATGTCATGAGTGATGTAATATGTGACGTCATCAGCAGTGCATTGCGGGGGCGCGAGTTATAGTTAGCTGAACTAACTATAACGGGGGAATTTCACGGGTTTTGTACGAGTGCAATGTCCAACTAACTATAACTTTCCCTAAAACCTATGGTTTTTTCAGTGAATATATATATACATATAGTGTGTTTATAAAACATTTTTCTTAAAGGAAACAAGGCTGCATTACAAAAATAAATGCTACACTTTTAAAAAGTTTGTTTGAGAGTAAAGCTTTGTCCCCTTGACCAGAGCCTTCTATCTAACAAACTTTTTTTTTCCATTTACAAAGGGGAAAGGGGTCCTCTTCCTTTTTGTGAATAGCTCACCACACCATGTTGGAAGATGGTAGAATTTGAATGTTTTGCAACCTGATTTCTGCCGCAAACATTGATACCATAACAAATCACTATTTAGAAGGGACACCCTAAACATGCCCTTTCCAAAAAGCAATTTGTTATGCCCTTCTAAACCCATTTTTCAATTCGTAACCACTTACTAATCCACAAAATGGGTTTAGTACCATTCCAAAAAGCCATGTGTGATTTAGCAAATCAGAGGGTTTACCCCTTGTTCCTTAGGGAGATATTCAGGGTTACTGGTTTTACAGCCCACCAACTCACTAATTTCAGCAGCAGCAGTGTTGTTTGTCATTGTGGGACTGATAGCGGTTCTTCTGTAGGGTTAAGGCCTGGATCCATTTCATATAATTTTGAGTTAAAGTGTTTGTTATGCAGTGTGTCACTCAACTAACTGTATTTGCTTCAAGGCATAGATGCTACTAATGAAGGTGATACCTTATTTTTAAGTTTACCTCTCTCCATGTCCTTGGTTATGATGTGTTCTTCTCTCACCCTTCCCTTCATTATTCTAGGCTTCTCTCTTCTAGTCTCCAGGTGTCTGGGATTTCTGCTAACCTGATGGTATTCTGTTCCAGAGTCTCTTACCAAGTGTCCCACTTACGATGCAATGTCCTGTGTCTGTAGTTTTTCTCTCCCCGGTGCTTCTTCTCATTGTCCTCCAGTTTCTCGTCTCATGATTTCCAGTCCCTCTGGGCTTTCTGTCTCTTGGGCCACCTGTAAGTGTATATACTCCTATCTCTGTATCTTCCCCTACCCCTTAGCACTCTGTCCCTATAGTTTTGTTATTTATGGCCTGTTAGAAATGGGGTTTCTGGTTGGCTAGGGTATGCACCTAAGCCAGGCAGAACCCACCACTTTAGTCAGGGCAAGGGATTTACACGCTGAAGATAACCCCTGCTCACCCCCTTGGTAGCTTGGCAGAGCAGTCAGGCTTATCCCAGAGACAATGTGTAAAGCGTTTGAGCAACACACTCACACAACAGCGGCACACTAGGCACACCACAAAAGAAACTCCAAACAAGGTTATATAAAAATAGCCTTTGTATTATCCATAAAAACACATTAGAACGTAATCACATATAATACACTGTGCCACCAGGCACTTGTCATGACTTCACAGGGATTACATAAATCATTTGGCCAATCGGGCCATTGTCATAATCATCACATTTAGAGCGACCAGTAACTACTGGTAGGATCACCTTCAGCATAACACATTATGCATAAACATCATCAGCAGCAGTGCACTATAGCAATAACCGGTAGCATGCTCCGCAGCCTAATTACACCAGGGCATAACTCATTATGCCTAAACGTAATCCACGGTGCACCTTAGTAAACACTGGCCAGTTGTACACATTCGGCAAATATCATGCCCACATCAGGCCTCCCCTTTGCCCCTTGTGAGGGCACACGACCTGTACCCAAATCCTACGGCACAAATGCAGCCGGTCGATGCGGAGGACAAACACGTACCTCCCTTGCGGCTGCTAAAGAACGTCCCCTGCAACCAGCGCCACAAGCAAGGGGGCAGGGGTGCAGCTCACCCTATCTCCTTCACTGGAGAATGCCCCCGGTGCTGCGAACAGGCTCAGCCGGACCAGGACCTCTGTAGAGGCTTCCCTTCATTCCAGTCACTGGGGCAGGGTCACCTGCGCAAGGGAACGGTGCTCCCCTCTCCCAAAATGAGTGAGGGAATTACCTCGGTCTCCCCCGGGTGGCCCATGCTGCCTGGGAAATGCCGTGAGGGGTGAGGATTTCGCCCCGGCCTCCTCTGTACGGCTGCGGCGGACACGGAGGGAAGTCTCTGTCGACGTTGCTTCTTTTGAGCAGAAAGTCTTTGGCAGGTCAGGGCCTTCCGCCCTGAGTCCTTGACCGGCGGCGGCCCGTGCCCATACAGTGCAGCCGCTTCACTTTGGAGACACACGGGCAAGACGCGGAGCGAAGTCTCCGCCGGTCTCTGGCTTTCTTTTTGGAACGCGGCCCGCCCACACCCAGGCTTCGCCTCTGCCTGACTTCCGGTGTTGGGGCACGAATACGGAGCAAAGTCTCCATCGGTTTTGGCTCCTCTCTGCTTCCGTGTTGTGTGGCAGCCTGGGGCAAAGCAGCAGAGCCCCGGCTCCAGCAGTCAGCGCCGGTGCATGAACACGGGAGGGAGACCACTCCGTTTCCTCAGCTCTCCCCTCCTGCTTCCCGGCCACAAATGAGAGCGCTGTGCTGCCCATGCTACAGCGCAATGAGACAGCGCTCCTCCTCAATCGCACAAAGTGAGCCCATCCTGTGGGCAGCAGGGCCAATTCTAGCGCTCACCCAGCTCATTCTGAGGCAATGACAAACAAAAGCACCCACCATAGAGACACGAAGCATGGACTATGCAGCGCTCACCGGCGCCACGTTCTCTTCAGCCCAGCGCAGCCTGCAGGAGCAGTCCACAGCGCTCCCTCCATGCTGGGCTCCATGAGAACAATGGGAAACTCAGTTCAAGAAAACAGGCAGCAGGCCAGCACACATGGTCCTTGGGCATAGGGGCCGTTCCTTTAGCAAGGCAGCTCCCAAGGCAAAGTACCAGTGGCAGTTCCCTGCCAGCGCAGTGTCTTCTTCCATTCCAGTTCAGTTCAACAGACATGGGGTCACAGCCCCAGTACTTATAGTAGCAATGTATTTGTTCTTCCCCCTGGCACAGGGCTCTGAGCCCAGTCCAAACCAGTTCTGGGGGCACTTTAGAATATCTTTACAAGTGCACCACCACCTCCATTCTTAGTGTAAGCCTGGCTCCAGACACACCACAGGGGGGCAGAGCAATCATTGTGGAAGGCAGGAACAGCCCTATTCAGGTGCAGGTGCTACTCTTCCCACCACTCCAAATGCAGACCAGGCGTATTCAGCCTAGCGCTGAGTCACCCAGACAGGGCAGGACACACCTCAACCCCCCCAGCGACTGGCTGGGCTGGCGTGAATGCACATCCCCTCTCTCCTGTCAGTCAGAACCAGATGGTCAATACACATCAGGCAGGCACAAAGATACATAGCACACAGAAATGCCCCCTTCTAAAAAGTTACATAAAACAACAGCGGTGATGCACTCGAAGTTCCAATAGTAAACCTGGTATACCAGAGAAACTCAAAATATTACACTATTATGTGCGCTTTCTGAGGTGGTTCCACCCCACCACCTATTCAACAATGAAAAACAATTCAGGACCTAAGTCTTAGACAGAGGGCGCACTACTTGGTGAACTCAAAATGAGTGTATTAACATCATATTAATCAAAGTTTTAGCATCAAAAAATTCAAGCTCTACATAATTATCCAGTGTGTACACAATTTTACAACACTCTTCTAAAAGCATAATAATAACAATGACTGTAACTTTTCAAAAATGTGTCTTCAACTTGTTTTATTCACAGCTGAAAATGTCAACATCATTCTTGTTGATCCTTATGTACAATGTTACATCCTGGCGTGGATATTCATCACTCCCAATGCATTTCGGGTGTGCTACACTCTTCAGTCAGGAAATCTACAAGTAAACATGCTTTCAAAGATAGCGTCATTGGCTATAAACCAAACAAAGTAACTATACATTTTTTCTGAACATCCGGGAAGGTTATCGTGATTACGGCTCCTAAATCCTGTGACTGTTGTTATATATGATGTCACCATGCGTTCAAGACAATCACGTCATGTTTTAATATCAATACTGAAGCGAGAGTACCAGAGACCAAGATTGTAATGAAACAGGAAGATTCAGTGCAAATACAAAGAAGGATCAAAGGTGCTGTGCCCTGGTGTGCTACTAAAATAATGCGTGAAACACCCGTGAATGTGTTGATGATCCTAAAGTCGACAACATGCGAAAAATGCGATAAAATACTTCCACTACTGCACTAAGTATCAATGTAGACGGGTCCACAGCCCTTGCCCATAAACGTGTAAAACCACGTAAGCAAACAACCCTGCACAAAGCAGAAATGAAAATGAGAATTATACACATAGTGGGTAATAAGCGGTGCTTTCGAACAGTGTTTTGAACAAGTACGGGGAACCGTTAAACGTCTGGTAAGCCTCAGATGTTTAGTATGTATTTAGCAGGCAGGACTCACTTTCCGGCAGCATTCTTATCGACTGTTCATTAATTTTTTAGCATTATGATCAGCGGACAGAAGTACAGTTGTTAGCACTCGAGTGCGTTGGTGTTCACTCGCATTCTTAACACAGAAAACCTCATTGGTAAGCTGTTAAACTTAATCCCCTTGGGTTGGTTTTAGCTTAGTAGCGGCTCGCAAGTTAGTCATGCACCGTGTATAATTCTCATTTTCATTTCTGCTTTGTGCAGGGTTGTTTGCTTACGTGGTTTTACACGTTTATGGGCACGGGCTGTGGACCCGTCTACATTGATACTTAGTGCAGTACTGGAGGTATTTTTTCGCATGTTGTCGACTTTAGGATCATCAACACATTCACGGGTGTTTCACGCATTATTTTTAGTAGCACACCAGGGCACAGCACCTTTGATCCTTCTTTGTATTTGCACTGAATCTTCCTGTTTCATTACAATCTTGGTCTCTGGTACTTTCGCTTCAGTATTGATATTAAAACATGATGTGATTGTCTTGAACGCATGGTGACATCATGTATAACAACAGTCACAGGATTTAGGAGCCGTAATCACGATAACCTTCCCGGATGTTCAGAAAAAATGTATAGTTACTTTGTTTGGTTTATAGCCAATGACGCTATCTTTTGAAAACATGTTTACTTGTAGATTTCCCCTGACGAAGGGTGGTAGCACACCCGAAATGCATTGGGAGTGATGAATATCCACGCCAGGATGTAACATTGTACATAAGGATCAACAAGAATGATGTTGACATTTTCAGCTGTGAATAAAACAAGTTGAAGACACATTTTTGAAAAATTACAATCATTGTTATTATTATGCTTTTAGAAGAGTGTTGTAAAATTGTGTACACACTGGATAATTATGTAGAGCTTGAATTTTTTGATGCTAAAACTTTTGATTAATATGATGTTAATACACTCATTTTGAGTTCACCAAGTAGTGCGCCCTCTGTCTAAGACTTAGGTCCTGGAATTGTTTTTTCATTGTTGAATAGGTGGTGGGGTGGAACCACCTCAGAAGGCGCACACTAATAGTGTAATATTTTGAGATTCTCTGGTATACCAGGTTTACTATTGGAACTTCGAGTGCATCACCGCTGTTGTTTTATGTAACTTTTATTACTCAATACTTTTTCACCCAAGACAGCATTTTGTTGCACCACAAGATGTCATTTGAGGACATATTACATCTTACTGATAATAAGGCAGAAACCAAAGCATACAGTGCAGCAGAAGCACAAGATATATATGGCCTCATTCGGGAGGTTAGGTCATTTGATATGACCCAAGGACCTGTTACACAACAATTACGTCAACTAGAATATTTGATGCGACGCGAGATCAATCAGAGGTTACACGCTACAACTCTCATCCAGTACCACAAGGCCAGCAGGATACCGAGAGGTCTGAGATTACCATTGAAACCCATGATGTTTAAGGCCAACAAGAAGTTTATGGATAGATGGTACTCTATTCTAAACAAATGTTCGCTTGATCTCATACTTTTGATAGTAGAGGAACTATCTTTTGTTTTGTTAGGTTTAGAACAGGAAATCAAAGAGCTGCAAGTTTCCATTAAACAACGCATGGAAACAGATAATTGGGTTACGACACTTGAGGAGATTAATGTTAAGCTAGAGACATATGCAAAAGAGATTCATGAGCGAAAAGTCCGTAAGTTCAGGAGAGACACGATAGATTACAAGTTAGATGAGGTGTATTCATGGGCGGAGGTATACGCCCAGAAACGGACTTTTCAAAAAACAGGAACCAATTCCTCGGAAGAGAGCCTGGTATCGGTCAGTGACACTCGTATGACTAGAACACCAGTTCCATCCACTGGTGGAACACTGGACGGGGAAGCTTCCACTTCCTCAGCCACTAAGGTTTCTTTTTTAGAGATCAGTCCCGCGGCCAACAATCCACCATCGGAACAACTCACAGTACAACTAGAGGCAAAAAAACTCGCAGAGGCCACGGAGGCAGCAAAAACGGCGAGTACAGGTCGAAGACAAAAGAAACATTAGTAGTTAACATTTCTTCAGTGGAACTCACAGAGGCTCAAGAAGTGTTATTGAATAAGGGGATTGCATTTGTGCCTACTTTTCACACAAATACTTTGAATATGGAAGTGGATGTGTATAAATTTATGAGAAAACTCAGACTTCGATATTTTTTTATCAACAAAGAGTTCTTTCAAGAAAGTCCAGGGACACTTGACTCCAGGGAGTTTAGACCAAAAAGTACGTTCATGGCTCCTACCACCCAAAAGATTTTTGATTCATTTGAGACTCTAGTGAAGAAAGATTTGGCCCAGTTACCTATACCTTCTAGGAAGAGACACAATTTAACCATGGCAGATAGGAAGGCACTCAGAAATTTACGTGACAATGAATCTATAGTGTTTTTTCCAGCGGATAAAGGAGGTGCACTAGTAGTCATGGATCAAAGTTTCTATGAAACTAAAGTAGAATTCATGCTTTCTGATGAGACAACATACTTACCACTGAGATACGATCCAACACATGAATTTCAGGAGACTTTGCAACAGATCTTAAGACATGCAAAGGACATGGGGTGGATCTCTGATAAAACTTTTGAATTTCTTCAGTCCAGGTTTCCACGTAGGCCAGAGATTTACATGCTACCTAAAATACATAAACATCTTCGGGACCCCCCATTTCGCCCCATAGTATCGGGTTGTGGATCAATTCATGAGCCATTAGGCCAGTATTTGGATACATTTCTTCAACCAATTGTACAATCTGGTTCTACATATGTACAGGATACTACTCATTTTTTGACCCTATTAGGGAATCTTGTATTGCCAACTGGGGCAGAGTTATGGTTATGTACAGTGGATGTGGTGGCGTTATATACATCTATACCACATACAGAAGGGATTGAGGCTGTTGAGTGGGCTCTTCTTCAACAAGACGACATACAGGCAGATAAAGTATTCCTCTTGGAACTTTTGCAATTTTGTCTATTTCACAGCTATTTCAAGTGGAAGGACAGGTATTTTTTACAGACAACCGGAACCTCTATGGGTTTTTCCGGGGCTCCTAGTTATGCCAATATCTATATGATGAAGTTTGAACAAGAACACATTTTATGTGACCCAGAATGGATAGATCATCTGATTCTTTATCGTCGATATTTTGACGATATATTCATCATGTGGCAGGGTACGTCAGATGTATTGCAGCAGAAGCTGGGTCAGTTGAACGAAATGAATCCCAGAATTCAATTCACGCACACTATGGACAAACGGACTATATCTTATTTAGATGTGTCAATAGAGTTGATTGGTTCAGAGATCACCACTAAGGTTTTCACCAAACCCACTGATCGTAACAATTCATTATTATACACCAACTTTCACCCTGAGTCTCTCAAAAACATCTTCCATTCTCTCAATTTTTGCGCATTAAGCGCATTACTTCTGACCACACACAATATAAGACGACCTTACAATGCTTCAAAAAGGTTTTCTAGATAGGGGTTACCCGGAAGATATTGTGGAAACAGCGGCCAGGCGCGCTGATGTCATACAAAGATCTGAGCTGTTAACCAAGCGTGTGAAAAGCAAGGGGAGACGTGATGTTTTTGTCTCTACTTTCGACGCAGTCGACTGCCATTAAGAAAATAATTTTAATCGATGGGAGTTACTACAGACGGAACCTGATTTTGGTAACATTTTTCAAGAACCCCTATTTTTGCATACAAAAGATCGAATAATATTAGAGAGATTTTAAAAAGGAGGAAGGCAGACAATCTGGTAGAATCTAAAGGCATGCAAAAGTGTTACAATTGTTCACATTGTAACAATGTGTTACTAGGGTCATCTATTTCTCATCCCTGGTCGGGCAAACCAGTGAAATTGATGTTCACAGCCAACTGCAATACACAGAATGTGATTTATGCCATACGATGCCCTTGTGGTTTATACTACATCGGTAAAACAGAGAGAACACTGCGCACACGCATAACTGAACATAAGAGTAGAATTAGAACAAGAGTCATGACTTCTCCACTAGCGAGCCATTGGATTGAGTTTCACCACACCATTGCTCAGTTAAGATTCACAGTGTTAGAGATTGTCAGAAGCCGACCAGACAAGGATATGTCAAAACATATCACGCAGCGTGAGACGTTTTGGATAAAGTACCTTGACACTTTGAGCCCGAAGGGTCTCAATGATAAATTGGCACTCTCGTGTTTCCTGTAATAGTAACATCAGTGAGTTTTTGAGAGGTTGATTTAATGGTGACAGGGAGACAAAGACAGTTTTAGGATACTTCACACACAAGAGGGTCAGTTATTTTGATACATTTTTTTAATGGGTGTTTGTATGGGTTAACGTGGGATTTGTCATGTTTAGCACTTTTAATTAGTAAAATCACCATTAGGTTCTCAACATTTTCATGTTTTACTTAAAGGTTGATTGTAATTGATATTGTTAGCTTTGACGCGCCATATTTATACGCTGTGAAAACTTAGATTTAGCACTTTTGTCAAATCACTATACATGTAGTGACGGCAACGTCAGAACTCAGTAATTTATTGTTAATATTAGGATGATTTTGTAAATTACAGTAACCTTTTAGAGTATAATGTGATTACAGTATTTGTTATTTTTAGCAAGCAGCCCCTTCGGACAGCGTGTTTGCATTATGTGCTTAGAGTATGCACAGGGGTATATGTCTCTAAAGTCTCATGCTAAGATGGCTGCACGTTTTTCATTACATTTCCTTATACTGCCTCGGCTGTCCTATTTTCATTTCTATCTATCCACGCACCTACACGTCATCACGTGAATAGTTTGAAAAACCCAGTGGATTTTCACACACCGGGCGAGTGTCTTTTCATTACCTTCGGGATCGAGGAAACTGTTGGGACACCTTATTCACGTTTTCTAGGTGAGCCATATTTTGTTAAACTGCTAACGGTCGTGGCTTTAATCAAGCACAGCACTTATGGACGTTTTCTCATTGTTTTAGCGGGCGACGTGGTTTCGAGTGGGTAATAAGCGGTGCTTTTGAACAGTGTTTTGAACAAGTACGGGGAATTGTTAAACGTCTGGTAAGCCTCAGATGTTTAGTATGTATTTAGCAGGCAGGACGCATTTTCCGGCAGCATTCTTATCGACTGTTCATTCATTTTTTAGCATTATGATCAGCGGACAGAAGTACAGTTGTTAGCACTCGAGTGCGTTGGTGTTCACTCGCATTCTTAACACAGAAAACCTCATTGGTAAGCTGTTAAACTTAATCTCCTTGGGTTGGTTTTAGCTTAGTAGCGGCTCGCAAGTTAGTCATGCACCGTGTATAATTCTCATTTTCATTTCTGCTTTGTGCAGGGTTGTTTGCTTACGTGGTTTTACACGTTTATGGGCACGGGCTGTGGACCCGTCTACATTGATACTTAGTGCAGTAGTGGAGGTATTTTTTCGCATTTTTTCGCATGTTGTCGACTTTAGGATCATCAACACATTCACGGGTGTTTCACGCATTATTTTTAGTAGCACACCAGGGCACAGCACCTTTGATCCTTCTTTGTATTTGCACTGAATCTTCCTGTTTCATTACAATCTTGGTCTCTGGTACTTTCGCTTCAGTATTGATATTAAAACATGACGTGATTGTCTTGAACGCATGGTGACATCATGTATAACAACAGTCACAGGATTTAGGAGCCGTAATCACGATAACCTTCCCGGAAGTTCAGAAAAAATGTATAGTTACTTTGTTTGGTTTATAGCCAATGACGCTATCTTTTGAAAACATGTTTACTTGTAGATTTCCCCTGACGAAGGGTGGTAGCACACCCGAAATGCATTGGGAGTGATGAATATCCACGCCAGGATGTAACATTGTACATAAGGATCAACAAGAATGATGTTGACATTTTCAGCTGTGAATAAAACAAGTTGAAGACACATTTTTGAAAAATTACAGTCATTGTTATTATTATGCTTTTAGAAGAGTGTTGTAAAATTGTGTACACACTGGATAATTATGTTGAGCTTGAATTTTTGATGCTAAAACTTTTGATTAATATGATGTTAATACACTCATTTTGAGTTCACCAAGTAGTGCGCCCTCTGTCTAAGACTTAGGTCCTGGAATTGTTTTTTCCTTCTAAAAATTGGCATTTCTAAAATAGTAATAATAAATCCGCTTTCACCAATAAGCAGGATTTATCACTACCATTCCAAACATACCAAACTTGATCACGCTACCCCTCTCAGATCAGGTATTACCACTGAAGCACATATCAGGGAATCCCCAATGCATCCCTATGAGAGGGCAGCCTCACAGCAGTGAGAAACCAAATAGGCTGTTTGTCACTATCAGGACATGCCACACAGTTAAGGCACATGTCCTACCTTTTACCTACACCGCACCCTGCCCATAGGGCTAGCTAGGGCCTACCTTAGGGGTGACTGATATGTAGTAAAACGGGAGTTGCAGACGTGGCAACCATTTTATGTGCCACGTCACAGCAGCAGTAAACTGCGCGCGCAGGCCCTGCAGTGGCAGAGGCCTGAGACAGGTTTGAAAGGCTACTTTGGTGGGTGGCGCAAGCAGCGCTGCAAGCCCACCAGTAGCATTTAATTTACTGGCCCTGGGTATATGAGATACCAAGGGACTGACAGGTAAATTAAATATGTCAAACAGGTGTAGACCAATCTTACCAAGTTTACAATAGAGAGCACATGCACTTTAGCACTATCAGCAGTGATAAAGTGCCCAGAGTCATAAAACCACCAACAACAGGTCAGAAAAAATACAGGAGGAAGGCAAAAAATTCTGAGATGACCCTGCAAAAAGGCCAAGTCTAACGTGGTCTTATTTGGAGTTTGGCAATGGGCTACTCCATCATCTGTCATATACAAGTGTCTTATAGGCTGCAGCACTTATAATACTCTGATATGTTATCCACCACGTTTTGGCAGAGCATCACACCAGCAAAACTCAGAATAAGGCCCTTGGTTCGTATAGGTAGTCAACGAGTGATTTAGTTGAGCTTTGACTAGATTCCTTCATGTTTGTAAGATATGGCGACCACCTCCATCCAGATCATGGCAGGGATTAGAAAACAGTGGTCCAACTGTTGGTTTCCCAGACTATTGTCATCTGGTGTGCTGGTCCAGCTAAGGCACTAGAAACAAAACATCCTACAACTAACAGAATTAACTGGGTTTTTTTTTTTTAAATGAAACCCCATAATGTCTCTGGCAGGCCCTGTGGAGAAGAGTGCTTTAAATGTGAAATCTCCGTGTAATCTCCGAGCAGACAAATGGTCCTTTGCTCTGTGACACTTTCAACCGGTACGTTTTGCAAGGTGCAATTTGCATTCTGGTACTTTTTTCTATTATACATTTTGACATAAAAATCTCCGCACAGGCTGCTGCTATCAATGGGGTAGCAGGTCCGTGGCACCAGGGCCCAGAGGCGAGAAGGACTGACTTCATCCCTAATAATTGCTATTTTTTTTTACTATAAACAGGAGGTAGATGGTCGAATTTCCTTCTTTGCATTATGGCCCACTGCAACCCTTGCTACGCCACTGTCTCACCATACATAGTGCTGTACGCTATTTTTATGTGTGATTTTATATAGCGCGGACGTGGGCCAGAGGCAGCTGGGCGCTTAACAAAAGAGCTGAAACATGTCAATCACAATGTGGATAACACAAAGATACAACCTAGGTGGAATGAACAGTAGCCAGGACAGTCTGAGGGTGTTAAATATGAAAGTGGCCTTTTGGAAGCTCTGTAATCCGACTGTACAAAGAGCTGCTGCAGCAAGCAGTCGCTCTATAATACTTCAATATTTCAATTAAAAGGAAAGAGCCTGAATGCGAATGGGAAGACCAATTAGAGAAAGGAGAAGCGATCGAATTAAGGAGCCTCGAGGGCAGTTAAATATGACTCACTCGGAGGGAAAAGGCGAGGGAAATTACAAATTATGGCAACGCCGGTGACTTGCTGTTGTACGTTTTATGTTGTAACACTTCCTGTTTTAAGAGGAAACCCCTAATTGCAGGGATCTGGGATTTGGTGCAGCAGCCCCACACCCTTTCCCTTTACATGTTGGAAACTATATCGCTCCGGGAGTTTTTCTCTGGGACACAAAGAGGCAGGGAGGAGGGTTTCCTTGTCACATACAAAGCTCTTCCCCCATCTCTGAGAAACAATTATCAGACGCGTTTCCTCAGTATTTCCAGCCTCAGAACAGCCGGATGCTTTTTCTGGGAACGGTGAGTATTGCCTCGTCGCCAGAATGTATTGGACGCAACACTTCTGGTAATGACTGAGGTGTGTTCTCTCAGGATAAAAGTTACACCTAATATTACCTCAACATGGCATTTCCAAGGGAATAAGCTGCCACCGTTCGTAAGACCAGATTCATAAACAAATGCATGAAACTACAAGTGGGAATACTTTGCTCCTGTAAGGTTGTACTCTATGTATTTTAGGAATTCACAAAAATGTTCCCTGGTAACGACTGGCAATATTTCTATACGTAATCCTGGAAATGTTTTGGGAATTTCATTTGTGACACTTGCCTTTCCACAGTGCGGGAATTGTAAGCATTGTGCAATTGTCCTTCATGGAAAGCTAGTGCCTATCTTCAAAGTACTGTATTGTTTTGTAATTGCATTTATATAGCGCCTACTACCCCTGCTGAGTCATTGAAGCACTTTATAGCAGGTAACACACTACTCCGGAACCCAGGTTTAGTGTTTAATCCAGTTGTTATTAGTTATTGGCTTGTTATTGGTTTGTATTGATTATTATTGTTTATTGAGATCAGTCTTGTGCTACGAAGGAAATCATTCCATGTATTTTCCTTGCGCTCTGTTGCGGATCTACAGGAGTTTTTATGCTAAGGCATGCAAACGCGATTCAGTTAATATTATATTTAGGAGATTGAGGGAGAAGCTGATGATATAATGGGCGGTCCTTCTAGCAAGTAAAATTTGTTGAGTAGCTGTTAGTTCAGGTTTGGAGATGATGACATCCAATGAATGGCCTGCTATGTGCGTCTGTCTAGAGATGATTTGTTGTAAGTTATGTGTGTTTCACCCTGATAAAATGGCATTTGGCGAAGGCATATTTGGTTTATTTTTCTACCTACGAGGAAAATATTTTTTCAATATGGAGAAACGTCTTTTCGTAGATCTCCAACACTGGATTGGGTTTTTCACTCCTCTTCTAACCCTAGAAAGGAATCTACTCCTGTCTTTCGCAGGTGTAAATGTCTGATGATTTCCAGGGTGGGAAGGGGTCAGGGAGGAGTTTGCGAATATCCACAAGCGAATGTGTTCCTGGGTTTTCCCAAACATTCATGATTAACAATACGTCATCCCATCTCTTATGTGGGATATGATCTGACTTTATATGACATTGCTGTGGTGTAATATTATGTATGAGTGGAAGGACTTCTGATTGCAATATCATTCCTTCATAATGTCCTTGCTGTTGAAATGCAAACAATTTGAGATTGTATGTTTCACTTAACCATATAAACGGCCTCGTGAATCGTGCCGTTAGTTGTTAACTAGTCGTATGTCATAAGGCCCACCTTTAACATGCCTGTTTTTTCCAGGTAAAACCACTAAGCATACTGGAACTAGTACACCCATAGTTAAAATATACCTATTTCTTCAGGTGTTTTTTTAAAATCACTGCCTGTCATTTTACAGCCGCATCACGGCCTAGAATGTACAGAAAATAACAACATTTGCTGATCTCAAGGGCATTCGTACATCTGAATAACTGAGCTGTCCTGGTTTCAGATGTGTCCAGAACCACAGATCTTTTAATTCTGTTCTTTGGAGCCAGTGTGGTCTTGACTCATATCGATCGACCATGGAGGACCATTGTTGGATCACGTGAGATATGGTCCATCAGAGATTCCCAGAGGGATGAATGGTGGGGATGACAGTTGTAGATACCCAAAACCATCGGTGAAGCTGAGGTTGTACTTGAAATAGTGTATAGTTATACTATACTTATTCAGGAGTCATTGTAGACCTTTCACATGGTCATATTTCTGGAGGTTCAAATTTCAGATCAGTTCAAATTAGAGTTTGCTGGTCTCAGCAAAGTATTAACCCATCGGCCTGTAGCGAAAGGGCTGCAGGGTTTGAGACCTTCTTCAAAATCAGTACCCTGAGAACTCCAGTCATTTCCAAATCTGGTGAGCACTGGGCTTTACCAGGAACCTGGTGGACACTTCCTGTTGAGATTAACAGCATCTGTGGCTGAAGGGTGCCGAACACAAGTTCTGCATCTACAGCCTTCTCGACTTCCCGAATGTCGGTGCCCTTTGGGCTCATAGGATTGGCAACTCCCATGTAAGGCCTGGCCGAAGACCTGGTCCTCCACCCAATGCCTATTAAACATGGCTGAAGGTTATGGCCATTGATATTTGGAAGGAGGGGTGCAAAGTTTATTGTCCAAGACATGGCTAACTTCCACCACCATGCTCTAACAGGACAAAGTAGGCTCTTTCCTTTGCACCCAAACCAGATGCTCACCATGAGAATTCCCATGGAGTACGAAACCTCTCTTCTCTCAATTTTTTCCAGCTTCTCGCCTCCAGCTTGCTGTGTTGGCTTCATAGCATCCTCTTGTTTTCCTTTTAATGACCACAACATAGTGGGGATTGGCCGATCATCCAAGCCGTCAGGAACATTTCCGATTATGCCAGTGGACCCACTAGTGGACATTGAACTTGATTAGTTCCCATGAAATATTGCTTCATATGCCACTGTGCTTCAAGGGAAAGTAAAATCTGCTGGTCATTTCAAAAACCCAATAGATTTTTAAAAGACAAGGGGATTCGAATATAATCACTGGTTGGAAGCTCTGTTGAAGCAGTGCTACCAGTCATCTTCACATACAGAATATGTATATTGTCATTTCTTTCTTCCCATTCAGAAGCATGCTGCTCCTCATTGTGGTCATCGCTCCGTGCATGCCCCATTCTGTGACTGTGATGATATCTGCTTCCCCTGCTCAAACTCATCAGCATCCTTGGGAAGATCCACTACTCAATGCCAGCTTTGCACTGCTATAAACCAGAGAGCTCTGGGGCCGGAAAAGCTCTGAACATTCACAGTCCTCGTGCTTTATACATGAGGGTTGAAAACATACATCGGTTTAAAGGTTACCCGATAACATTTGATCTTTAAATCTAATCAATTGAGGATTTTTAGAAAAAATTACTGATTGGTTCAGTCTCACTCTGCACAGTTACCGAGAAGGAATGGAGATTATCTAATTACAATGGTTACAGATTTCAACAAGCACTGGCAAAGCCAATAGATCTCGCCTTTGAGACCTTTTGGATCTGCCAATGTTTTTTAGCCCTATTCCAAAGCATCCCAGATGCTGTGCATCATGGCTAAGGATCAAAAAATAAATAAATAAAGCCTTAGAGGAGGCCGCCCGATGTGTGTGCCTACAAAATGACGCACATGCGTTTTCCGTTTAGTTACCAATCCGAGTTGCAAGTTGTTTTCTGTTTAGTTACCACTCTGAGTTGGATTGGTAAGAACAAAGCTCATTAGACTTTTAGAGGGATCAAGACCGACAAGCTAGGGCATGAAAAAGAAACAGGAAAACTGGATTGACAGTCAAGAAAACCAACGGTAAGCAGTGGGCAGGCTGCAAGCGCCAGTATGTTCTTGGTAAGCCCCAAATATATCATGCAACAGGCAAGGCACACGCAGTCTAGTAGGCAGGAGCTTAAAAGGGGCGCCTGGCTTTTTAATTATGCTCATTGTATCTTGTAGATCGCACTGTCACAATCTTTAAGGTCTTTCCTAGTTTCGTTTTTGGAGAAATTAATTCAACTTCTCTCACCAAGACTAATTTCTTGCTAAAACCCCGAACACGAATATGATGGAGAGGTTTCTTCGGGGGACTGGTGTGGGCAGATATCACTCCGATCACAATTGGCCCGGTGTACCCACGCCAACATTTTCTGGCTGTGCGAAAAACTGACCCACTTCTACTGACCAGAAAATATGGTTGGAAAAAATCCTAGAATAAGCAGAAAGAGCAGCAGGAAGAATAGTAGCCCTGTCCCTACCAAATCACAGCAACGACAGAGGGGAAGCATGGGTGGACCTCCTTGCTGGCTCAACGCTCCAAGCCCACTGGCATCCTCTTCAACACGTGTATGCAGTATTCCTGAGCACCCACAAGTCTAAAGACCAGTAATATGTTTATCCACAATACACCATAGTCGTTACTTTCTTTTTTCTTATTTTTATTCGATTCCAAGCAATTCTTCACATATAAAATATGTTCTTGATCTAGCCTTGACACATAGATGTACAAACAGATGTAGACAACACGTGTTTCATCGACGTGGCAGATTTTGCCACCAACTTCCTAAGGGCCTCACTCAACGTCTAGTGATCCTAGTCTCTCTCCCCATTTGACAAGTAG
The DNA here is from genome assembly GCA_963921515.1 of Calotriton arnoldi. Lineage (NCBI taxonomy): Eukaryota > Metazoa > Chordata > Amphibia > Caudata > Salamandridae > Calotriton > Calotriton arnoldi. The sequence goes on from CAWUFW010012191.1 coordinate 331,012, forward strand.
GTAGATTCAGTACTTTCTGGCCATATTCATGGTATCCGCAGAGTGATAAAATAAAAGGAAGTAAACAGTACAACTCACCTTCAGGCGCGAGGGAGAGTACACCGCCACCTCCAACCCCTGACAGCGTCTCCGGCAGGGTTTCTCTTCAGCACGTGCCCCGCACCGCTACTCCGCTCCTCTTTAACACGTGTTCAGAGCAGCCGCTAAATGAGCGCGCTCATCCACCTGGACTAGGGAATTCTGTGCTTAATTTGACTACGGAAAAAACAGGTTTGCATTGTTATTCCCCATTCCATGGAGATTCACTCATAACTGAATGGCACTATGAGGATGTTTCCGCTTGGTACTGGTGATTACGGGTGCAAGTTCCAACCTGCCAGTGCTGTGCAATGAGGGCCTTAAAGGTTCCCAATTTAAAGCAAACACAATTGTTAATTCAGAGGAGTTTAAAAAGGTGCATCCACCAGGATCCTAGCTCAGAGTGTCCATGTATTGAGTGAAAGAACATCTGAAGTGCTGCATTAGGCGAATGAAAAAGGTGAGGGGCTCCAAAATGGGTCTGCTCTAAGAGGTGTATCTACAAGGAATATGCGATCTTACATCGCATGCGCTACAACGCATGCGATTACAAAGCGGTCGTTGCAACTACCGCGTTGTTACAACGCAAACCATTACATCGCAAGTCGTTTCTACGACTTGCTGTAGGGGGCGCGCTGGACTTAGGAATAGTATAAATTACTATTCCAACTCCAGCGTGTGCAACAGTAGGGAAGGTGTTGGAATAGTAAATTATACTATTCTTTAGTTTAGCGCGCCCCCTACAGCAAGTCGTAGAAACGACTTGCGATGTAATGGCTTGCGTTGTAACAAGGCGGTCGTTGTAACGACCGCGTTGTAGCGCATGCGATGTAAACGCTGTTTCCCATCTACAAGTCCTAAGCATCAATGTGGCTAACGTAACTTATGGCATAGAAAATACATCAACAGATAATATACATTTTTAAGAAAGGCAGAGACTTTTGCGTCCTATGCTCAAACTGGAATTCAATAAAGTATAGATGGTCTTGATTACGTTCAGAAGGAAATCAGATAAATTGTTACAAAAGTCTTTGGAGAGCGTGACTGAGTGAGCTTCGGCAATGGATTTAGTAAAAATTTCTAATAATCGTGAAGACTTAGGAATTGGAGCTCTTGCAGATTCGCTCAGCAAGGTAACTACATCTAGTGCGGCATATATGCTGATGATAGTTATTGAGGACAGCTTTATATGTCCTCTTCCTGACTCAGCCCAAGTGTGTCTGTGGGTACGTACTACCCCGTTACAGTGGTGTTTGAGTTCCCTTAAATCATCATTGTATGCTTGGGTAGGCATCGCTGGGTTTCAGGAGGACGAGTGTCTATGGATGCGATTATCCAATTGCTTAAAGAGTCAACTCAACTACATTGGTAATATTAGGGGTGAGCGAAAGAGAGAATCTTGCTAGTGAAGTTTCCAGAAGGGGACAAGAAATGTGTTTGCAAGATTTCAGATTAGTAGTGAACGCGGGTGTAACGATGTGTGTTGGCAGTATTGTGAAAGAAAGTTAGAAGTTCAGCAGAAAGTGATCAGACCAGATGAATGGAGTAGAGGATTGCAATAGGATGTTCTGAATTTTGGAAAAGATGGTCTCTAGGATGTGGCCCACTGAAAGGTTGGAGTCAGAGACTGAGTTGTAGAAGCTCTAGGGTAGAGAGATCGTCTTAAGAGTGCGCTGATATCAGGATTTTCGGTTAAATCCAGATTAAAAATAAAGTCACATAGCACTATGTTTTGATAATTGAGAGGAAACGCGGTTAGCAGTTCCATGAGTTTTGTTCAAGTGGTTTTTGGGGCCAGAGCGCCTTTAAATAGAACTCCACTGATTGCGGCCATAGTTATGAGTCCTAGCTTAAAAAATACGTATTCGGTCGATTCTGGGGTATTTGATGCCAAAAGGGACATGGTTTGGTTTTTGCATAGATAATTATGACTCCACCTCCTGTTTGGATTGTAGGGTTATGTATGTACAGATCAGAGACACTGTCAGAGATTCACGTGCGCCCACGTCTAAATGATGTTTCTGATTTCTATGCCTCTGATTTTGAGTTGCAGGATACTTGTGGGGCACAAATGGGGCACCCGTAATTACTGAAGCAGTGCGGTAAAACCCCACCAGTTCCATGCAATTACAATTTAGACCCCTGTGGAATTAGGAATAATTGGATGGGAAGTAATTACCACATTGAATTCCGCACAGTGTTTCCCTAGCCAGGTTTTTAAAATTCCCATTTAGCACTGGGTTCTCAGCATGGTGGGAGTGGAAGGGCGGAGTGGTGAGGGTGCGGGTGGTAAGGAGAATAAGTCGCGCAGCAGGAGGTAGCATTGCAGGCTCTCCCTTCACCTTAGAAAGAGATCTGTTGAGAACGGGGTTTGGGCCAGGCTACTGTTGCAGCCCGAGCCTCAAATGATTTCACTGGCCAGACTTTCAGGCCAGTAAAATCGTATCTAGCATTCCTGCACCAGGGAACACCTGGTGCGGTAACACTGGTCTGGTTGGGAACTCCACGCAGGAATTCAGGTCTGTGCGACTCGTAATCAGGGCCAATACAACTGTTATTGGTCATTGGTCCATACATGAGATACATGATCCATTCATCCATTCAGTTATACAGTCACTCAGTCATCTTCCAGGCACTCAACAGTTTGTTGACGTTTTGAAAAGCCCCTCTAACTCCTGCTCCCTTCATCACACTTCCTCAAAAACATAGATGATGCACGCCTGAATTCTCATTAGAATGCCAAGATTTCATCACCTCAACACCTCTGTGCAGGTCAGTTGGTTGTCACATGCGGGAAATGTGCCAGAGTTTGAATACAAACAAAAATGCAACAAGGTGTAGGACAAGTGACTTTTTGATTGATATAAGAAACAGACATGTTTATCAGATCCAGCAGTTAAGCCTTCTCCTACATCGCTCCTAAAGCGTGGAGCGGCCTGCCGCTACACATAGGAGCCTCCTCACTTCTTGAATTCCGCAATAAACTGAACACCTGGCTTTCCAAGCAGTCCCACTAGGCCCTAGCTTTGGCTAGACTCGCACCTGCTCAGCGTCAGGATACTCTTTAGGATGACAGTGTGCTCTACAAATCTGTATAACGTCGCGTTTTAGCTCCATCTGTTAGCTCCATTACTTGCTTGGCAGCAGCCAGAACTAAAGTCATCTTGAAGATCACACTGCCCGTCACCGAGGAGATGGTGCTTGAAACGCTGAGTCGTTGATTTTCAGTTCTGTGATTTGTGCCACCAGTGTTCTTGCTTATTCCAAAAACTCTAAAGCACATATTTCTCAATGAACTGCGCGCGATAAACAAAGACAATTCATAGGCCGGCGTGCTCTGCACATAGTGCCAATATCGGCAACACTCCCCAACCCTCCATACAGCAATCTGATGCAGAAATAAACAGACACGACACATTTTCTTTTAGTGGAGAAAATTGCTGCAGGTTTATTTGCATACAAATATGCCAACATGGTGGGTTATCTTACGGGCGATCCAAGGGCAGGCAGCCCCTCCGCCGCCTGCCCACCTGATGAGCCAAATTACATCTTGAAGATCACACTGCCTGCCCGTCACCGAGGAGATGGTGCTTGAAACGCCGAGTCGTTGATTTTCAGTTCTGTGATTTGTGCCACCAGTGTTCTTGTTTATTCCAAAAACTCTAAAGCACATATTTCTCAATGAACTGCGCGCGATAAACAAAGACAATTCATAGGCCGGCGTGCTCTGCACAAAACTGCGTGGCAGTCGAAGGAGGGAGCGCCCTGGCAAATTTGGGCTTAAATATTGATCCGGCTGCCTCTTAAAACCGAAGCAATGCCCCCCTGCGAAATCCCGTAACCCTGCACCCCCTCTATGTGTTGCATTTAGACCCGCCCAGATTATGCACCCCCCTGGAATAAACTGAAGCCAGGACGGTCGGAGTCACATTTGTCGAGGCCAACCGGAAGAGGCCCAGAGCCGCAGGCTCGCGCCCTCACGAGCGCCTTGTCCGTCAAAATGCTTTATAGATTTTTTTGTTATATTGGGACGCATATTATGTCTCCCCTGCCAGGTAGTATGAACATAAATCACTCAAACTTAATCGGTCCGGTATGCGCGCCGTTCATTTTTGATGCATCGCTTCAGCAGGACAGCAGCATTCCTCGCAAGGGGACGTCTGAAAAGGCCCTCCTCGGCCGGTGGACACAGCAGCAGCAGCAGCTGCCGGGTGAAGCAGGTGAGACCGTGTGTGTGGGGCTGAGCCGTGACTTACGAGAAAAGCTCAGGGGGCTCCCTAGCTGGAAGATGCTGCAGAACATTCCAGGCCGGGGCCTGCAGATTTATGGGGCGGATTTCATACATTGGTGGGTTCCTGGAGGTGCAACCTGCACAGTGTCTCCAGGAACCGAGGCTGCTGCTCCAGGAACGGGGGAGGGGGTCCTTTCCATTCAGGGAATTATCTACCAGTTCAGAGCATATTTTCAGATCCCTTGGGTTCCTATTTAGGGCCAGGCAGGCCATATGCAGGATTAAAATTCCTAAACAGAAGTAGTAATGTGAGAGGTTTCTTCCAAACGATGTTGTTGGAGGTAGGAGACTAGATAGTAAGGGCTTAGTTATCAATAGTGCAGCAGGTACAGTGACACCGGAGTTAGGTGTTTGAGGGGCGCTCCACTTATGACTATTTATTACTTTTTAATGCCAAACCTTGACGTTGACGGGGACTTTTTTGTTTCTTGCATTAGGACCAATGGCTCCACTGCTACACCACTAGAACATGGGTTTGCCATTACCCTCCTTCAAAGACACTGCTCAGAGAGATTAGCGTGTGCCAATACATGCAGAATATGGTGCTTACAATGCCAGGAGGTGGACACACTGTGTTGTGCATCACAATGCTGGTCATCGGGTGGCCATTTTTAAGCACTCAAACACTGAACTCTTCAGATCCCCACAGAGTTAACAACGTGTCTAGTCTAGTGTAAGGAGCAGAATTACCTATGGTACAAATATTCAGCAACATATAAAGAATTTTGCACAAAATATTTTTATGACACTAATTTCCTCCGAGGTCCTGAATATTTTTTTTTCCTTTTATTCAAATATTGTTAAAAGGTATTGATGAATTCTTCAATTTTTATCTTTAATGCCAATTGAACTTCTGTAGTAATCATGATCCCTAAATAGTAGATGTTTTGTTTGCCAAATAAATTTACGAGTATTCACTTTTATTCACCATTTTAGAGATGAGTATGATTATCAATTTTGACCCATTTTTAGCAGCCAACAATTCACCCAAATAGCTTCACATCCTTAAGAAATACAAGAATAGATTTTGAAGCGAGCAGAATGTTGCAACCCATCTTGTTTAAAGAGAAGATATTGAAACTCCTTATTACCAACTGTAATACCTAATATAATTTTATTAGATCTAATGGAAACTGCCAAGGATTTCACCACTAAACTGAATGGGGAAGGGGATAACAGAAATCATTTAATGGTACGTCTATACACATTAACAGTTCTACTTATCAATCCACGGGCATTGTACAACAACAAGATTAGTTTAATCATATATTACTTTGATTAAATTTGTACTAGAGTTGTACTAGAGTTCATCTTGTGGAATACCTGAATTGGGGGAAATTTGTCTTCTTGACCGAAAGATTCAATTTCTAGACTGAAAAAAATGTATTGCTTCGCTGATTTATCTGTTGTACTGAATGATTTATCTGTGCACTTAATTAAATCATCTCCGAGTAGAAGATCTTCTAACCTGAAGGCTTCAACATTGCACTCCTTGGAATAAACTTTTAAATCTCCTTTCATTAAAAATATATAAAGTATTCATCTTATATACAGAATAAGGGTTCATCTCCATACCGAAGGATTCATTTCCTTTATGAAGGATTGATCTCAAGCACTGAATAGTTCATTATTCACTCTAAGGCTTTCTCTCCATCACAAATGGAGCCAGACCCTTGATTATAGATTCCTCCAGGGGACATGTGAGCCTCAATGGACTTATGCATGATCAGCGAGGATCTCATAGGCACATAGATTGCATAGGTATCTTAGTTCTGTGTGTCAGTATTCTTTATATGTCAAGAACACAAAGAACTTCACGGTGAACCTGTGCTTTACAAATACTTCTGTTATGTTATAATGACAGATTTACTTTTAGGATCATAGGATGTGCTACTGAAAATAGGTCCCTCTTAAGCACTAACGGATCTCTCTCTATGAATATAGAAAACATCTTCTCGAGTGGCACTCCCTCTTGAGGACCCAAAGATTTATCTCTAGCACTATAGGTTCATTTCAAGTGCAGAAGTATTTGTCTCTAGAAATTTAGGAGCCTCTGCCCACCACTGCTTCAGGACGTTGTTTTATTTTTTTTAACTTAAGGTTCCATTTGTGTTATATTGAGTTTATTTCTGGGGTGACAGTTTCCTTCCGCTGGTAGATAATTGATGTCCCTCTCCAGGGCTTCATCCTCTGGTTGAAGTTGAAGGATCCATCTTCTGGACAAGAGGATACTGTTTAGTACTTTAGGATTCATCTGGCTGAAGGTTCCCCTTTCATACTGAAGGATTCTCCAAGGTTTAGGGGTTCACAAAGTGCTAAAGAAATCATCACTTGAGCAAAAGTGATCAGATACAGGACTAAAGGTTCCTCCTTCCATCCACTTTGATGAAAAGTCTCTTTCAGGATTAAAAGTTTAGCTTTGGTGGACGTATGAAAGAAGTATCTGGATTGTGAGATTTATCTCGCCAATAAAAAGTTTAATCACGAGGCCTAAATGATTAATTTTTACATGATTTATCTCCTACACTAAAAGAATCGTAATGAGGATTTCGATCTCAAAAGTGGTTATTAATTTCCAAGCTTGAGAGATTTATTCTGAGCAGAACGGAATTGCCAATTACCTGGAGTCCTTTCTGGTCACAATGTTTATCCATGTGCATGTCCATCTCCTGGACTGAAGAATTCATTTCCTTGATTTAATCAATATTCTTGTGGCAGGGTCACTTTAAAAGTGACTTTATAATACACACACACACACACACACACAACACACACGCACGCACACACACACACACACACACACAACACACGCACACACACACCAATTCTCTCTCTGAGATTGAGGTCTTCAACAGGACATGGGGACATTTTCATGCACACCAGTTGGGCATATTGCTGTATAGGGCACGCAGGCAATTTTTAAAGGCTTTCTTAGGCACACTGGCCTATTACAGCTATGTGTGTATTAGGTGATTTACCGTATCACTGGCCTTCAACCCCATTTAATCCTCACAAATGATTTCTTATTCACTTGAATGGAGCTTGGACTAATACATTCACCCTGGACAATCCTATTTAAATTAAGCATATTCAGTTACATGGTACTCCAGTGACTTCCTACAGTGCCACAAGTCACACATTCATCATAACCACATCCCTGGCCTCAGGCACTTCCGCCATCGTCACACATTCCTTGGTCAGCGGATTCACGCGTTCCAAATTCGTTCCATGCATGAGTGGCCTTAGTATCTGGAAATGGGTTTAATTCGGTCCTTGAATCACGGCCCTCGGAGTCCCATTCATTTCACCCATCCCTGACCACGTGCACTTTCATACATGGCTGTGTATTTATTTGACCTCAATTAGATCTTGTGCACAGTATTTGTCTCATCGGAAATAGATTCTAATCAGCCCGCAGATTGGCCTACAAGGGTTCACACATTTAGTTATCAGCACTTTGGTAATCCTTGATTATAGAACCTTTTTTTTTTAAATATTATGATTGCCAATATTTATAGCATGTTTTATTATGGTATTTAGATATTGTGATTATATTGATCACTTGCTCTTCTCTTATTTCGAACATTATTCTAAATACAAAAAAAACAACTTAGTCAATGCTATGAGAGAAACACCTCTGTATTGCTGCAGTTACCTCCACAGGCATCTTTCTGCCGTTGCCTTCAAGGCAAGGGCAGTCTTCTTGCTGCCTCAGTCAGAAGGAATGAATCAATGAAAACATTCTGCGGCCGAGCAGCCGACTCGCTTGCCCTGCACATTAGTACTAGGTTTCTTGGACAAGAACTTGCATTTGTATGAAAAATGTGCCAACACCACAGGAGAAACCAGGAAGAGAGTGACCAAGAAATAAAAATGCCAGGAAGGAACGAAATCACTGGAACCCGTAGATATGGCTTCTTACTTTTCCTAGTAGTTAATTGGTAAATTGTACGCCTTAATGCTGAAATTCAACCTTTTCTGAAGCCAAGAGGTCAGTGGTTAGAACATGCATTGGCACAGCCACGTTTGGAAATGATGTACTTTAAAAGAGCTGTGTGTGCTCTTTTGTTTTCAACAAGTCAATGTTCTTTTAAATAGTCCACATTTTGAAAGAAAGGATATGGTTTTGTTTCAATAGCTCAATTGTTCAAAGATAGGGATGCATTTTTTTCTGTTTTGCAAAGTTCAAAGTCGTTGCTTTTTGCAAAGTTTGCAAAGTTCTCGGTTTACCTTCGCAGACCTGCCACTTTGTGAAAACGTTTCAGTGTGAGAAGGGGGCGGGTCCTTGGAGAAGGCGGGGCTCTGGGCATAGCACAGCCTGAGGCACCTCAACTCACTGCCACGCTCTTTCCTACACCAAAACAAGCATTTGCAATGCAATAGGTCTCGCATTTGCGAGTATTCAGCTATTGGCATTGTAAATGACAATGCCTTTTATTTATCTGTTTTGATAATTAACACATAAATAAAAGGCATTGTCATTTGCAATGCCAATAGTTCAAACTCTTGTAAATGCGAGACCTATTTAATTTCCAAGAAGCGGCCGCCATTGTCCGGGGCTGCTTGGAAAGTGAAAGCGCGCATGGCACGCTGAATGTTGCAGGAAAGCATGCTGTGCCTGCAGTAGGAGAAATTTGTTAAAGAAAATAGTGCTTACACACTAAATAAGACATACTGTGTAACAACTGAAGTAAAAGGGCCAGTCCTCATGGGAGGTTACAAATGAAGACAAGGCGGTACTAAGGAGGGACTAACAAGCCTATTAACGAATCAGAAGCCAGCATTTACAAAGGACAATGACACAAGCCAATGAAAAATATGGGCGGAGAGTGGACGGAGCTTCAAGTCCATACTCTGATACAGCATGCCTCGCAGAGCAGCTCATGCACTGCCCAGGCTCGACCTAAAAACGAAAGCTTCTGAGTCATGGGTAGGTTTCACACCCTGTAATGAACATCAGCAGCTCAAAGCCTCCAATTAGTTGGCAACTTGCTCTTCATAGGGGGGCTCCTCTTAATTGTTGCACACGTGTGAATCTGGCTCCTCACTCGGTGACCCTGTGAATGGAGATGATATTGAGTGTCCCAGGTTGTCACTGTGTGAGTTGAAAAGTTTGACTTCACTCAAATGAAGCCTTTTTGTCCACTTTGTGAGATAACGTTCTCTGTAATTGATCCCAACCTTTTGCAAAGCTTTCCTATATACAATAGTGTATGTTTGCAGAATTGTTCCCTGCAAGTTTGCTTTTTACAAATCTTTTCTATGTACTGTGACAATAGTTTGCTCGAATTTCTACTGTAAGTTCAACTTTACAGAACTTTGCAGAGCAGAACACTAAGGGCACAATTCTGTTGAGTGTGTTAGCTATGGGTGCAAACACACCATTATTTAAATATTGTGAGCACACGCTATTGGTTAAAAGTTTGCACCAGATCTCAACTTATGGTGTACATAATGATGAATAACGTACAAAACGATTTGCCCAGAATTAGCTGCAGAAGTTTAAATAGGCACTATTTATTATTAAGACATCCTGGTTTGATACTGACCCACCCAGAAATCTGTATTTTTGTGTAGTTTTTGTCTGGTCCCTGATCAACTGTGATGCCTTGGGAAGCTCTGCTAGGAGTATATTTTCTTTTTCAGTACTGTATTCGCCCGTGTGTTTAACTAAGGCCCTAAATGGATGGTGAAGGGTGTACTCTAAGTTTCAGGCCATGTTACTGTGGTCTGCTTTAGCCAAGGGTACATTAACCCCAGCCAAGCAACCCTTTAATCCAATACATCCATTCCAAACATTTGCCTGGTTGGCAAATTTGAAGGGGGCAAAAGGTGTGAATATGATCCCTTGAGCGTACCCCATATTTGAAAAATTGATGGATTTGGGTGGTGATTTCTTTAGCATAATTGTTATAGGCGTAGACTTTTCGGGCCTAAATTAACATGACTTGTTCAGCTTCATTAGTGAGCTAATAGATTATTTGTATATGCAAATTTATCACATATTTTGCTTACATTGCATTAGCTGGAATGGAATTTTCCATGATCTTGGTGACTGCAGTCTGCAGTAAGGCTGACCTGTCGGAGTCTCATGACGGCGGAATTCAAGAGATACAAGAACTGTGGCTTCCAGGCGCTTCCTAATAAAGTAATCAAGCATTATTTCAGTTCTTTGTTGACAAATGAAGGAACCTAGTGAAGTAGCCCCCCACTTGTTCCATAAGCTCCTTACGGTTAAAGAGAATCCAAAGATTCCGGTAACTGGGATCATTGAGGGGCTGCTGGGAAGAAGCGATCAAAAGGTGCCCCGTTTGAGGTTGTGGTATACAGGAATGCGAGAGGTTTTAAATGACTCAGTAAACAGCTTAATAAATGATGCTACAAGGCAGTTTGCCACAGAGATTCTAGCAATGGTAGCTGCATATCTTTGAAAGTGGCGGGGCTTAAAACTTGCCAGGAGTTCACCCCATTTTCTTTCAAAATTTCACTTGCGACGTCCCCAAATGTCAATGCCAATTCCAGCATTTTGTTATGGGTACCCCCTTTATGCCAAGAATTACATACAGTATTCCAGAACCAGAATGTTGCTATTGATGCTGTGTATATATCATGGGTGGCCCGTATGTCAAAAATGACCTCCAGTATTTCAGAGCCAGCATTCTATCATGGTTTGCTTTCCCCAACAAGCCACATTAGCCCGACATGCCATGGCCACCCTCTCTCAGGCAAAGAATCACCATCCTTATAGACAATGCATTCATGATAGGGAGGCATCAAACATGTGAGAGTAATAAAAAAGATGCTCTTGAGTCTTCAGTGTGGAAGCCGACATTTGTCTTTAATATATGTTTTCATACAAGCGCAGCCAACGCATTTCAACTTCAAAAAGGCTTCATCAGGGCCATATAAGTCTGCCTTCGTTCACTCCTGCACGGGTCTAACTTCCCTTGATCTATGCCAGAATTGTGAAAAACCCACATGGTTCAAAAACACTTATAGACCGAGTGTTAAGTCAGGTCGTCACGTCTAACTCCAGAATGGTCCGAAGGCGAAGTCTTGCCAAAAGCATCAAGTGGTTCAGTAAACAAAAATTCTCAAGTTCTCACTCTATGTACAGAGAGAGAAACAGATAAAGAGTGCTCTGTATGGCGTGAAAAGTCGCGTCCCGTCTTCCGTAGCGTCTGGTATTCTGACTGGACCGATTAGTTGTGTTTAATCACCATCCTTATGTCAGCACCAGCATTTCGCCATAGGTGTCCCCTTATGACCAGTATTACTTTCAGTATTTCAGGGTATCAGATTTGCCTTGGGTGCCCTCCCATATGTCATGAATTATGTCCAATGTCTCAGCAGCAGCATTTTGCCAAGGATGCCCCATGCCAAGAACTTCCTCCGGTATGCAAACACCAACATTTATCTATATGGGGCTCTAGCCAAGAATTACTTCTAGTATGTAAGGCCTGCATTTTGCCATAGTACGCTTCCTGATGACAAGAATAATCTCCAGTATGCCAATGGCAGCACGTTGCCTTGGGTACCACCATAAGCCTGAAATTATATCTGAGTAACCAGCGTAATACTCACAATCATGAAACACACAAACACTCTTACTCATTCGCACACTCTCACTCATACCCACTCCCTCTCTCTCATTCACACTCGTCCCCCCAGTTACTCAAACTCACACTCTCTCCTACTCATTCTCACTCATACTCGCTCATTTTCACTCTTACTCACATACAAACTTATTGCTTCTCACTCACTTACAAACACTTACACACACTCACCCTTTCACACTCACTAACTGTGTGCTCTGGTGCAACTACACCTGCTGCACCAGTTGATAGTTTTACCTCAGACTTTCTCCCACCCCCTCTCACAATCTCTAATCGCTCACTCTGTCTATTGCACTCACACTCCTTCCCTCACTTTCTCTTATTCATACACTAGTGTACTAATTCATACACTCTCTCAGACATAGATCCTCCCTTATTTTCATTCTTATTGACACTCTCAAACACACACAAACTCACACACACTCTCAATCATCTCACTCACGAACAAACACATATAAATATAAGCACAGAAAAACAAATTTTTTTTACTTACTTTACTTCATTTGGTGACTACTCTGTGGGTCCCCAGCAGCAGCAGAGCATGAACCTGGCACTGGACATTGGAACCAGCAAACCATGATTCCCAACCAGGAGCCAGACAGCGCAGCGAGGCCAGGTTTGACATGGGGAAGACCCACCTCACTTCCCCTCCCAGCTTCTTTATACGACTGGAAGCACAGCCCAATAATAAGCTAGGACAGTGCTGGGGATCTGGCCCCTGCTGCTCTGTGTGGCTTCTCATTAACCTCAGAAATGCACTAGTGTGTGCCCTGACATTCCAGATTTTAGTAGATTTACTGTGCTGCCTGAGCCATTTGTAGTATCTCGGCTAAATAAAATGGATTGTACCAGTGTGCGGGGATCGTGGCTGAACTATGCCCCACAGACAGGAGCATTTTAAGGATTTTGGGGGCCCTGGCCAAACATAATTTGGGTCCCGCTGCTCAGAGCAACTCTGAATGTATTATCTATTTTATGCTCACTCACGCTCTTGATTGCTATGGTTGGATCATTGGCAACTCTCTTCGTTGGCCAGCCTACATCTGAGCCCAACCCTGGAGGAAACAGTCTCTGTCAGCACTGGAGAAGCAGAAAGAGTAGCGGCCTGAACAAGCCCGCTGCATGCTATGCAGCGGACTGGTGTTTCAACATTTAGGCCTGTGCACTGGTGTTTCAACATTTAGGCCTGTGCACTGGTGTTTCAACATTTAGGCCTGTGCACTGGTGTTTCAACATTTAGGCCTGTGCACTGGTGTTTCAACATTTAGGCCTGTGCACTGGTGTTTCAACATTTAGGCCTGTGCACTGGTGTTTCAACATTTAGGCCTGTGCACTGGTGTTTCAACATTTAGGCCTGTGCACTGGTGTTTCAACATTTAGGCCTGTGCACTGGTGTTTCAACATTTAGGCCTGTGCACTGGTGTTTCAACATTTAGGCCTGTGCACTGGTGTTTCAACATTTAGGCCTGTGCACTGGTGTTTCAACATTTAGGCCTGTGCACTGGTGTTTCAACATTTAGGCCTGTGCACTGGTGTTTCAACATTTAGGCCTGTGCACTGGTGTTTCAACATTTAGGCCTGTGCACTGGTGTTTCAACATTTAGGCCTGTGCACTGGTGTTTCAACATTTAGGCCTGTGCACTGGTGTTTCAACATTTAGGCCTGTGCACTGGTGTTTCAACATTTATGCCTGTGCACTGGTGTTTCAACATTTAGGCCTGTGCACTGGTGTTTCAACATTTAGGCCTGTGCACTGGTGTTTCAACATTTAGGCCTGTGCACTGGTGTTTCAACATTTAGGCCTGTGCACTGGTGTTTCAACATTTAGGCCTGTGCACTGGTGTTTCAACATTTAGGCCTGTGCACTGGTGTTTCAACATTTAGGCCTGTGCACTGGTGTTTCAACATTTAGGCCTGTGCACATGAAGGATGCTTTTTTGTTTACTGTATTGTAGCCGCTGCACCCAGAGAAACGGACTCTGAGTCAGGTGGCACTAGGCTGTGATCGCACCAGCCCAGCAGCTTCTTCGCATGGAAAGTGCAGGCATGAAGAAGCAAATTATGCTGTTCTGCACTGCACATTGGCACGTGGCCCCCCTGCCAGACAAGCAGAAACACTTGTCGTCTGACCAAGCTTTTTAACCACAATGTGTGTTGTAGCTAGTCTGTCATCACTATTTTGGGATAGGGTGCTGATGGCTGCTTTTGTTTACCGAACTGCTTGGACTGCGTGCTACAGGCAATCGGACTCAGGAGGCGGCAGGTTGTGATTGCACCCGCAGGCAGCAGCTCCACGGGGATGATGCGTTCACAGAGTGAGCACACAATGCCTACCTTTACTTTACCTAAGTGGCACATGCTGAATAAAGGTAAAGCACTGCGTGGTTGTGCTGGGCCTATGCACTTTAAAAGATTAGAGCACGTGCGAATCTAACTAGATCAAACAGGTTATTTCAAAGCCCCGGGCAGTCTGGGACTGTCCCAAAATTTAAGTGAGGGAGCCCCTTGAAAGGTGAAGGCTGTGGGCTAGAGCCCACTTTACCAATGCTTTAAACGTCACTGCCATCAGACTTGCGTAATCCAGACACCCACCTACAGAGAGCTGTATTGTCAAATACCACTCTCTCTGTAGCTGAATCGTGCCTCAGCCCCCTCACACCACTCCTCCCGTCATCAGAAGTCTGAACAGAGAGGCTGACCTGGGCTCCGGCAGTTTTCATTCATGGGAATAAGTTTTGCTGTCATGAACACTGTTCAGTTAAATATTTAGCAGTTGTGGCAAAGGGCATTAAGCGACACCTGGGCAGGGTTGGATTGGGATTAAAAATCGGCCCGGGCACGCTAAAAAAAGTGGCCCACATTTGCCAAGGCTGCCCAGGGGGGCCACGTAGGGGACCCTCCAAAAGGGCGGCCGCCTTAGTGCCACAGGAAGGCACAGAAGTCTGCTCACTAGGCTCCCTGGGCTAGGGACCAGGGGGTCTGCTGGCCGCGTCACTTCCGGCCGTGGGAGGGGGACAGGGGTACAAAAGCCTTCCCCCGCCCACTGTACGGTCTCTTGACCGCTACCCGTCTCGCTGCTTGGTCGCCTGAGTCGCCGTCGCAGGATCCCTTGCGGTGAGTCTATCCTCCCCCCCAGCCTCCTGGGCAGGGGTGCCCGGCCGGACCCGGCTCCGGCGCTCCTTCCGGGGGGGGGGGACAGCTCCTCGAGGGCTCAGGCGACCATGGGGGGTTCCATAGGTTGGGAGGCCATTATGGCCCGGGGCTCCTCGGTGGGCAGGAGGATGGCGGTCCGCGAAGTACACCAAGCTGCCTGCGGTCCCGTCTTCGGTGCGCACCCCAAGGGTTCGCCTGACCTCCTCCCTCCCCAGATCTCCCAACATTTCATCGCGTGCCGGGCGGCTTCCCCCGCCAACTGGTGCATCGCCCCCACCTCCCTCCCCCTGGGCTTACCGTGTTCTTCTGGGAGACTTACGGCGCGGGGGGCCTCAACGGCTTGCGGACTCTGGGCCCCTATGTCCACCAGGGCCGGGGTCAGCTGGGCACACCGGTGAACGTGCTTCCACAACCCTCCTTCCGCAAACCTGCGCTTGAACCGGGGAAGTCGCTCCGTGGGTTGAGTTAATAATTTTGCACCAGGAGGACCCCTGCACGGTTGCTGGAGGTTGCGGAGCTTCAGGGGACACCGCAGCGGCGCCGCCTCCCCTTCTGGCATTGTGGGTAGCGGAGGGGGGGCCGGGGTACATGGTACGGTGCCTTTCCTGGGTTGGGGGCCATCTCCGAGGAGATTGGTGGGGTTTCCGCCCGTTCACGCGTCCTCCAGCGATGCGACCTTCATCGGACCGGGGAGTCTCTCCGTGGGTTGTCTCGCCCGGGAGCCTCCACCCGGGTCACGGCGTCTCCTCCCTCCTCCTGCGGTCCGGGGAGGCGGGTGGTGCAACCAGCATGCGGTCCGCGACCGCTTGGGAGGCCGTCCCCAGGGTTGGGGAGGGGCCTCCTGCCTCATCTCGGGCACGCGCCCTGCACTCTGGGGCGATCAGCAGCTAGACCGCTGACCGGGCGAGGACTCCTCGTGGCACACGGTGCGCGCGGCCGGTGGCGGGCTGCCAGCCCTGTTGGGCAGCGGGTGCTTGGGCTTGCCCTTGTCCCCGCTCCACCCGGCGTTTTCTGCCAGCGAGTCCAGTGCCCTGCGGTGCTACTTCGGACCGCGGCCCGCGTGGGCCATTGGGAGGCGTGCCGGCCCCAGGCTTCTCCCGCATTATTTGGTCGCGGGTGCCCCACCAGCGGGAGGGCCGGCCCCATGGCCTCCGCTGGTGGCAGCGCAATACGCGAAGAAGTGAAGTTGGCAGGTTGCCTCCACCACCCGCCTGGTGCCGGTTTGGGGCATGTGCTGCCACCCATAAGGTTTATGGTCTTTTGGCATCGCACCGGGTGTGGGGTCCTGCGCGGGCGGGGGAGGGCGTGAGCTTCGCGACTGTCGCCATGTCACACGGTGCTCGGGGACAGCCCTGTGTTCCCCAGGGCGCCCGGCAGTTCAGCGTATGAGTATGTTCTCCGTTTCAGGCATACTGCACCTGCTGTGACGGCGCAAGCAGATCCCTTCCGGGGGCACAGCTGGAGAGGGCGGCAGGGCAGAGTGCGGTTGGTGACCATTGATCACTCAGCCTCTCTCACCCATCTTTCATTGTTGCAGGCATACATTGGGTTGAGGTTGCTGTGTCACTTCCCTCGAGCACCGCTCGCTGTAGCCTGGAGTGCCTAGTTCATGCTTCACTTGCGACATCAAGGGTATTGATGCTGGTTTAGCATAGTAGGAGAATGTATTTGTGAAAGTGTGCCAACCTAGGTTATTATTTAATAACACGACAAAAGGTCGCTCGCGTTCCCATCAGTACTTCAGCAGAATTGAGAGTTTTACACCTCCTCACTTCTTCGTTCCCCTACAACGAGTACCAGCTGCAGATACAGAACGGGCTCACCAACTGTTTTGTCGCTGGAGCGTAAGTTTGAGGCATCTCCGGGGTGGTGAGTACAGGGAGGAGTGGGGCTCAGAGTTTTGTCGCTGGAGCGTAAGTTTGAGGCATCTCCGGGGTGGTGAGTACAGGGAGGAGTGGGGCTCAGAGTATGTAGGCCCCCTGGGTACAGAACCGTACACGTGAGGTTAATACCCGGCTCTTGTAGCCTCCCTGCCCCCCGGTCTCGATATCTCCCCTCCCCCGGCAGCGGTGGCAGGAATCCGCGCCTTTGTTCGGGCCCTCTGGCCTGTCTTCAAGGCACGGCTGAGTGCCAGCCCTGAGCCTCCCCTCTGGTAAATATGTCACAGAGCGGGGGCCGGCGTGGGCCTGGACTGTGTGAAAGTTTAGCATCCATCAAGAGTGGCGCAGGTACCGGTATCGGGACACGGGCAGAATGTCTCGGGAGCTCAGGGTAGTACCTGGTCATGTGCTCTTGGGACGTCTCACCAGGCGTGCCCTGACTTTGGCTGCTTTTGCAGGGCGCTCATGGTACTACCCCCTCCCCTCGGTGCACTTCGCAGCGTGTTGCCTGGGCCTCAGTTGTGTTTTAGGGCAGGCTGGGGGCCATCAGGCCAGGGGCAGGTAGAAGTACTTGCAATGGTTAGGGAGGGGAAGCCGAGGGACGTGCGGGTTAAACTGTCCCATCAAGTTACACGTCCCCCGACTCGCCGACAGATGGGAGCCAGTTCGGGGCAGTGAATTGTGGGAAAGACCCCAATCTGGTGCTTCACCTCTTTCCACCTTATTCGTCCCTCAGCAGACTCACGCCCATGAGTCCGTTCTCCTTCCCAAGCTATCCCTCGGTGACAACTGAGCAAATGTCGTATCATCAGGGTCGTACTGGTCATTCTTTTGTTCCCCTACCCAGTATTTATCATTTAGATCCAATCAGGTGCTAAGGTGGGGAAATCTCTGGCAGTATTTCCATGTGTGTAGTCCGAAATGACGAAGTAAGAGTATCCCAAACTGTGCATCTTTGCCAAGATTAAGGTGCTCTGTGCACAGTTTTGGCAGCGCCATTACATCAAACACGATCCACAGCTGAGACACGCGATGACCAGGGGAGAGCAAGAGGGTAGATTTCAAGTATTCTTCGACAGTTATCCGACTGATTTTCTAGTCAAGGGGTGTCATAACGCTAGAGCTCCGCATCCCGCGGACGTCCGTACTCTGGGTGTAGTGAAAGTTGACACTAAGGATGGACCCAAAACAATAGGTTTACAAGATTTAAACTACTACCTCGGTGCCTGCCCCCTTTTTGGATATCTTTGTGAGGTACCAAACGGACTTCACATTCTCTCATCCACAGATCCTTTTGTGGATTCACAATTGGGAATTGAACACGGCAGAGCGAGGGGCACAAACATTTTGAGGTGCGGCACCACTGGTAGTACAGGGGCCTATTTCGCGGGCTTTCGTTGTTTTATGGAGAGCAGCAACAGAAGGCTTGGTGCTGTCAGACAGGTGTGTCGACGGTGGCTCGCATTGGGGTGCGCACTGGAGCAATACGGCGATAAAGTTTTAGTTTTGCAGACGGTTGTACGGGGATGTAACTTCAATGTGACTGATTATGTTCTTGCACAGCCTCATCATTCCAGAACCATTGCATGTACAATATCCTTAAAAACGAAGCCATAGTTGTTGTTTATTTACTGAGGCAACTATCACCCAATATGTTTGGCTTGTAGGTGTAGTGTCCTTGTAGTATGTAGCTCGAGGCAATGACAAGAGGCCGCAAATTACCTCACTTAGGCCTCATGTTGTTAAGAGTAGAATGTTAAGGGAAAAGCCCAACAGCTTACGATGATTATGGCATTATATCATTTCTTTTGCGTTGAGTGAGGATTCAGCGACGCTGGTGGTTTGCCTATGACTGAAAGGGAAGAGCTGGGGGCCATGCTTTCGGAGGAGGCCGCTGTATATCTTGTGCATTTCCACCATTCTTGCCTTTTCTTAAGGGCTCCCCTGGTGTTGTGTAGAATTGTCTGTTTGCTGGTGTGGGGATGTCTGCCCAGCTTTCGTATTCGCAGGCATGCCAGAAGTGCAGAGTGCAGTGCTTAGATTTGAACTGGGGGAGGGCAAGCTGGGCTCATCCGGTCCCCATGTTTTGGACTAGCGGTCGTTATAACTTCGAGCCGGAGAAAGGATAAACAGGTGGATACGGATGAATAGCCGTCATAGAGGAGAATCTGGCTAAAGAGCGTAAGCCGGGCAGAGGGTGTTTGTTAGTGGATTAAGACAGGTGGGAGGTATTCAGGACAGCCGTGAGAGTTTGCCGCCACGTCTTGGTGCCAGCTTCGGGCGTGTGGGCAAAGCTTTGGTCTATCATCTTTGTCAAGTTGACCACTGACAGACTATTAGCAGCTGGCTGGAAATGTCAATACACCAATACCACTAGGGCATTCATTACTGACTTTTGTTGAATGTAAGGGATACCCATAAGCAATAAATGTGAATTTCCTGGGGGGGTGATTTGGTGTCACTTATGCCAGCTGCTAGCAAGTTTGAAGGTCCTAGTTAGGGGCCTTTGCACATATCCTTTTGCCTCCAATTTAGATAAACACTCATGGGCAGGGCACGGCCCATTCGGTAGACCGCATGGTAATTAGAGACAAGCCTAGGGAAAGCAAGCTCCGCTTGGGCCTGCAAAATACAGCCCAACTCTAGCCTTGCTATAGGGGCAAGGCGAGGGCGGATTATATCTATGAAGGCAATGACAGAAGAGGGTGGACTATGCAGCACCCTTTTCACAGGGTGGGCTCAGCTTTGCAGGCTTATAGTTTATTTAATCCATACTTCGTTTAATTTGGAAGGGACTATTGGCCATTTTCTGACATGCCCTTGTCCATTATTTGTTCCCGCTCCCCCAGAGCCGGGTGTATCAGATTGTACCCTTCCATAGAAGCACTGCGCCAAGCTGTCATGTTCGGCCGCAGAACTGTGCTTAAGCAATTTGTCACAAATTTGAATACTAGTACATTTCCTAATGTGTTCTGGCATTTGGCATAGTGTGCGAGGTGTATTCCTCAGGTCAAGATCCTTTCCTAACAAGATAGCTCCCTGTGGCATGTGCCGGCTGCAAACCCCACCTGTAATGTTCAGTGCATAAGTAGCAAGCTCTTTCTTTCACTCTTTGGGTGATAAAATTAGTAACAGGAAGTTGCATTACAATTAACAGCTTTTAGTAAGCATCACAAAAAAAAACAAAAAAAAAAATATATATATATATATATATATATATATAATAATTACATTTGTACTGGGTGTACTATGCACAGTTATTAGTGTTATGATTCCTCGAGCCCGGCACAACATCACATATATTGTGCATTTGGAGATATCTTCCAGTCACTGGATCCCCACAAGCCTAAAGTAAGCGGAGGATGCCCGATTGATTTGTTAGACCGGTTATTAGTTTTAGTAAACGTCCCTTATACGTGGATAGTCTATGCTGGGGTAGACGCACCATGCTGGGCATGATTCTACTTGGGTTGTCCCTAAGTTTTGGGGTTAAACTAGGTCGGAGCACTAAGTCTACAGTCCTTAGGAAACTCCAGCATTACTTCAACCAAAGTAAGGGCAGTTAGCGATTAAGTATCAGCGAGTGGGTAACATACACCGGCTAACCAGCGACTCCGTGCCCCGGGGCGCGCGCGCTCACATAAAAACAGTGCTGCAACCAGAAGGGTGCCAAGGGGCATAACCAGTAAATAGGAAGATTGTGTCTCTGGCTTTACAGCTGTGTGGAGCCAGTCTCATTTAGAGGTACGCCCAGGTGAAAGTTGGGTGCTTCTTAAGGTTCGCATGACCAATGAGGTTTGTGGGATCTCTCGGCGATCCATTGAAAGTGTACTGCAGGAAACGGGGAATCTGGGATTCCGTCACTTTTGCGAGTCTAAGCACATAGGGTCAGAGATGGTTAGCAGGTACTGGCATCTGTGACCCAATGGCAGGGAAGCAAGTAAGGTGGACTGTGAAGTGGTCAACATATGAAAGGGTGAGTGGTTGCCAGCGGCTGGCATAAGACATTAGGGTCGAACCAGATTTCAATCCAGCAAGGTGTTCTCCAGGATTAGCACTCAAAGGGGTCTGGGCTATTGTCTGGTCAACAGGGTGAAGTAAGTGCACCCGGTAGGTGACCTGTTGCGACAGCAAGCTCATCAGCCCCGCACGGTCAGCGATACTAGCCACAGAGGGAGCTGGGTCTTGGTCATCAGGCATGTTAAAGTCCACAGGGAGTTTAATTGGGATGGGGGGCACCTGTCCAGAAGGGGCATGCTGGCCTCCGGTCCAGTAAGGGCTTGGACCGGTTTTGCGGGACCTAAGACAGTCTAAACTGATCAGGCAGGAGAAGGGAGAGTAGTCGCGTTACAGGGGCTGGGGGACGCTAGGCATTGCCCTTTGCTCTTGGGCAAGGGTTATTTGGCCCTCCACCCGGGGATTGCGGGGTACTTCCCGGTGCATGTGGACGGGTCTCCGGACAAAGTTCCAAGTAGACCACAGCATGCAGGCATGTTTGCAATTGTCAGGACAGACAGGGGGAGACAAGAGATTCAGCAGCCACTCATTCTGGATTGGGGCGGCAACCTCAGCCTTCCTATCAGGGATGCTGCCAGAGCGAATTAAGCAGGTAGGGCACTGGGAGTCGCAATGCTACTAACGATATATAAGGCCTGGAGCGGAAGGATATGGCGAGAGGACTCTTAGGTCCTTGTTGCAACCGACAGTCAGGTGTTTCAAGGTGTACGGTTTTGCCCCGGATTGCCAAATGATGTTGCAGTGATGTGGTTTTGTTGTGCAATTTGTTGTGCAATCGCTGAGATAGGAAAGTGGCGTCATGGCTCCTCCCCCACAGAGTTAACGTGGCTGGGTTACCCGGGTATGTGCTGGAACGAGCTGATAAGGAAGCTGCAGCAGAGACTTGGGGGAGGGGTCGGTCTACCCCATTTCTAGTCATACATTTGGGAGGGAAGGACCTGACGACTCTGGGGAGGAGAGTACTGCTCCAATACATGAGGGACATCATGTGGCAGTTGAGTATTCAGCTTGGGGCATGTGAACTGTGGTGGTCTTAAATTTACATCGCCCAGTTTGGCAAGGAGCCCGATCTGGAGACGCCATTGAGATCACGTAGGAGAGTGAACAGCGCCATGCGTAAATGCACGGAACAAAAGGGATTTGGCTTCATCTGGCATGGTTTACTTCAGGCCAAGTCTACTGGATGCTGGGAAGTGGATGAGGTTCACTTCTCAAGGGTAGGCAAGGACTTAATTTTGCTGAACCTTGGAGAGGCCTTGGAAGCAACAGGATGTAGGTAGGAATATCTGCCTTGGTGGGGGCCCTGGTGGTGACGGTGGCCACCCCCAGAGCTGTGGAGGAGTTACAGGGCGATCCAGAGTCTGCAAGGTACAGAAGGGTACTATATTGCAGCAGCACAACAAGGGTGCTAAGCCAAGGATACCCAGGGATGTTTTAGCGGGTCCCCTGGAAGAACTACGGCGCCCCGTTAGCCCTACGGGCGGTTGTGGGTCTGAGCAACCGGGGGCTGCCTGGAACGCTCCGCCCACCGGTCGGGGCGTGAGTAAGGGAGTGGACTGGCGGTCCACTGATGGGAGAGGTGGCCTCTCCCAATAATTGGTAACCACCGGTTGGCGACGGCCACGGTGCAAGTTGGCTCATCAGACGGGCAGGCGGCATAGGGGCTGGCCTGCCCTGGGATCGCCCGTAAGATAACCCACCATGTTGGCATATTGGTTATGCAAATAAACCTGCAGCAAATTTCTCCACTAAAAAGGTGTCGTGTGGTTTATTTATGTATGTTGCTGTATGAGAACTGAGTGTTGCCGATATTGGCACTATGCCAAGGCTGCCCAGGGGGCCACGTAGGGGACCCTCCAAAGGGCGGCCGCCTTAGTGCCACAGGAAGGCACAGAAGTCTGCTCACTAGGCTCCCTGGGCTAGGGACCAGGGGTCTGCTGGCCGCGTCACTTCCGGCCGTGGGAGGGGACAGGGGTACAAAAGCCTTCCCCCGCCCACTGTACGGTCTCTTGACCGCTACCCGTCTCGCTGTTTCCCACCCTACCGCTTACCCTGCGGACGGACAAAGGGTAGTGCGGGGAGGGGAAGAATCTAACTTATTGTTTTGTGTTGCAGGAGGAGTTACAGGGCGATCCAGAGTCTGCAAGGTACAGAAGGGTACTATATTGCAGCAGCACAACAAGGGTGCTAAGCCAAGGATACCCAGGGATGTTTTAGCGGGTCCCCTGGAAGAACTACGGCGCCCCGTTAGCCCTACGGGCGGTTGTGGGTCTGAGCAACCGGGGGCTGCCTGGAACGCTCCGCCCACCGGTCGGGGCGTGAGTGAGGAGTGGACTGGCGGTCCACTGATGGGAGAGGTGGCCTCTCCCAATAATTGGTAACCACCGGTTGGCGACGGCCACGGTGCAAGTTGGCTCATCAGACGGGCAGGCGGCATAGGGGCTGGCCTGCCCTGGGATCGCCCGTAAGATAACCCACCATGTTGGCATATTGGTTATGCAAATAAACCTGCAGCAAATTTCTCCACTAAAAGGTGTCGTGTGGTTTATTTATGTATGTTGCTGTATGAGAACTGAGTGTTGCCGATATTGGCACTATGCATATTGCCTTTCTGCAAAACACTGTTTCTGCGAAACTTTATTAAAAAAAAAGGGGGGGTTTAAATAAAATGCACGGATTAGTTTACACTGGTGAAACACACCTGAAAACATGTGAGGCCACTTTTGCTCAGGCCCCCCTGCCCCCGCGACAATATGCATACACTATAGGGCCGGCCCAGCGAGAGAAAGGGAGTGATACCTCCGCCCATCTGCTTCCATAAAGGCCACTCAGGCACCCACTGGGCCCCTGTCGGCATCGAACAACGCTGAAACCGCCAAATCGGCCCCCCAGACTGCTCAAAAAAGCAGCCCACAGCTGAAACTGGACACCGGCCCCTCGGGCATTGCCCGAGTGCCCCCGTTACCAATCCGACGCTGCCTGATAGGGCTGCGCCCTAACGCCTGGATAAGGAGCCACCACTGGATTTTAGACTAGCAAGTTAGGGATTTCTGATCAACTGTGTTTGGGGTGCATTTAGTTTTCACTCCCATCTTATTGTTTATATCAGTGTGGTTTTAATGACTATGATAGTTATTCTACCTCAAATAATTTGAAGATGAATAGCACATAATACATGGGAATGCCCTTTAAAATAATATTTGTTTGTGCACTGATTTGGGGCATTTATGGCGGGGCTTCGTTATATCACCTGCCTGTGCATGAGGTTCTCTTATAGGTATGTCTGATTCCAAGAAACTGTACTTTATATGAGCATAACTCAGTGAAAAGGATGAAAAGCATCTGTTTGTGCTCCTGTTCTCTGCGAAGACCACTGTCTTCTTTGTGGTTTGGGAAATCTACTGGGTGTGACCTCCAGAATGATTGGGGTTCTCACGAAACAGTACACCTTTAACCCAAGCAGCCATGGTAACAGAATATCCCCAAGAAAAAGTCTACATTGAGGATTGTCAGACCACAGAACAAATGGTTCACTGAACCTCACAAAGTGAGCAAATTACAATAGAGTGTCTCATATAAAGTCCTGTGCCCCTACCTCTGCTAGTCTGGCACACTACTGCCTGCCAGATTTATAGATTTCTACCTGTCTGGCGGAGATCTCAAGGCCATCTGAGGTGCCACCACCACCCTGGCTCCTCCGAAGGCACTGAAAATTTGCTAAGTGGTCAGCTGATGAGGCACAGTAGTGAGTTCAGTGTTCACGCAGCATAACGGAAGGCAACAGAAAGAACAGTGATTTACATGGGTCACTCACGTGAGCGGAAGCAAAGAAGAAGGCTGTGATAGGCATAAGGAACGTGGATGCAGGACTGAACAAATTGGTATCAAACGTCCCTAGTTGGAAAACTATATGGGAGACTCCTGTGTTCTACATTCAATATAATGAGTTTTTGAGACATTTTTCTCCTGGAGAACTGTTATTGTGAAGGAAAAATGCATTGGGACCATTGAGTCAATCAGTTGAGCACAAGAGAATCTTTTTTGGTGTGATAATTTTTAAGATCATAGCTACAACGATTTAACGAAAGTTAAGCAGCGGGGCAACCAGTGGCGGCCGGCACAGGTAAACGCGGTGCGGAGGGTTGGGGTGGAAGGGGTGGAGTCGACAGACGACGGAATAGGTATAATTAAATAAATAAATAATACCTACTCTGTTGGCTTCCCCCCCACCGTGCCCCGCCCCGCCTCACTCCGCTTACCTGTGCCGGCCGCCGCTGAGAACTACAAATTATGAAAACCTCTTCTATTTGAATTTAAGGCTTTCTAAATTTCGGGGGAAAAAAGTAACTCGGAGTCCAAGTGGGGTGGAAATACCACCTATTACGAGGAGTATTCTGAGGGTTTACTTATAAATTAGCAATTGTCGGGGGAACTGGAAGGGCTGAAACAGAGTCCACCAGTAACTCCTCATTTCTCCCCTGAGTTTCACCTAGACATTTCGGCACAGAATCCGTGGAGTTACCGTTGATCCTGTAATTCCAGTCACTTCTCTCACTGGTCCTATCAGAAATACAGGGCCACTCCTTATGATGGCCAATATCTGCAGCTTTCTTCATTTCTTCATTTCCTGTTATCAACTTTTATTAGTTTTGGTCTATCAAAGCTTTGATTTTCGAAGTCCATTAAAGGCAGTCATTAGGTGTTGTTCCCTAGGGCTTATGTTTAGTGGTTTCCTTGGCATTATGAATAAAATAATGAAGGGGGGCGTGGCTAGCGGAGCCAAGATGGTGGCTGTGCTCTAAGTAGCTCTGCCAAGAAAACCCCAATTATCTGTCACAATCCTGCTTCCAGCCAGCTCATAACTACTTCATGTGTTCTAGCTACTCGCCTGTCTGTGGCCACAAGCCAACTGTGCCAACAGATTGCGAATAGGCCACCTGTGCACCCCCCTCATAGCCATCGCCGCGCTGCTACTGGCCCGGCACTGACAGAATTGGCAGATGCGGTGCAGGCCCTGCTGTTGTGACTGCATTTGAGAGGGGTGGATGCCGAAAAAGCTGCCCTGTGGACCGGGCAGCCACTGGACTGACCGGTGAGTGCCCTGCACGGCGTTGAGGACCCAGTCGGGGCCCTTCCGCTGCCGGCATGATGCCAGC
Organism: Calotriton arnoldi; assembly: GCA_963921515.1. NCBI lineage: Eukaryota > Metazoa > Chordata > Amphibia > Caudata > Salamandridae > Calotriton > Calotriton arnoldi. The sequence goes on from CAWUFW010012191.1 coordinate 357,203, forward strand.
CCTGCTGAGACCAAGGGACTCACCGCTGCCTAGCCGGCCGCATTGGGTCGACCCCCTGAGATCACACAGGGTGCCCTACGTGGCTGATGCTGCTGCCCAAACACTGACCTGCTTAGTTGGTGACTGTAAATGCTCTGCAGGCCCGAGGCTGGAAACCGGGCCTGCTCTCGACCGCAACACTGATGCCCCTGCCCCACTATGCCCATCTCATCTGTGGCATTTGCAGGTGTGGGGGGCCAGCGCAACGGGGCAATCCACAGCCCTGAACTTCAGCTCTTAAAGACACCCACAGGCCCTATCGCCTTACGCGGCCTCCAGCGCACAGGGCCTGCTGCACTGCTGCGATTCTACTGCAGAGGGGTGCTGATGGGGAAGCAGGAGGCCTACTGCTGCGGTCTCACCAACGTAGCATAGGGAGCTGCAGCTGTACCACTCATCTGAAGCAAGCACCAGGTGCTGCAGTGCAGCACCCATCGAAACCACGCATCTACCTCCCAGGTGAGCCATTGATGATACTGCACCCACTGGATTGCTCTGTCCCCTGAAGTATGCGTGACCCTGAACTCTGGGAGCACACTAGCGTGGCCACATCACTGGCACTCCTCACCACCTTGGGGGTCCCACTTGCTTGAACTGAGCTGGAAACCACTGCCGCACGTTGGGACTCTTACACGAGGGGGGGAACCGTAACCCCAGAACGCCATTTCAGCCATATTATGTGACGTTCATGGGGTCATATCCAGGAATTGTACACCTCTCCTTTACCGTTCATCGGGCCAGAGGCACTGAGACAGTGAGCCTGGACTGCCTATAGACTTCCCACTCTGTGCGTCATCTCGCTGTACCATTGTGACCTGGCCCAACCTTGTAGCTGCTGCCTGTTCCTGGGGCTGTCAGTGAGGGAGGGGCCATCCACGTGCAGTGGACACGTCTGGTCTGCTCGTGCTGCAGCACTTGGATTGACCTCATGGCACTAGCAAGCAGGCCTAATCTGCGGACTGCCTTCCGCCTGTGACTGCGCTGGACCTATTGGGACACCGCCACAGTATAGGCCGCCTCCGGTTGGGCACCTCCACTGCGCCCACGAAGACACCCGGCAGGGGTTTGGCAGTGACTGGCTGCTCTGAGACTGTAGGCGCCCATGATCACCCCTCGTCGCTGGAGGACAAGCTGGATGTGGTGCTGGATGCTGTGGAGAGGCCCGCACATCCCTGGAAAACACCCATGTCTCTTTAAAGAATAAAATTGACAGCATAGCAACAGACCTTAATCTGCTACATGCTGACCATCTTAAACTAGCAGACAAAGTGCACATTGCAGTGCAAACCATAGCCGAACTTCATCCGACGTCCAAAGAACTGGTATCCTCTGAACAGCCGCTGATGGATTGTGTCCACACCCTTGAGACCAGGGCGGAAGAGGCAGAGGGCCGCGCACTCAGAAACAAAGTGACTGTGGTGGGCCTTCCAGAAAGCATAGAGGGACGTAACACTATAGAATACTTGGACAGCTGGCTGCGGGACCTGCTCCCGGCTGAATCCTTATTCTAGTTCTTTTCAATAGAGCTGGCTCAGCGTGACCCAACCCCGAGGCCCCCACCTGGCTCCAATCCCAGGCCGATGCTGATTCGCATACTTCATTACCGTGACCGGGACACCATCCTATGCGAAACCAGGAAACTTAAAGAAATTGTGGTAGACAATGGCCGCATCATGTTCTTCCAGGATTACACAGTAGCAGTACAGCATCGTAGGGCCTCCTTCCTGGCTGTCAAACGCCATCTTCACTACCTCGACTTGAAATACTCACTGCTTTTCCCAGCGAGACTGCGTGTCATGACAGAGCAAAGCATGCTTCTTTGACTCTTCTGAGGATGCCTGGGAATGACTGGAGACATTGGAGCTTGCATCGTCCCACCAGGCCAAGAGGATGGAACCAGCTACCGATGGAGCCACTGGCGGGTGCCCCTGCAGGCGCCAACATGTGATGTGGCGCCCTCCTAGACAAGCAGCGGTACTGGAGCTGGAACAGGTCATACAGGAAGGAAGACGGGCCCTCCAGTCTGTGGTGGCAATAAACGATGCCCGACCTGACACCATCCCTGATGAACAATATGCACAGTTTTTGATTGACGATGGCTCCTCCACCGTTTGGCCTACAGACGCAGATGCCTTCGCCCCACCAGATGTTACTCTCGCTGCGCTCCCATGCTGGGCCGCAGCTCATGCCCCTCCGGGGCAGGTGGGAGGAAGAACTGGCTCATCCCTCCACCAACAAGGAATGGGAAACACTGCTGCAAGGTCTGGTACTTGTCCCCCGCAACACCAGATTCCGCCTTTACAATACTATATCATGCACAGGGCACATCTCACTCCAGCAAAAGTAAACCTCTATTTTCACCGAATGGACACCGCCTGCCCTCGTTGTTATCTCGTAGATGCTGACCTCCTGCACATGCTTTGGAGGTGTCCGTGCCTGCAGCATTACTGGTGGGAGTCACCACCCAGCTGTCCACCTGCACTGGGCACCTGGAGCTACATAGCTGGGAGGTGTGCATCCTAGGTCTCTATGGCAAGACTAAGAAAATTAAGGTCACATCTTGTTTCCTTGACCTAGGAGTAATAACGCCCAAGCGCTTCATCACTCGGCGATGGAAGGCGAGGAAGCCCCCAGTGCTAGCGGCTTCGACGCAATCTCTTATGACTTGGGCTCAGGCAGAAAGTGTTGCCTTGCACAGGGAAGACAGTTTAGGGCTATGCATATACCCCATAGCAACCAACTGGGATGCTATCCTGGTTGACCTGCAAGCCGCCATTTAGTCAGCTCCAGGCACTGACACTAAGTTGCTGCCACAAGAGAAAGAAGACATAGTTCACTAATTGGTTTAACGGCTGCCTTACACAGTGTTGTAATTTGGCAGCATTTAAGTTAAGCATTAACTGAAGACAGCCTGTATTTAGAGGCTAAATTGTCCGCTTTGTGGAATCCATTTTGTATTTCTGTCAGCCATTTTGGCTGCCATGTGCTACCATGTGCTCGCCATGTGCTCTGTCCTACCTTCCTGTCAACTGCTCTTGAAATCTGCCTAGAGACAAGTTATATTTAGTTCCTCTTGCTTTGCACATGCTCAGTTGAGCTTGCAGCTGTTCCGAGTTTATAAATGTCAGGATGTGTCTACTAAAAGTAGAAACTGTTAGCTCCACCCACTTGTCCACTGTGCATTCTCTGTATGACCTTATATGTACCTAAAACCAGCATTTGTGTTAGTACCGCCTTCATTTGAGCCCCTGTGTGGGTATAAAAGGACCAGGATCCTTCCATTCAGTGTGCTACTTCATGCATTACTGAAGGGTGATGTGCGAATGTTAGCTCCACCTCATGAGGTTTAATAAACTCTGTCTTTTCTATTTCCAGTTTCTGTGCCAACTTCTTCCTAAGTGTCTGAGGACTCTGTGCAGAGAAGGGAGAACTCCTAAGCACTGGTAGGCCTTGCTGAGGCTCACTACAACAAATTGGCGCTTCCAACGTGGGACTCATCAGCGACTCGGATGCCCGAAGGACTGGTCGCGACGAAGGATTGGAATCTCGCTTTTGGACGCGATCGCTGCCTGAGGAGACCTAGAGTCTTGGCACCCACGGCGTTTTCCTTTCTTTCTGATCTGACCATCCCGGCGGCGCCGGTCCTTGACTGAGATCTCTTCTGTTGATTCGCCGTGCAGTGACCATTTGGTCGATTTGAGAACTTGGCAGTTGGAACCTGGACACCATTTGATTGGTAAGAGCCGTTTTGCGGCACTTGCTGTTGGTTTGATGCCTTTGATTGGTAAGGTAGTTTTAGTAACACTTACTGTGGCTTTGTTTGTATGATTGGCCAATTTTGGAATCTGTTTTGTAATTATATATGTATTGCAATACATATAGGCAGGTAATGAGGAGATTTTTCTCTATTTAAAATTGTTTGAACAGCGCAAACGTACGCAGAGTACCTTAAGCGCTACTTTGATTATAATACTGCATATTCTGCACTATTTTTTGCCATGCCTGTTTTCAGCACACTTCGTAGGATGTGTTGCTTTTGTAGTGGTACCAATTTGAGACTTGACGAAGCACAACCAGCTCCCCGGAGGGGACGCCTAATAGGGATATGTATATTAAGTATGGTATTTCTTCTATAATGTACTGCACGTTATGGAACAAATATACTAGTAAAGATCCTGAGTTGCGTTGGCCTATGTATGGGTCATTTGATTTGCGAAAAATTCAGTATGTGGAACAATGTATGTTTAAACGAAAGACTAGGCAAGATATGTTTGATTGTGTGCGAATGTGGGAGAAAGAAGTGCGTGAGCGAATGAAGCGTGAACAAGCCTTGATTGACAAAGAACAGCGAAAGACCATTTATGCGAAAGCATTAGAGTTAAAAAACAAGGAGATGAGAGAAATTAAAGAGAGGGAAGATAGGGAACGCCATTTACAGGTAACTGGCCAATATGCTATTAGGCAGCCCCTTTATCCTATCCTTAATAAACCGCAAGATGATTTCTTGTTATTAGATCGTTCTCCACCTCCGTATATTTTTTCTTCCGCTCCTCATGAGTCAGATGAGGACTCTTTTTCAGACCAGGACAAAGCTCGAGAAACTCGCTCCATGTTATCTGCTGAGCGTGCATCTGACATCAGATCTACTGCGCGTAAAGCCGTTCGTAGTACTACCACTGCTTCTGAACTTTTAGATAGTATAAAAGGATGGCAGGAAAGGGAGCAAATATATTTTACCGATACATTTGCTGCAGAGGTTATTGAACGATTTAGGAAGTATTCGGTAGAAATGGAGCCCGATGATGTAGCAACTGATTGTAAACAATTACGTGACGGTCTTTTTGTCTTCTCCCAGGTGGCTGACACAATCAGACGCTTGGTTAAACTGCGTGTTGAAGCAGCCCGTTTGCAAGAGGAGAAAAAGGCAGCAGAAGCAGCTGCACTAGCATCTCAGATCAGCATGGCACGAACTTCTACTCCTGAAACAGATAAGAATGCTGTAATTCATGTGAAACCCATGCGGGAAGCCGCGCCTTTATATGTTCCTCCTAAAGGAACAGGTACAGAGGATGATAAGACTTCTCTTAATGCGAAAGGGTACTTTATTTATAATTGGGTTTACACTCCTTGGAATAGAGCAGATGTTATGGCCCTTAAAAATGCATTGCCTGACCCGCGAAAGAATCCAGCAGCCTTTTATGAGGAAGTTGAGGGTGCAATCAGCTCTTGTACTATGACTCTGTCTGATATTGATTTGTTTTTTGGATTAATATTACCACCTGATATGTGGAGAACTGTGCGCAAAATAGATGATAATGCGACATTTGGAGCATTGTGGAAAGATTTAGAGCGGTTAGATGAAGATAGAGAACCTGCACAGAAACCGTGTCAGTTAATTTTAAATCTTCCGGCAGCTATATTAGTTAAGTTAAAGACGATCATTCCCCCTAAAAAGATAGATTGGACAGTGCTAGCGTCTTGCAAGCAAAAGGTAGATGAATCAGTTTCTGACTTCTTCACACGCTTTGAAGAAGCATTTCACGATTTTAGTGGCCAGTCATTGACAGATGACACGGGTAGGCATCTGTTTGTCGATAAATATGTCGCAAACCTTTTGCCAGGAATAGCTAGTCGCTTAAAGGCCAGTGAGAGTTCATGGACTACATCTTCTCCGGTTTCTCTTTTAACTATGGCCCAGTATTATGAGCGGCAAGAATTAGAAGCCAAAGGTAATGAGGACAAAAAGTCTAAAGAGTTGAAAACAAAGGTTATGTTGGCTCAAGCTTATGGTCCGCCTTCTAGAGATAATGATAGAGGTGGACGTGGATCTTATGGTTCGTCCTTTCCTTCCTCTGCCCGTTCGAATTTGTCTGTTGATCAGTGTGCGTACTGCAAAAATGTGGACATTGGCTTTCTGATTGTCCAGTGCTGCGTGCTCAGCAGAATCTACGTGGTCGGGGACAAATGAGAAATCGTTCAGGATATCAAGGGCCTAGAGGAAGCGCGAATGATCGTGCTCGGTTTGATGCTAATACACGTGGGCAGAATGGGTTTAACACTTTTGATAGAAGGAACCAATATCAAATGTCTGACTATGTGCCCTCTGATTTTCAAGATTCTGCTTATGCATAGGATTGCCTAGGATGGGGTAAGGAATCAGTTGAAGTTCCAGTAGATCAGAGGGGTCCCTATGTTACAGCACATGTTTTGGGTTCTACTGATCAGTTTCTGGTTGATACAGGAGCTACTCGTAGCGCCTTGTCTAAACAATTGGTTCCAAGGGCTCCCCTGTCTGGCTTAACCATTACATCGATAGGTTTCGATGGAACACCTTCCCTTAGCCCATTGTCACAACCACTTGCATTTGATATTGATAAGTTTACTGCTCCATGTCCGTTTTTGCTTTCTCCAAACACACCAGACAATATTGTGGGTCTTGATATGCTTAAATATTTTAGGGCTACGATACGGTGTTCTCCGGAAGGAGTACGGGTTATTTTGAATGACAACTACCCTATGATTGAGAGATCTTGTATTGTTAAAGAGGACATTGCACTAGCCTCACTCCCTAGTACTTTGTGGGCTACTTCGGATACTGATGTAGGGCAAATGGTTATTCCACCAGTACATATTAGTGTTAAGGAGGGCGCTTTATTGCCAAGACTGCCTCAGTATAAAATTTCTCGAGAAGGAGAAGAAGCACTCACACGTATTGTACATGATTTAATTAAGGTGGGGGTTGTGGAAGAAGTTCCTTACAATGTCTGCAATAGTCCGATTCTTCCCATTTTGAAAAAAGATACTGACACTAGGATTTATAGATTTATTATCGATTTGAGAGAAGTCAACAAGATTGTAGTACCACAGTACCCTGTAGTATCTGACATAACGACATTGCTTACCCTGGTCCCTCCAACAGCAACTACATTTTCTGTAATTGATCTGAAGAACGCTTTCTTCTCGATTCCTATTCATCCTGATAGCCGATATTTGTTCGGTTTCACTTTGAATAATAGATCATACAGATTTTGTAGAGTTCCTCAAGGCTATACTGAGAGTCCTAGTATTTACAGTCAAGCATTGAAGAGACAGCTTGATTCCTTTACCTTGTCTAAAGGAGTGGCTCTCATACAATATGTCGATGACATCTTGTTGGCAGCCGATACACCTGAGCAGTGTGAGAAATGCACTTTGTCTTTGCTTTCTTTTCTTGCTACACACCACCATAAAGTATCACGAAAGAAATTGCAATATTGTAGACCGAAGGTGACCTATTTAGGACACCTTCTGTCTAAGGAGGGCCGTGCACTGACACCAGATCGCATTCAAGCAATTTTAGACACCCCAGTACCTTCCACGCAGAAAGATGTCCGTGCATTCATTGGTCTGACTTCGTTTTGCAGGCAATGGATATTGGGTTTTTCACACATTGTTAAGCCCTTGCTAGCACTTTTGACTAAAAACACTCCGATCCCCCTTCCATGGACAGATGAATGTCAAAATGCTTTTTGTCAGTTGAGACAAGCTCTTTGCTCTGCACCAGTGTTAGGCACACCAGATTACACGAAGGCTTTTACACTCTATGTACATGAGAAAGAAGGATGTGCATTGTCAGTTTTAGTACAGACACACGGGGACAAACAGCGTCCTTGTGCATACCTTTCTGCAGTTCTTGACCCTGTTGCTCGTGCATTGCCTGGGTGTTTCCGTTCAGTTGCAGCGACGGCTGTGTCCATACGTCAGAGTGAAGGGATAGTTTTGTCACACAAACTGTTGGTGCTAGTACCCCATGCAGTAGATGCCCTTTTGAATCAGACTAAGACTCAGCACTTAACTAGTGCTCGTTTGACAGGATACGAATTGACACTGCTAGCACCTCATATTACCTTGAAGAGATGTGCGACACTGAACCCAGCCACTTTGTTGCCATATCCTGCGACTCAGTCTCAGTCAAAGGAGCCTCACGATTGTATATTCCTTACTGAGGAACAGACAAAGGGTCGCATCGATTTGCAAGATACGCCCCTTCCAGATGTAGATGGGGAACTGTGGGTTGATGGGTCCTGTCTGAAGTTACCAGATGGCACGACTTCAGCTGCTTATGCAATTACCACGCTTGAGACAGTAGTGGAAACAGCTCGCATACCTCAGAAGTCAGCTCAAGCAGCTGAACTAATAGCTTTGACACGAGCGTGTGAGCTTAGCACTGACTTGTGTGTGAACATTTACACGGATAGCCGCTATGCTTTTGGAGTGGTTCATGATTTTGGCCTACTCTGGAAGGAAAGAGGCTTTCTTACATCCCATGGGATGCAGATAATGCACGGAGAGTTAGTGCATAATCTCTTGACTGCACTTACATACCCAAAGAAAGTTGCTATTATGAAGTGTAGCGCACACAAGAAAGTGACTGACAAAATAGGACAAGGCAATGCCTTTGCAGACCGCGTAGCCCGTGAGACTGCGATGCAGCGAAGCACTACACCCATGTACGTAGTGAAATCACAAGCTGAGCGTTGGCATGATGCTAGAGAGGAAGTATTGGATATACAGAGATCTGCTTCTGTGGAAGAGCTTGAGCAATGGTCTAAAGAAGGAATATTAGATGATGAGGGTTGTTGGCGTAACAAAGACATGAATAAATGGAAATTGCCTGCGGCCTATTTACAACCTATGGTTCAAATGGCACATGGGCTGGCACATGTTGGAGCTCTAGCAATAACTAAATTGCTTACACAAGTTTGGGAGCATCCTGAAATTGCTAGCACAGCCAAAAGGGTAGTACAGTCCTGTTTGATCTGTTGGCAGTATAATCCTGGAAAAGGGACACGAACTCCTACAGGAGGGTTTGCTACACCAACTGCACCTTTTGAAGTTTTGCAGATGGATTACATCCAACTCGAACGCTGCAATAATCTGAAATATGTCCTAGTGGTGGTGTGTGCCTTTAGCAAATGGATAGAGGCATACCCTACGAAGGATAATACTGCTCTCACCACAGCAAAGGTGCTTCTAAAGGAGTTTTTCCCTAGATACGGTGTTTGTAAACTTTTGTGGAGTGACAATGGACCTCATTTTATTGGGCAAGTTGTTGAGCATGTCCTGAAAGGATTAGGGATCAAACAGAAATTCCATACAGTTTTCCACCCGCAATCAGCAGGATTGGTGGAAAGATATAACGCTACTCTAAAATCAAAGTTGGCGAAAATACTGGCTTCCACGTCTCTAAAGTGGCCAGATGCCCTACCTTTGGCATTGTTGTCCATAAGATCGGTGCCACATTCACGATCAGGTCTTACCCCCTATGAGGTGGTGTTTGGAAGACCAATGAACATTTGGGGAATTCCTAAGCCACGCCCCATACATGATGTTCCTTGTGTTCTGATGAATGATTATTTGGCACAGTTAACCGACAGTTTGATTTCTATTCATCAACAGGTTCGAGAAGCTCTTCCTGACAGATCTACAGGTGAGGCCCACGAACTCCGTCCTGGTGACCATGTAATGGTCAAGGTCTTCGACAGATCGAACAGCTTGGAGCCAAGGTGGCGAGGACCAGAGCAGGTGCTCCTTGCGACAAGGACAGCAGTTCGAGTGACAAACAGAAAGAATTGGATCCACAGCACACACTGCAAACGCGTGTCGCCTGCCTTGGTGGAACCTGCTGTGTTGACCGACCATCGAGAGATTCTGGAGACGGAGAAAGGCCAAGCTATCTCACCTGACGAATCTGCGGAAGTCTTCCCGGACCACACGATCACTGGAGTATCCAGATATCAATTAAGACCGAGGAAAGGATCTGCAGTTTTGAAAAAGACTGGTTGAGCTACCACCCTGGGTTAGTGAAACGGAGAGCCATTGTGGCAAGGGGAGGGGGATCAGCCCTGTATTAGTGTAGTGACACCCGCTTTGGCCCATGGTGAAGAAATCAGCGGCTGCCCAGGGAGAAGAGCTCCAACGACTGTTTTCAACAAGTTTTCAGAAAGATCAATCATTACTGCTGCTAAAATGAAAAAACAAATCATTTGTGCTGTAGGGTTTGTTGTTGCTATGGTGGCTATGGCAGCAATTACGTGGTACATCGAGAAGGTGGCTCCTGTTCGACAGCTTTTTGTTGCCACTACGCCAGTACCCGTGGAACACCACTACTTTACTCTTCCTTACCATGAGCAAAAGCATCGACAATCTTACCTGAACAATACTTTTATCCAGATGTTGCACCATACTCACAATGCTACAAATACTACCAACTGTTGGGTGTGTGGGATGATACCTGCACATCAAAAGAAAGGAGGAACACCTTTTATTCCTCTTCCATTTTCTCACAATGGTTCTTGTCAAGCTTGGTATGCGCTTTTGTTTGCATATGGAAAGCCTTCAGTAGGTGGGATTATTTTTCAACTTAATAAAGTATGTTATCAAAATAAAGAAGGTTATCCACAAGCCAAAGGGACTAAATGGGAATGGGAAGAGTATCAACCGGACAATATTTCAACACCATATGTTTTCACAAATGTGAGAATAATAAAGAACATTGGACCTTTTGTGATTTCTGTGACAAAAGCTAAAGCAGACTTGTGTATTTGTAGTGTTGGAAGAATTCCAGTGGGGAGGAGCGAGTGTACTGTAATCCTGACCATTGAAGGTGCCAATAAGAGCACTTTCACAGCCTCGCATAACACGTATTTTGTGTGTGGAAATAACGGATATTATCAATTACCTGTTGGGTGGTCAGGAATCTGCTATGTATCTTTTCTGTTGCCCCCTGTGTTTCTGGCACCTGCATTGTATCACCGTGATTTTAAACTGTACAATGACATTTCCAAAAACAGAAATAAGAGGACAATAAGTATGGATGAAGTTGACCAAACCGACACTACCCTACAACAATATGTTGATTTCAACTTGGGCTTATTTTTCTTTGTGGGTGCTGCATTAAATAGCAGGAAGATTAGGCGACTGACTCGTGTTGTGGAAGCTGTTACCAATCAGACAGCTATGGCACTTGGGAACATTACAGAAGAACTACAGATTGCAAGGATTGTAGCACTCCAGAATAGGATGGTGCTAGACGTGATTTTGGCTGATCGAGGTGGTGCATGTCGCATCATCGGTAGCAGCTGTTGTGTATTCATACCAGATCACTCACCTTCAGTATATGACGCAATATCAAAATTGCATAAGATTGCTGCAGAAATTCATCCAGAGACTGGTACTTGGACTTTTGCTGGATGGTTTTGGACTCTTGTTTCTGCTTGGGGCTGGAAGCTACTGACTATCCTGTGTGTAATAATTATAATATTTTTACATGCTGTGTATGTATCCAATGTGGTCCAATGCTTTGCTCCATTTGCATTTCTGCTTGTATACCTGCCAGAGGGAACATTGCTGAAACAAAGGCCCAACAAATGTTGAATAAAGAGGTGGCCGAAATAATGTTAATAGATGTACGGGATGAATATCTAGATTACCCCAGATAAACGAATGTCTTCAGCCAATGCTGAAAGGGTCGTCTGTTGTAATTTGGCAGCATTTAAGTTAAGCATTAACTGAAGACAGCCTGTATTTAGAGGCTAAATTGTCCGCTTTGTGGAATCCATTTTGTATTTCTGTCAGCCATTTTGGCTGCCATGTGCTACCATGTGCTCGCCATGTGCTCTGTCCTACCTTCCTGACAACTGCTCTTGAAATCTGCCTAGAGACAAGTTATATTTAGTTCCTCTTGCTTTGCACATGCTCAGTTGAGCTTGCAGCTGTTCCGAGTTTATAAATGTCAGGAGGTGTCTACTAAAAGTAGAAACTGTTAGCTCCATCCACTTGTCGACTGTGCATTCTCTGTATGACCTTATATGTACCTAAAACCAGCATTTGTGTTAGTACCGCCTTCATTTGAGCCCCTGTGTGGGTATAAAAGGACCAGGATCCTTCCATTCAGTGTGCTACTTCATGCATTACTGAAGGGTGATGTGCGAATGTTAGCTCCACCTCATGAGGTTTAATAAACTCTGTCTTTTCTATTTCCAGTTTCTGTGCCAACTTCTTCCTAAGTGTCTGAGGACTCTGTGCAGAGAAGGGAGAACTCCTAAGCACTGGTAGGCCTTGCTGAGGCTCACTACAACAACAGGGCTCCAGGTTAACATCTGTTTACGATGCCTTTATATGCATAAAAATTAAAGTGCCCAGTATGTGTTAAACTGCTTTTTTGAGGGGTGGGCCAAGACAGGTGGAGGGACTGTTGATGTTTTGTTATAGTTTCTCTTTCATTTTATTCAGTTCACCTGTCTGTTGCTGGATACACAAATGGCCTCATTGCTGTGAAATATTGGTTGTAGCACACAGATTATCCAGCCTAGTAAACTGCTACTTGACATCTTTATAGGCACTATTACCTGTACATCTCCTTTGATACAGCTAACAACTGGTTAGTGTAACGCACTGTACACCGTGGGCCTCATTTACTATATTTTGACGCACTGCAGCGCAGCAAGCCTTCCTGCAGTGCTTTCATGCGTCAAATTAAAAGGGCAGAAATGCGCCGTATCTACAAGATACGGCGCATTCTTGTCCTTTCCCCCTATGCTGGCACACAAACAGCAGGTGTGCACCAATGCTGACACCCTTGCGCCAGGGTGCCTTTAATGCGTGAAAGGGACCCATATTTATAAGGTCATGAAAAGTCATGCAGGGTGACTTTACGTGGCCTTGTAAATATGGGCAGGCAAACTGCGCCACCGGTGCGTTTAAAACAGTGACGCACCGGCGGCGCAATGGGCTTGTATTTGAGGCCCCATGTGCCTAAGTCTTGTAACGCTGCACTAATGTGTACTATGCAAGGTATTATGCCAGATGTGCAAACCGCATACAAGGATTGTAAAACAAAATTGAATAAACAGATTCAAATAAAAAAAAATGAATAAAATAATGAATAATAAGATAGGAAATTACCTCCGCTTTGATCCCACACCTATTGTTGGCGCATGCAGAATCTACCACCATTCTTTGCACATCTAAGTTTAATGGGGTTTGCTTTTTCAGCATCTTGCATTCTAAGAATCAGGTAGATTTGAAGCACACATTAGAGTATGAGATGCATCAGCTTCAATCAAGTCAGCCCCTGCTCACTTGTCCACATCACTCTTGCTGGCTCCAGTAACTGCCCTGGAATCTCACTTGACCCCACTGTGGCTGTTCAAGGTCGTTACCTACCCATGCAGTGATTCCCAGGGGGAGGATGACGTTTTGGCTTTCTCAGCCTCTCATGCATCCCCCAGGATTGTGGAAAAAATGAGAGACTGGACAGGGTCGCACCGCGGTGATGACCAAGTAGACGTCGACAGAGTGAAACCAGCACAGGTGTAGAATGAGTTCACTCCGGCTGCAACAGCTCTGAGATTTTGCAGGATCCGCGAGCTTTCGAAGTGGGCATTGTTCAGTGCTGAGCCAGAGGTGAGGACACAGGCCATGTGGTCCATATGTGGTGAGCATAGGCGTGGGGCGTGCCAAGATCATTGCTGTGGTCTGAGATGAATCACACTGCCGAGCACGTGTGGGAGAAACATCTGCAGCAGGAGGGCCTGATGACTACCATGAAAAGTGCCAGACTCAGGGAGGGAGTGGAAGACTAGAGGAGAAGAAGGTCAAAGCATCCATCCGGGTCAGTCTGTAGAGCACGGGCATGGAATCATCAACACGCCACTGGTCGCTGATCACCTTTTGTCCACAGCGGCATCAGAGAGTTGACCTGTCTTGCCACCCTTAGATGCTCCTAGTTCCTGGTGAGGGGCTGGAGAAAGGGCAAGAGATAGAAGGAATTGAAAGTAGCCTGTCCTCTTAGAGTCCCTTCCTCACCTTTCATGACCATACTGAACAGGGTCAGCAAAGACAATGTCTGGTGGTAACTACTCATAATGGACATCTTATGGGTTGATTACAAGGTCTCGGAAATTCCTGATGGGGGACGGTAAATTTTGGGAATTGCAAGGTCTGTGGTAATTCCGAGCAGAGTTACCTTTTATCCCTGGGACTCTGGCTGCTCAAAGCTGCTGAAATCTCCGGGTGAAACCACGGTGGGAAATGAGGAATAACTTGCAGAATCGGACTTGGAATTACTGATTCCAGTGGTAATTCGCCCTTTCTAAGAGCATGTTTGGGTTCCACTTGTATTCCCCATTAGCTCCACCCTCTTAAAAGACATGCAAAATCAAAATCAAGTGAATTGTGGTGTAGTGTCCCACATTTTTGGCAGCATTGGGAAGGCTTGTAAAATATGGGCGGAGAAACTCGTCTCACTATAATCTTTACTACACAGCACCTTACAGACCTGCTCTTTACCTGGAATCTAGATTTAATCTGCATCACACAGAATTTGCACGAGACACAGCACATGTTTTTTTCATTCACCATTGTGCCAAAAATGTATCTACTAGCAGTAAGTTACTTTTAGCACACACAAGGGGCCTGGCCCGTGACTGAGTGTCCTGTTCATCAAACTGATGGCATCTGCTCTCTTTAGAGGAGGAGACCGACATGTTTTCGGATAGAGGCGCCCCGCTGGCTCCACCAGCAGAAACCCTACACCGAAGGCCCAGCTGACCCTACACCGAAGGCCCCGCTGAGTTCCCATCCTAGGTAGAGCAGGCCGTTTGATGTATTTTGGTTTCTGTTCCGGACTGCTAGGCTGTGTCAGAAGAACACAGAAACAAATAAAATGACACCACATGCTGGTAGGAAATCTGGGTGTCCCAAAGCAGGAGGTTGTTTTTGAAAAACAAAAAGGTCTGCTGAGCAACTGCATGAAACATGGTGGATGCTCAGCAAACTTCCAGTGCCTTCAGAGGTGGGTGGGAGTCCGGCCAGTGTTGCAGAGATAATGACATCCACCATCATGGTCGGATTGGGATCACAATTTGGACCGGGCACTTTCAAAAAAGTGGATCACATTCCCTAATCATCCCTTTCATGGATCACCATCTGTTTAGTCTCACTGGAATCTGGCTGGTTATTTTTTTGTTATAGTTTTGTTTAGTGTAAATCCAGCCCAAAGTCATTGGAGCAATGTACACGAGCACCAATACATTGCACAAATCAAATTCATTTTCGGTATAGATTTTAAGTGATTTGTTCAGAATCACAGGATGTTGAGCTGACACTGGGACTCGAACCTAGTTTCAACGTCTGCAACTCTGACCATAACGCAATTTTATGCAACCCTCTCCTCTCCCCCAACAAGTCCTAATAGTCACTGGGGATGAGTTCACAACACCTGGCTGCTATGGAGGCCACTTCTCTTACTCACCCCCTCCCCAGCCCATTATAGCCTCAGGGCATTTACCTGGCAAGAGAGGTGTCAAACGCACATTGCTGCTGCTCAACAGGGGGGGGGGGGTGTAGAATTTCCCAATAAAACCTGCCCCCCTATGAGTCCCCTGCATACAACCCACCCTCCCTGCACCCATCATGGCCTAAAAGTGATGGCTCGGTTGGGGATAACACTGCTTCTGAAGGGGCACGCGAGGCAGGGCGCCAAGGTGAGAATGCCCCAAAGGCTAAAGCAACACCTGGCCCCCAGCCTCAATTTACAGCACGGCAGGGGAGTGACCAAGATACTGGCGCCACATTAAAGTAGCCTGGGGGGACTGGAAAAGAAAGTCAGTCTCTTGGGCCGGTTTACAGAGGCCCCAAAAATACCGGCACACAAGTGACCCTGGGGCAGCGGCCCATTGACCAATTCCTGATTGCCCGCCTTCCCAATCCGAGCCTGTCCACCATCATGAAAGGTTGGTGGGCTACTTGCTCTTAGACTCCTTTTTCCCACTGTTTCAGCACTGCAGGTCTCATGAGAGATACCACTGCTGTCTCATCAAACACTTCTGCTTAAACACAACATGAATTCATCATTAAGTATTAGAATCTCAGCACCCTAGACACCCCCCTTGTGTACTTCAACCCATCTATGAGAACATGACCTGCGTGAACAATTACAGGCATGCAGCAGAAAATACTGCATGGCCTTCATGTTCAGAGTCATGCACTAGCAGAGTCGTTACTTCCCTGCAAATCGTTCTCACGGCTCATAAGGCCATGACGCTGTAACACCAGTAGTGGTCCGTGGTAGGAGTGCCCGCCGGGCGGCGACGTGGGGTGGGGGAGGGGCAGGGTGGGGGGTAGTAAACCACGGATTACGGCCGAATACAGGTAAGTAAACATTTAAATAAATAAAACGAATTTCGCTGCGAGCGCTGCATCGCCAAATGCAGCGCACGCAACGAAATTCGTTTTATTTATTTATATGTTTACTTACCTGTATTCGGCCGTAATCTGTGGTTTACTACCCCCCCACCCTGCCCCTCCCCCGCCCCACGTCACCGCACGGCCGGCACTCCTACCACGGACCGCTACTGTGTAACACACACTCATGTGTCCTAATTGATGTGGTAATGCACACTTCAGCAAGCAAAGTATATGAGCAGCTATGACATTCTATAAGTGCTAAGAGACAACCTCAATGGCAGACAGTGCTATACAAATACTCATTTTCCCTGCACGCACCTTCCATAATGTACCTTGGCATGGCATGGCACTACGTGACATGACAGCAGTCACCTCTAAAAACGATACAGAGGGCATCATTTAGTGTTTGGAGGCAGCTGAAATTCCTTTGATGCCTAGAGGACTATACATACGGAGTAGGATTTAAGGGTGTGCAAAATTTGTGTCATTTGCTTTTGCAATTTTAGCAAAATGTACGTGCAATTACAAGTAATCAGTATGAAATGCGTCCTCGGGTCAATTTTTTGCATTCAGACCCATTTAACAAAAGGACCACAAACAACAGCAGCTTATGTTTTGATGTTCCTCTGTGCTCACTGTAAATTTTTTCCGCAAACACCATGTTTCCCAGTGAATTTTACTGCGAATAGCGTGAAATGTCACAAAATTGTAACATAATGGTGTCATTGAAGAAATTTTGCGTAACAAGCATAATGCTAAATTCCTGAAATGACATGAGTTACAACTTATTTAAGTTTCGCCCAGGCCTAGTAGAATCCACTGATCGAATTTCGTCCGCAATTTGATCCCAATGGGAAGGAAATTCAGTTTGTTTATTTTATTTCATATTTTGAAGTTAAGTTCCTCATGTATCAAATCGTTTTTCCTTTATCTGAAGGGCTAGATAAGCACCTTTGATCATAAGGTCTTCCTTTCAGCTACCCTGAAGTCATTTTATGTGAATATTTCTTAACACTGTTGTGTTAAGTGTAAGAATTACCCAATCTTGCTCAAAGTATTTATAAAGGTCTAGTTTTCCCTATAGTCTCATATTCAACAATGCTGTTTTTTGTAAATACAGTAACCAAAGTACAGGGAAAACTTTTTTCTACCAGTATCACACAGTGTGGTCAAGTGGAAAAGCCGAAAGCACTGCTCCGGCCTTTTCGTTCCACAATCAACAACCACAGCATCTCCAACCCGCACGCATGGATCCTCTAAAGTAGGACATGAAACAGTCATCTGTCTCAGTAGCATTTTGTAATTTCACCATCATTGGTTCTCTGGGGCAGTTCTCAATCCTTCGAAGTGATTTCAGAGCTAATTTGTAAAAAAACAAAAAGTGCTGGTCACAATGGTTTTCTTAAGGACTCTCCTCAGACACTGTAGAATGCTGGGATTGCCAAATATCCGGGCTGCCTAGTCTTGATTCAGCCGAATGCCTCTTTCTCTCACCACCACACACTTGCTGTCACTTTATCTCATTCTTGCAGGTTCCTTTTCATCCCTGTTTTTTAGCTCACGCCTGGGACAGGACTTGGGCTGCATGCATTCTTGCTTTCGATGGGTTTTGTTTACAATAAAGGACTGGGAGCCCAACTATTGCTACCATTCGTTGGCTTCATTGTCACTCTTCTTTGCTGCCTCCTAAAAAGCCAGCGAGTGCAGGAGTCACTTCCATTTCTTTCTGTGGAGCGCGGGCCAATCCGCTTGATTAGTGTCCGTCTGCTGATTGTGCTGTGAATGAGGTATGCATTTCAGAAAACAGTTCTCGTGTTGCTTTCTCCATTTGTTCTGTTTTCAAATGCATTTTTGGACATTATTTATTTACGTGTGTATATTTTGGCTTACTTGTACAACTAAAATAGAATTACATTTCACGTGGGTCGGATCCAGCCATTATAATGTATAGCTGCAACCCTAACAACACATTTACACCTTCATGATGCTTGCAGCTGCACGCCTATTTTTGTGCCTTTCATCCCCTTTATGCCTCATACCTTTGCGTTGATTTTGAGTTCAGTTACTTGTTTAAGTTACTTACACCCACAACTGTACTACTCTTCACCACTTTACTCTAGGCTACTCCACTCTACACCACTCAACTCTATGCCAGTCCACACTACTCCGCTCTACTCTATTCCACTTCACGCCACTCCACTCTATGCCACTCGAGGCCACTCTACTCTACTCTAGGCGACTCCACTCTACTCTATGCCACTTCAGGCCACTCTACTCTAGGCTACTCCACTCTACACCACTCAACTCTAAGCAAGCCAGTGCCACTCCACTCTACTGTATGCCACTCCAGGTCACTCTACTCTAGGCCAATCTACTCTACTCTAGGCCACTCCACTCTACTCTAGGCCACTCCACTCTACTCTATGCCACTTCAGGCCACTCTAAACTAGGCCACTCCACTCTACTCTATGCCACTGTACTCTATGCCACTCCACACTACTCCGCTCTACTCTATTCCACTTCACGCCACTCCACTCTACACAATGCCACTCTACGGCGCGTTATGCCACTCTACTCCACACAATACCACTCTACTACACTCCACGCCGCTTTACTCTACCCACTGTACTCGATGCCTCTCCATTATACTCCACTCCACTCTTAGCCACTCAAGTCCACTCCACACCACTGTACACCACTCCACTCCACACAATACCACTCTGCTCCACTCTATGCCACTCCACTCTACCCACTCTACTCGACGCCACTCCACTCTAAACTACTCTGCTCCACTCCAAACCACTCTACGCCACTCCACTCTATGCCACTCCACTTTACTCTATGCCACTCCACTCTACTCTATGCCACTCTGCATCACTCCACTTCACTCTATGCCACTCCATATTCAACTCTACGCCACTTCACTCTATGCCACTCTACTTTATTCTACTCCATTCTACTCCATTCCACTCTATGTCACTACTCTACACTCTACTCGAGTCTACTCTATGCCTCTCTACTCTATGCCACTCTGCTCCACTCTATGCCACTCCACTCTACATCACTCTACTCCACTACATGGCACTCTACACCTCTCTACTCTACGCCACTCTACTCTACGCCGCTCTACACTACTCTATGCCACTCTACTCTATGCCACTCCACACCACTTTACGCCACTCTACTCTACGCCACTAACTTTTAGCCATGCTGAACAGTAGCCACGCCTCTGTACATGGCTAAAAGACATTGGCAAAGCCAATAACTCTTGCATAGGTGAGAACTATTGACTTTGTCAATGTATGTTCCCTTTGTCATAGTTTTCCAATCTTTCTCTTCCTCCTTCTTTCTCCCTTTTCTGCGTTTCTCTCTCGCGTCCTGCATCGAAGTCTGATAAAGGCCTGGTTCTGAACATGAGTGCTGATTCCCAGCAGCTGCAACCGCTGGCACAATTTAAACACTGGTGGTTTAAACAGGTGAGCGCAGGTTAAATAACCCTGGAAGATAGCTCCTGAATGTGCATTGTATGCATGGGGGGGGGGGGTGGCCTAACAGCCAGAGGCGTTGACTTTAGCACTGGGGAGTGTTGTACTGTGATCCTGGGTGGATCACTTCATCTCCCCCTGCCTAAAAAGAACATCTGACCAAGTGTGACTTAATCTGGTGCTCACGTAAAGCGTTCTATTGCCCTTGGGGCAAGTTCGCGCCATCTTAAACTGCAAAAATCAAAAAGCTTTTTAAAAATCTGCTGAGCAGCCCCAAAAAAAGCGGCCAGGGTGCTTTTCTCAGGTGCAGGAGAACTCAACAGCACTCAACCACATCAATGAGACACCCTCGTGTGCTCCCAGCCCCTGCACCGCTTGGGAACCCAGAGGCCCTTCGTCCCCTCCTTGATTGAGCACTAGTTTGAGGTCAAGACGGTACGTCAGCCTCTCTCCACTCCCGAGCCCCCAGCATTGTTTAGGGCTTTCCTTCAAACTCTTTGTACTGACGCCATGGGAGAAGTCCTTATTTATAGCTGCGCCTTTTCTAAATTTAAACGGATCCTGAGACGCCTGAGGGCCTGACAAAGACTTTCCAGGGCCGATCTGAAGACGGTGATCGTCCTGACTCGCCGCCCAGTCCGGCCTTTGAAAGTTGTGCTTTCGCCAGACATTACAATGCGAGACAGGTCAGCCTCTGCGCCTTTTAAAGGGGCCATCCGCTCTAATGATGTCACAGTGGATCTAAATACCCAACCTGACGTCATAAACAAAGTAACATTCTAGAAGGGATATTGTTTGTGATTGTAAGGGATGGAGGACTCTGGTCAAAGAGAACTGTGGGGCATATGTACAAGCCCCTATCCCCACCACAACGTCACTTTTATCGACGTTGTGGTGGCGATAGGGGCTTCGCCTTATTTACAAGGCAGTGTTAAGCCACTTAACGTGGCTTAAGGCTGCCTTGTACATAAGGCCCCCTTTCACGCTATGGTTAGCGTGAAAGGGGTGGGCAGTGGGTGTTGTATTTGACGCTGCCCCCTATGTACAAGGGTGGCGTACATAGGAGGCAGCGCCAAAATTAAGACCAGGTTTTTTGGGCAAAACGAGGAGAAATGCATGATTTCTCCTCGTTTTAGTTTTTTCCATGTGTGCTGCCTTGTGCAGCACACATGGAAAAGGCAAAATGCCATGGATTGTTTATGTACAGGAAGAGTCACCTTCCTGTACATAAACAATCCTTTAAAAAAAATGCCATTTTGTGACTTTCATGTGTGCTGCTTCGTGCAGCACACATGACAGTGACAGAATGGCATTTCAGGATTGTTTATGTGCAGGAAGGGACACCTTCCTACCCATATACAATCCTCCCCTGCACGCAGACACCCTTGTGCAAGGGTGCCTGCATTGGTGCTAAGTTGCTAAATTTAGCGCCATCGCAGGGGGAAACACAAGGCTGCACCACATTCTTGTAAATATGGTGCAGCCCTGCATTTCTAAAGTGGCGGAGAGAGGCGTTAAGCCATGACGGCTAACGCCTCTCTCCGTCACTTCCTTGTACATATCCCCCTGTTTTTTCCCCTCTATACTGCACGGCCCTTTAAGGATAACAGCAACAGTCAACAGCAGAGGAATTCTCATTAATATCCCAGTGCATTCTGGGTTGCGTAGTCAAGAGCGTCTGTAGTACAGAAGGCCTAATGAAATCGTAAGAGTGTTCTCCATGGATCTGCAAACTTTGGTTCAACCATTTTCTATGATGATGCAGTTTACAATGCTTACTTGACTCGTGTTTACTATTTTTACGTCTTCTGTTTCTGCCATTTTTCCATTCATTTTAGTCTCACATTAGTGGGAAGAAAACCGAGAGATATGGGAATAGAATTGGCCTATATGGAAATCTGGACACTATTTGGCAGGCTAGCGCTGCTCAAACGCTTGGGAGGAGTGTGATAGACTCTGTCCCAGCCCTATTCGCGTTTCAGAGGCATATGCCTACTAACCAGTCTCCAGGTTACCCTACAGTTTTGGCCACTGGAATTATGTGATTCTGCGGCATTTTCCTCATAATTACGGATTTGCATCATTTGCCACATAATTGTACATATATCCTCAAAAACAATTCTAGCGCAAACGGATCAAAAGTACTAAAAAGTAAAAACACAATTACGTGTGTTCCCGTGAAATAGAAGGCCCTCCACAACTTTGATTTGACATCTTTCATTTACCTATTGCAGTTCTGGGGCGTTACACTGATACTAATGAGGTGAAACATTTGACCAGCCAGTGTTAAAATGTGTAAAAAGGTCAAAATAATGAAGTGATACCGCCACAAAATGTGCCGCATTACGAGGCATAATTTGGCCAACCTTGCCACATAATTTGGTCATTCTCTGTCCCATAATTCTAGTGGCGCTGCCATCTCTGTTGACAACCAATACGAAAAAAAACGTGTTCCGGCTTTCCTGGCTAGACTGCGGTTCGGCAGTCTCAACCCCACTTGAAAGGTGACCTCTGTGCGCCAGGAGACTCTGTCTGCCCCTTTCCTCCCCTCCTTGGCCCTGCCTTGAAGCCTGTGGCAAAAGCCACGAGAGGGCACACGAGGCGAACAAACAACAAAGAAGTCCTTCCGGGTAGAAGCAGGGTAGACTGTTTTGGGTTTTGCAAGGAAGGCCCAGGACGAAGAACAGTGTAACACAGCCCTGGACATAACAGTCTCTACGCGCTACGGCGCGAGGGGCTCGAGCCGCCTGGAGACATCCGGGATGATTGATGAAGGAAGCCTGAGGAATGGGGTGAAGTAAAGGAGCACGCACTCCAACTGCTCTACCGCAACTGATTCACACTCCCTAATATTCCGGATTTTTGCGTGCAATCCTTCCAGCTGGGGGACCCCGGCAACGGAGGTCTCCGTGCTGACAACTTAAAGGCTGACTGGGAGGGGGGGCAGCTCCAGCGGTTTTATTATTTGCCTTTGTTTCTACCAACACTTCAGCCGCGGCTGACGCATTCGCTTGGAGTTCTTTTTAATACCGTGATTCATTTTTGCGCACTGCAGGGCCCCCATTCCCTCGGGGCTCCGCGGGGGGTGGGGGGGGGCGGCGCGTTGGTTGGGGTGTTCGATTTCTGGGGCTCGGTTGACCTCGTCCGGAGGTGGTACATTCCAATGTTAACAATGAAACGGCTGACTTGTACTGGTCTTGAACACGTATCCATTAAGTTCTAGCCATTTTTTTTATACATTTCAAATCTCATTATTGTGCATCATTTTATTTTATACCTCTAATTTTACCTGACTGGGTTCTACCCGTCATTCCTTTGATCCTGTATGCAGTCGTCGGACCACATAACATTGCTCGTGAGAGAGCTAGGTGGGTCCGCGTCCTCAGCCGCGAGGTATAAGCAATGTGCACGGTGGTTTCGCGCACATTGTTTTCGTCCTTTCTGCCTCTTGCTTGCTCTCTGTCAAAGTCTGATGATGAAAAATAAGTCTATATCCCCGAAAGGCCCACCAGCTACAACCACCGGCACAAATTAAGCACTTTCCGTGCCACATCTTTAATGAACCACCTACAGCAGAAACACAAAGGCACAGGTTATGGTGGAGGGCCTGAAGGTCAAATGCGTCTATGTGTGCCCTTGCGTGGGGCGACGCAGTACCAGGCTCTTTAAGGCGCAGAACAGTTTGGATAGGGCACAGAAATACACCAAAACTGCTTAGCTTAATGTACAATACAATGGGCTGTGCATGTGCACGACAATATCGAAGTCACATGTACCCGTCCTATTTCAGATCACATGTTGGTTTCTGTAACAATATCTTACTGTGACCCAATTATGCTGATTTTGCACTCTCCCCTGAACATACTGCCAGCTCCGACCTGCGACCTCATGTCCTCTGCTGCCCCCTGCTGGCGTTCCGCGGTGGTGAGTTGAGAAAGCGCTTCACTGGCGTCTTTGTAGCGTTTACCTCGGGGTTCACTGAAAGGAGAACTACAACTAGGCCGGGTTGGGTATCAGGAAAACAAATTAAGCGTTGCGGAGACTTTGCAGATGTGATAACGTCCAGTTGGGTAGGCAGTCACGGCGTAGCTCCCAAAATATACATTTTTAATTAGTTTAGGTGGCTGGGACAGGTGAACGTAATCCTAGTCGCTGGAACAGCTCTAAACTGACAGTTTATTTATTTATTTATTTATTTATTTATTTATGCGTTTTTATATAGCGCGGACTTTACCCGAAGGTGTCAGAGCGCTTCACAATAGGAACAGTAACATTACATGAGCATAATCCAAAAGCAAGCGTTACATTACATGAGGAAAAAGTGACAATTGTGCAAATAACAAAAACAAACCAGATACAAAAAGAGGTATACGTTCCAAGAGGAACAGGTGACAGGTGTGCATGAAACATGAGATACAAAATACAAATAGAGGTATAATACTGCAATAAGTGGCAGTCACTCAGGACACACTGGGAAGGCACTTCTATAGGCGTGGAGTACAGAATTTCCTATAGTGGAAGAACTTCCTTGAGGGAGTAGAGCGGGCGTGAATTAAACAGGGGACTTAAAATGAAGGGAGCACACACATACAATCCAACACAGCACGCCAGGGTGAGGAATGTACAGGAAAAAGTACAAATTTACAATGAAGAGCGGACTTCCTAGAGGGGCCTGAGAATGAAAGTATTAGTTCTGAAAGTGTCTTTGTAAGAGAAGAGATTTGAGGTCAGCTTTGAAGATCCGGGTAGAGGCGGTGGCACGGAGCAATGGGGGAAGCAAGTTCCAGATTCTCACCGCATTGCCTGAGAAGGATTGCGCCATCGATCTTTCCCTTTTGAAGACGGGGGCTCAAGCAGAAGCTTTTCCGCATTGCGAGAAGGGCGAGAGCCACCGGACAATTTCAATTTATTCGCCAGGTAACGAGGGGAGGACGTGTGTAAGGCTTTGTGTGTGATGCAGGCAGTTTTGTAAATAGATCTTGCCTCGATCGGAAGCCATCGAAGAGAGGACAGGATAGGAGTGACGTGGTCGCTTCGTTTAGACCCTGAAATGAAGCGAGCTGCTGAATGGAGGATGGATTTGAGGGGGAGAGGTGGGATTTGGGTAGGCCCGTCAGAAGAGAATTGCAATAATCCAGTCTTGAGAGAACCAGAGATTGTACCAAGGTTTTTAAGTCTTTCTCCGGGAAGAACCGACGGATCCCCCATAGCAGGCGCAACTGGTAACGTGCGTTCTTAGCAATAGAGTTGATGTGGGAGATTAGGTTGAGTCTTTTGTCAAGAATGACACCTAGGGATTTAGCGCTGTCGACAATGATGGGTTTGTTGTTGAGTAGGTTCAGCTGATCCATCCAAGATTGAACAGGAGGAGGTGAGAGAGAGGTAGAGAGGAGGAGGAATACAGTTTTGGCGGGATTCAGAATGAGTTGGTGAGCTAACATCCAGTTGTGAATAGAGTTGAGAGTAGAGTTGAGTAGGGAGAGATCGTGTGCGGAAGACACCTTAAGGTAGATTTGGGTGTCGTCCGCATAAAGATGGTAATGGATCCCAGATTTGCTTAGAAGGTTCCCTAAAGGTTCCAGGTAGAGATTAAACAGAGTGGGTGCCAGGATAGAACCTTGAGGGACGCCTTGACCTACGGCCAATGGAGATGAAAGAATGTTCGCTATCTTGATCATTTGGGATCTGTCCGAGAGGAAAGAGGCAAACCATTTGAGCACTGTGCCATCCAATCCCATTCTCTGTTGAAGAGTGTTGAGGAGGGTGCTATGATTAACAGTGTGAAAGGCTGCAGAGAGGTCTAGAAGAATCAGAAGACACGATTCCCCAGAGTCGAGTATATGCAGCGCATCGTCAATCACTTGCAGCAGGGCTGTTTCAGTGCTGCAATTTTGGATGAAGCCAGACTGGAAGACGTTGAGGAGGTTATTGTCCATAATATGTGAGGAAAGTTGTTTCGCCACACATTTTTCGGTGATTTTCGAAAGAAAAGGGAGGTTGGTGATAGGGCGGAAGTTGTTGAGGTCGTTCGCATCGGCGGAGGGTTTTTTTAGAAGAGGGGTGACCTGTCCTGATTTGAGGGCAACCGGGAGGGAGCCTTGACTGAGGAAGAGATTGACTAGCCTGGTCCAGTTAGAGAGAGTATAGGTGTAGAAATCGATGGCGATGTCGCTAGGGATGGGGTCAGAAGAATGGTTGGAGGGTTTAGTTTCGAGGATGCATTTGAGGAGGTCCTCTTCCGAGATGACGTCAAAGTTCTGCCAGGTAACTAGGGATTTCCGCTCCTCAATGGGGGAGGGGTAGGCGACCTGATCCACCAGTGCTTTGACCTTTTCATCAAAGAATATAGCGAAATCTGCTGCTTTCTTTGTGGAATCCTCAGGCTTAATGGATAGGGGAGAACAGTTTGGGTTTTTGATGAGGTCAAAAAGTTTTTGGGTCTGTTTTTGGCTGAGTCAAGGAGGGATCTGAAATGTGATGCTTTTTCAAGGAAGATGTGGTTGTGATATTTGGATCTTGCTGAGCGTAAAAGAAAGAGATTGGAGGTGGAAGGAGATTTTCTCCAATGTTTCTCCAGGAATCTAAGGTTTTTCCTTTCATCGTAGAGAACTTTATTGAACCAAGGTGCTGAGGGGGTGGGTCTTTTCCTTTTGCTTTGGAGTGGAGCGACATTGTCGATTTCGACTGCTAGTACTGAGAGGCACTGAGAAGTGAGAACGTTGACATCCACACTAGGGTCTAGTCTAGGAAGTGCCCGCACAGCAGAATCACAAAAAGTGTCAAGATCAATATTCTTAGTGTTGCGGAACCAGGTAGTAGCTCTTTTAAGTTGGCTGAGAGTTATAACGTGCGCTAGGTGAAAACGGAAGGGAATGAAGAAGTGGTCAGACCAGTCTACATGGATGGGGGGAGCAGAAGTCAGCAGGTCTGCTTTGGATATGACAAGGTCCAGAATTGAGCCCTTGGAATGTGTGGTTTCCGAACAATGTTGGAAGAGATCATTGACTGAGAGAAAGGTGGCGAGCTTGTTGGCAGCCGAGTCTTCCAAGGAGCCCCAGTGGAGATTAAAGTCACCCAGGAAGATCTGTCTGTCACTTTGAGAAAATTGGTCACTGATGAAGTCGGTCAGTTCCTCCACAAAGGAAGAGCAGTTACCGGGCGGGTGGTAGATCGCATGGAATCTAAACTGTGAGCCGTGGTATATTTGAAGTTCTAGGGATAGGCATTCGAATGTACGGAAAAGGGTGGTAGGGAAGGCTTTCATTTGAAGGGAGTTCCTGACGATGATAGCGACACCGCCCCCAATTTTGTCTGCCCTGTCATTTCTGAGGATAGAGTAGTCAGTGGGTATCAGAAGGTCAAACAAAGTATGAGAGGAGTCATTAAACCAAGTCTCAGTGAGGAAGAACATGTCGAGATTCTGGTGGATGATAGTATCAGAGATTTCCACTTTGTGTTTGATTGCAGATCTGCAGTTGTGGAGCAAGCAGTGCAGCTCTGACGCAGATGTTTTGGTGATGGGGGTGTTAGTGTTGTTCAGGGAGATAGGGATAAGATTCTTGAATGAGGGAGCCCAGTAAGAGTTAGGCTGGTAAAGTCTGACAGAGGAGATGGTCTGAATAGGAAACTGCGTAGAATTATTAGGAGAGGAAGGTGGAGGGGGAGTGACGTTGGTGGTCTTGTAGCTGGCCAGTAAGTTGGTGATGTCTGCAGAGGACAGACTGTGGTTGGCTTTATTGGGGCGCGGGAGCAAGGAACTTCTCGGGAGGTTGTTAGGGACGGGGGACATCTTGGCGCTTAAACGTGAGATGGACGCTACAAGCTGGGAAATGGAATAGATGAGAGAATCAAGTTTATTTTCCAGAGAGAGGAGAGCTGAGCACGGAGTGTTGGGTGGCTCGATGGAAAAAGGAGGGAGTGCAGAGGGTGAGGGAGGACGGGGAGGGGTGGGGGAACGGGTTGAGGGAGGCGGTGCAGAGGGTGAGGGAGGGGAGGGGTGGGGGAATGTGTGGGGAGTTGGGGAGTAAGGGTAGAAGGTGAGGAAAGATGATGGACAATAGGAGTGGCTGGTGAAACAGTGGTGGGAAGAGAAATATTTTTACTGGTGTTGAACAGAGGGGAAGAGAAGAGATCAAAAGTATGAGGAGGAAGTTGAGGAGTAGGAGGGGGACACATGGAGGCCGGAGGTAAGGGGAGAAGAGGGGAGACGAGGCTGAACCGGGACGGGAGGGCGGGGGGTCAGATGATGTCCGAAGGTACGTGGAGAAGAGAGGAGAGGGGGCTGTACCAGGGGGAGGGCGGGGGGTCCGAGAAAGGCCAGAGGTATGGGGAGAAAAGAGAGGATGGTGCTGGGCTTGTACTATAGGCTATGAAAGGTGAATGTAGGGGGACAGGTAACAGGTGGAGTGGGGGGGAATTGGCTAGATGGAAACTGAGGGAGGAGTAAGGGACTACAAGGTCAGAGGGAGAGACGAGGAAGGAATTGTCAGGGAGGGAGACAAGGTTGGGAAGCAAGGGATGAGGAAGGTGGGGTTGAAGATAGATGGGAGGTGGAAGAGAAGAATTTAGGGTATGGGGGACGGGGAAGAGCGGAAAGGGATGAGGTGAAGGGGGGAGGGAAGGGGGGAGGTAAGGAAAGTTGATCGGTAGACCAGGTTGTAAGAAAGGTGGATTAAGAGGGGGGGAGGTGAAAACGTTGGCGAATCCTGCAGATGCAGGGTAGGGAGGGGGGGTGGAAGCCGGAGGTCAGAGGTCGGACAGACAAGATAGGGTGAGGGACATTTTGGGAAGGGGAAGAGAGGGAGAGGAGGGAGAAAAGGCAGGGGGGAACAAAGGGTAGGCCTGTGTCTCCCGGGAGAGCAGCCTGCTGGAGTATCGGGGGTCAGGGGGGGAAAGGGAGAAAGGAGAGGGGCTCAAAGAAGAGTTGAGGGAGATCATAGTTGTATGGGTTGGGCGAAGGGAGTGGAAGAGATGGTCAAAGAGAGAGAGACAGGAGTCTGTCGCTTGAATCATGACAGTGCCATTATTGTAGAGTGTAATGGCGAGAGAGCCCTTAAAGCTCATGGAGGGGGACATTTTTAGCCGCTGTCCATGCGGGATAGATGAGGAGGAGGAGACATTGAAGAAATTGAAGAAGCTAGTGGACCAGGAAGGGATGTCGTGGGTGAAAAAAATGAAGTCATTTTTTAGCTTCCCTAGGTGCCCATTATGGAATTGATCGACAAAGAGAGAATCAGGGAAATGTTCAATGGTGTTGTGCTTGAACCGTTTTGCTGCTGCTTTGGACAGATTAGGGGGATAGATGACTTTGAAGCAGTTAACTCCCGATTTTATTCGAGTGGAAGCCATGATAGGGAGAAGAGGGGCCACTGGGGTAGCGATAGTGCAGAGGAGAATAATAAGAAGAGGAGGGCACATAATCCGGAAGACGAGTGAGGATAATCCAAAAAGATTGCGGTCAGGGGGCGACTAGAAATGCAGGGCCAGGGACTCTGGTCTAACTCCCTAATAAAACATCATACCGGAGGGATAGAGGGCTGGCTTGCCTCCAGTGACTGTGAGGGTGTGGGATCATAACGGGGCAGACCCTACCACCAGGGATTGGGACCTCCAAGTATGGCAACTAGCGTGGAAATGGGAGTCACCTAGAGGATCACAGTGATAGGTATAGCCGTTCTTCGGCTCCCCAGGGAGGAGGCCAAAGTGGACACCAAACCTCAGCCAAGAGCACTATTAGAAGAGAACAAAATGGGCGCCCATTATGTGAGTCACTCATCACATGGGCCACCGAGCGAGCCAGGACAGCCCAATGGGAAACAACAAAGATGTCTGCCAGGGTCCGGGTGCACCTCGATCCAGAGGCCGCTCCGTTCTCATATTTCCTGCAGGTCTCAAGGTCTATGCCGCGCCACCCACCGTGTGTGCGAAGGGGTCGGGCGTGGAGGTTGCAGGCGCTAGGGGGCTACTCACTGTCAACTCGGATAAGTAGGGCCAAGGAGGTTCTTGGGTGCCTTCAGTGCAAGTCCAGGTGATGATTCCTCCAGGGGCCCCCACTCTTATTCCAGGGCGCATATTTTATTTACTGGGATTCACTCCTCGTCGCAGCAAGCTCCCTTCATTTTCTCTATTTGCTGGTGACGGGCGCCATTTAAGAGTCAGGCACTGGCCCTCGCTTTGTTCAGTTCGCTCTGGCAGACTGGCTTGCTTTCCCTCTGGGACAGCCAGCATCACATCGCTAGTTCCTCAGTTATCCTCGGGAGCCCTCTAATTATCCTCGGGAGCTTCCCACCTGTGCTTTTAGCGCCACGGGGAGGGCCGTCCTCACTTTCCACTTGCGCTTCACCGGGAGCGTCGCAGGTCCTCACCGCGACCCGGGCTCGGTCATATCTCCGTCGCATACTCTGTTGCGCATCTCCGGCCTACAGCCGCTACGGCCTCAATTTGACCGCAGCCGCTCGGCTCGCCCGTGACCCCGCCCTCAGGCTCGCCTGCGACCCCTGACGTTGCGGGGTCTCCGAGAGCCGCGTCAGGTCCCGGACAGCGAGGGCCGCTGTGTCTCCGTCGGATCATTTAGCTCGCCGCTGCGCGGCCTGGAAATGCTCCGTGACTCAGGGCATCTCTGGGCACCCTCATCACGGCCGTGGCGCGGGTGAAGCGGCGCTTGGCTGCAGTTAGTCAGTGGCGGCTCCGGAGCTTCACATTTGAGTAGCCCTCTTGTCGACAGAGCATCCTGTGAAGATCCTACAAAGATACGGAGAAGCCTGCAGGTAGAGGTTCCCTCGTGTTGCAGTGAAACTAACGTGGGAGTAAAATGGCGGCGTCCATGGATCGAGATCCACTTTCACTTTTGTGCGTGTTTCCACCGCGCCTTCCAATATTGCAATGCTTACAATATTGCCGCTTCATCGGTCTCATTTGGGAGTGCCCAAGGCTCATGGGTTATGTAATATAAGTACCATTCGTGGGCGTCCGGTCGGCGTGTTGAGCGAGGGCACCCTCATCCGTTTGCTTATAGCGCTGCTGCCCGATTGCGATCTAAGTTAAAAATATATTATTCAGGGAGCGGACTGAGACATGGGTGTCCAAGTAGGGGTGAGAGGGCACACTGCCATCACGTCAACACCAGTCTGGAAAACGTACAATCTGTCGCCCACATAAATCCATGCTAAACTTGCTGTACTGCTGTGAGCTATTCCTGCAGCCACGTCACACTTTATTAAAACCGCTGTTCTTAAAAGACAAGATAGTAACACGAAAAGACGCCTTGGCCTTTTGTTTGACAACCAGATCCAGGTTTGGTAAATATATGAAAAGAAGATTTCATATTTTTAAATCCTCCAGATAATTCGAAGGACAGAAGAGGCATCTGGTTCATTGAATGAAAAGGCGAGCTGCGGACAATTGATTTGAGTAAAAATCTATGCTGTAATTTATGAAATGGAACAACTTATTAATATTTTTAATTATTCAATTCAAAATGATTTTAATGTGTAAAATTGTTGGTGCGATTAATGGAATTCAATAATTTTTAAATCATTTTAATCACCTAATTCGAAATATGAGTTTTATTCTTTTATATTATAATTTTAGGTTCAATGTTTAATCTCTTTTCTGTGCGTACTTTGTAACAATTTTAAGTAATTGAAACAATAAACATTGACAATGCCAGCACGTCAGTACCAGTTGTCCCTTTGCATTCTGGTATCTGCAGTTCATAGTGGTGCAAGTAACTCACAGGTAAAGTACTGTGGGACATCAGTGTTGGCACTGCCAGCGTTTGCTCTTCTGGACACCGGTTTTAGGATTCTTGCTGTTTTTCAACATCAAGATCCATAAACTTTTAATCCAAGCTTCGGTAGAGCTGGCAGCAAGCTTTAACAAAAAAACTCAGGGCCTCCTCTCGCCACTTTTGCGCCCCTGGAACGTCACTTTTTTGACGTTTCGGTGGCGCAATGTGCCACCGCATATTTATAAGGCCAAATAAAGCCACTTTACGTGGCTTTTCATGGCCTTATAAATATGTGCCCCTTTCACGTAGAAAACTGCGTGAAAGGGGCGTTCCATGGGTGTTGCTGTGGGTGTTCCCACGCAACACCCAGGGAACCTGACACATTCCCAGAATTACGAGGCATGGTAAAATTGGGAATGTGTCAGAACCTAACGCCACCCCAGGGGTGGCGTTAGGGAGCTCAACAAAGAGAAATGAAAACATTTCTCCTCGTGCTTTCATTTGTCTATGTGTGCTGCATTCTGCAGCACACATAGAAAAAGGAAAGCGCCTGAATGGATTGTTTTTGTGCAGGAAGGGTCCCTTCCTGCACATAATCAATTCTCCCCCCAACGCAGGCACCCTTGCACTATTGTGCAAAAATGCCTGCGTTGGCGCATGATTTTTTTTAGATTTTATAGATTTATAGAGCGCATGGCTACTCAAGGGCTTCCCAGCGCTGCAAGACCACTGCTCCATGAAGGCCAAAGATGGATTAGTGATACTGCTGGAACAGCCATGTTTTGATTGACTTCCGGAATGCTGCTTCCGTTATCAGAAAACGAGATTCTCGTGGTAATGAATTCCACAACTTGGGTGCAAGGAGGGAGAATGACCTACCTCCCAATCTGGCTCTCCTGATTCTTATGGTTTTTATAAGTCGCTCGGAGCCGGATCTCAGGCTTCTATTTGGGACGTGAAGGGTCAACAGGTTTCTAACCTTACTTGGGCCCTTGTTGTGTAAAGCTCTGTGGGTCATGATGAGTGCCTTGAATTTGATTCTCGAAAAACAAGAACAAGGGAGACCCTACTCGCTAGGAACCAGGGTAATTAGGTATGTAACAGAGACAGCGGTTCCTGCGGGGCAATGAAAACTATCTTGATAATAATATGCACAATCGCAATGATAAAGGGTTACAATGATGTCAGAAAGAAAAGCTAGCAAGGACACAGATGACTGTATTCGCAATATTGTTTTTATATGTCAAACAATGTATCAATATGTACATAAAAGAAAAACATAATAGTGCTAGGTGTCCCCAGTGAAGTTGGAACCAAACATAAAGCATAAAACTTTTAAATTAGTGACAAATGTGACTTGGTTTCCGTAAGGAAACGACCATAAGCAATTGTACAATAATCACAGCCACTGTGTACAGTAATCAGGGCTGATTGAATTGGTTCGTTTTGCTAGATTGTCGACGACGTTTCAACCCTTTTACACAATACAGGGTCTCTTCAGGACCTATGGGTGTAGGGACATCTGAATTGCGGTTGCGCAGCTATGTGAAGAGTGTGACACACCGGTTTAGTGAAAAAGGAATGAAAGATACTCACAAGGGACCCAGCCGGGTACCCTTCATGCGTATCGGAGTGAGGGGCTGGCAACCAATTGGATGTAGGGGTGTAAGGAAGGAGGTGTGCTCCGCCTGTGGTTTGAGCGGAGAGATCTCAGAAGAAGACTGCACATGTGGTGCAGTAGCGACTTGTGAATAACTGGCACGGTTGGCTGACACGGGTACTGGATCGTGACTCCGTGTCCTGGTATCTTCTTAAAGTTGAATAGAAGAGATCTGTGGTGCGTGTCTCAGCATCGCAGAGAGGTAGATCTGATCAATCTGTCTACCTGGGTACAATTCTGGCCTCCACCGGAAGCCAGTGTAGTGCTTTGAGATGCTTCCTGGCTGACTCCTGGGTTGGGGCCTTGCACAGTAGCCTTGCTGCAGCGTTCTGGACCACCTGGAGTCGGTTGATCACAAATTTGGGCGCCCCTAGGAACAGTGAGTTTCCGTAGTCGAGGCGTGATGTGACCAGGGAGTGGACTACTGTCTTTCTGAGCTCTAAGGGAATACGCTCCAGGATTTTGCGGAGCATTCTAAGTAGTCCGAAACATATACCTGTCAATTTCTTAGCTTGGGTCACCAGTGTTAGGTCCTTATCGAGCCAGAAGCCCACATTTTTAATAGATTCCTTTGGAGTGGGAGTGTTGCCTAGGCAATTAGGCCAGCTGGTTAATGGCCTGAGGACTACCTTATTGCTGAGAACCATTAGTTCCGTTTTATCCCCATTCAATTTTAAACAGCTGTGTGTCATCCAACCCATTACTCTTTCCATACAGGGCGCTAAGCTGCCGGAGTCCCCGTTGGTTCTGGGGTCTAAGGAAATCACCAACTGGGTGTCATCAGCTTAGGCTGTCATGAAGACATCAAACTCTTGGACTATCTGTGATAATGGCTTCATATAAACATTAAATAGCGTAGGACTCAGTGAGGAGCCCTGAGGCACCCCACAAGTCAAAGGTGCCTTTAACCTGGAGAGGAGATTGTTTTCCATAACTTGGAAGGTCCTTCCTTCCAGAAACGAAGCCAGCCACAGGAGAGTGTTACCTTGGACACCGATGGCCATCAGTCTATTTCGCAAAATATGGTGGTCCACCGTGTCGAACGCTGCGCTCAAGTCCAGATGTACTAGAGCTGCAGAACTACCCTGGTCCAGAGACATTTTGATTTCGTCAACCACTGTTAATAGTGCTGATTCCATGCTATGCTGCGCACGAAATCCCATCTGCGTGGGGTGGAGGCATTGGTTCGCTTCCAGAAACTCTGTCAGTGCTCTGTTTACGTGTTTTTCCACCAGCTTCCCAACAAATGGCAACATTGAGATGGGGCAGTAGTTCCCTAGTTGCGCTGGGTCTTAGGTTTTTTTTTAGCAGTGGTCGAATTATGGCGTGCTTCCATGCCCCTGGTACTATGCCCGATTCAAGAGAGAGGTTCATGATCTTGACTAATGTTGGAAGAATGGTGTCTGCCACTTTCTTAAGGATATGCGGTGGGGCAGGGTCTAGTGGCGAGCCTGACCTCACCTTGTCCATCAATAGCTTCGCCTCCTCCATGTGCACTGGGGGGAAGCTAGTAATGGTTTGCGTGGGCAGCCCATTGTGCACCGGCGCAGGGGAAAAGGACCGGAATGCGCCGTATCATAGAGATACAGCGCATTCCTGCCCTTTCCTTTTGCCGTAGGGCAGCGCAGCAGGGAGGCCTACGGCGCTGCCCTATGGCAAAAGCCCATAAATAAGGCCCCCAGTCCCCTGTAATTATTTTTATTTTTTACAAATTAAGCACTGTAAGTAACTATCCAAACTGTACGAACACACAGGAGGACCGTTTCATATGTGTGTTTTGTCAGCTTTGCATGCCCTGGTGGTACATAATTTAATTTATTTCAGTTCACTAGGCTTACACAGCACTCCATAGAAAAATGTTGCACATAAAAATAGAACAATTCCATAAACAATTATACTCTGAACGCGACAGTGGAACCCAAGAGAAGAAAGCACACCTCTCCTGATATCCCCAAATGTGTCAAATAGAGGAAAATAAGCATTGTGCACACTTTTTAAGCACCCACTGCCAAGGTGCGGTCCCAATAGGACTATACAGTTTCAAAACAAAGAGAAGGTGCACCATACAACAATTATATGCAAAATAATCCTCTCAGAATTTATTGGATCACGATATACGTGGCGCACCTTGACTGCGTATGGCATTAGGAACATGGTTGTCATGAAGCACCGAGATAGCGCATGGTGCTTTTCTTGGATTGGCGGTGTTATTTGGATTGGCAGTTGTATTGGACCATTATGAAACACCTTACACTCTAGCTTGCCCTGAAGAAGTCCAATGTTTAGGACGAAACGCGTTGGCTGTTTCTCTTCTGTGTATACCATTTTTCACAATGAACATGTCTGAATAAAAGAAGAATTTTGAACATACGCTTGGATATCGATCTGAATTGTTTGATTATTTTACATATAATTGTTGTATGGTGCACCTTCTCTTTGTTTTCAATTCCATAAACAGACAACCCTTGATAGCAAGATAAAGGACCTGTAAGAGCAGTGATGCAACTCGTCTGATGGTTGTTGTGCTCACTCATCAGCTCAAGGATTTTCCTCCAGTGGAGAATCCAGCAGTGCAAGTGAGGTCATCTTACCACCAGCCTCTCTTCCAGAGCAAAATCTAGCATAATCATATGTATTACTTTATCTGCACTACCACTGGCTCGGTAACCTCTGGCAATGACGAAGTTCTGGTGTCATTAGCCAAGTAAATCTCTTAAAATAAATATGCCAAAATCAGTGGCCCTAACTCTTACCATAGCTAAACCTTACCTTACCCAAATCTTACCATCTCTACTGATATCCTGTACTCTGGTACTGGTGAGTGTCCATTCCATTCGAGTGGAATAGGGTGCCAAGAAAATACTTGTGTGCCAACTTCACTTCTCGATGCTGGGGCCTATTCACTGAGAACTATGAAGAGGAGGAGAGCGATGAAAGGTAAGCCTGAGGATATTAACTTTAATGATATGGGCGGGAGCCGGAGCCATGCCACTGGGCCAACAATCTGCTGACCAAATTGAAGAGTCATTCTTCATAACTAAAATTTCAGTTTTGTTGGTATGGATTTTTAGAGCATTGTCCCCCATCTAGGTGAAAAAGGTCAGTAAACAGGAAGTGAAATTGGAGCCGGAATTAGGCACAAAAAGTCAATACTTAGAAGGCAGTGCTTATTTTGAGCAGGTGGATGTAGTTGCCCCTCCTTTTTAGGGACTGGCACTTAATTTCCCTCTTCA
This sequence comes from Calotriton arnoldi, assembly GCA_963921515.1. NCBI lineage: Eukaryota > Metazoa > Chordata > Amphibia > Caudata > Salamandridae > Calotriton > Calotriton arnoldi. The sequence goes on from CAWUFW010012191.1 coordinate 393,578, forward strand.
GACTTTGACGCAGAGCAAGAGAGAGGAAAACCATGAAAGGGGCAGGAAGGAGGAAGAGAAAGATGTAAAAACTGAGAGAGGGGGAGGCAAGAAAATAAAAATAATCTGAGATGAGGTGAGATAAAGGGGAAATAAAATCTGGTGGTGGATTAAAGAAGCATGAGGTGGAATCAAGGTTATGCATCCTCTGTATTCAGCACCATGACATTAGATCGTGCAGGGCTAAGGCTTCGGTCAAAGCTTTGAGCCCTGGCACTTACGTTTTTTACAAATTAAGCACTGTCATGTAGGTCATTAAAGTGAGAACAAACAACAAAGGGGAGAGGATGTGGTCTAACGGCTAGGGCGGCCGATCTCAAATCTGGGGAACCGGGTTCTAGTCTCGGCAATGACGATCAACATCCTGTGATTAAGGGAAAATCACTTAATCTCCCCGTGCCTAACAAAATGAATGTGTCCCTATGTAATGCAACTGGTGCTCATGTAAAGCGCTCCGATACCTGATACCTTCAAGTCAAGTTTGTGCTATATAAAACTCTAAAAAAAAAAAAAAAGTGAGCATCAGACTGGCCAGAAGGGTAGCAAAGACATCAAAAAAGACATCGAATAGAGTCAGTCATGTGGGCTCAGCAGGAAATCAGCTTGAGCGACCAGGCACAAGAAGGGCGTGCCTCTCTGGTCCACCAGGATCCTGAGAACCATAAGGACTAAGACCATGGAAGTTTCAGTACTATAAAGCAGGCAAAAGCCTGAACTGGTGAGTCAAAAAAATCTTGATCTCTGAGAAAGAGTAAAAGTTGACTACTGATTTCCTTGTTGAATGTGTTGATGGGCAGTTGGAGTAGTGAAATGGGGCGATGGGTACTCAAAGATCAAGGAATCAGCTGTAGGGTTTTTCTAACAGTGGACCACCAAATCCCACTTCCTCTCCAGATGAATAGAAGTCAAAGACAGAGAGAGATTGCATTACTCAATTGGAACCGAGCCTGCGGTCGGAACTAGTTGATGTAAAATATGAGTGAGGCAAGGGACAAACCTAGATCAGTATTTATTGGGAAACATTTGGAACACCGCGGTCTAAACCATGAGTGTTCTGACTCCGCAAGCTAAACCACCCTTGCCTTAACCACGCATATGCCGTAACCACGCATATGCGTGGTTAAGGCAATGCACGGTCTAGCTGCTGTCTGCATTGGACGGAAGCAGGAAGACCTCGCATGAAGTGGTGATGTAAGTGGGGCTGGGCTGTAGTTCTGGGCTGGGGAGGTGGGTCGGGGGTTGTTTTGTGGGCTGAGGGGGTTAGGGTTGTTTTGTGGGCTGGGAGTGGGTCGGGGGTTGTTTTGTGGGCTGGGGTGGGTCGGAGGTTGTTTTGTGGGCTGGGGGTGGGTCGGGGTAGTTTTCTGGGCTGGGGGTGGGGCATGGGTAGTTTTCTGGGCTGGGCTGGGGTGGGTCGGGGTAGTTTTGTGGCTGGGGGTCGGGTAGTTTTCTGGGCTGGGGGTGAGTCGGGGGTTGTTGTGTGGGTTGGGGGGTGGGTCAGGGAATGTTTGTTGGGCTGGGGGTGGGTCGGGGTAGTTTTGTGGGCTGGAGGGGTCGGCTAGTTTTTTGGGCTGGGGTGAGTTGGGGTTGTGTTCTGGGCTGAGGGTGGGTCTGCAGTTTTGTGGGCTGGGGGTGGGTTAGGTGATGTTTTGTGAGCTAGGGGGTGAGTCGGGGGTTGTTTTGTGGGCTGGGGTGGATCGGGATAGTTTTGTGGGGTGGGTCGGGGTAGTTTTCTGGGCCGTGGGTGGGTTGGGGGTAGTTTTCAGGGCTTCGGGTTGGAGGTAGTTTTCAGAGCTGGGGGTGGAGTTACGTTTCTGGGCTAGTTTTCAGGGCTGGGGGGTGGGGTAGTTTTCAGGGCTGGGGGCGGAGCAGTTTTTAGGGCCAGGGCAGTTTTTTTTATTAAGGGTTAGGGTATTAGGCCTCATGGCAGGGGAAGGGGAATGGGTAGTTGGGGTAGTTTTTAGGGCTTAGGGGAGTGCGGGGTAGTTTTTAGGGTTGGGTCAGGGCTGGGCTGGGCTGCGTCAGGCTAAGGCACAGGGCTTTAGGCCTCAGGGCAGGGGGAGAGGAATGGGTAGTTGGGGTAGTTTTAAGGGCTTAGGAGAGGGCAGGGTAGTTTTTAGGGCTGGTGGTGTTGGGGTAGTTTTTAAAAATAGGGGTTTGCCTAAGGGCAATGGAAGGGGTTGGGGTAGTTGTAGGGACAGCGCAAGAGGGTGGGAGGGGGTTGAGGTAGTATTTAAGGGTTAGGGACAGCGTCGGCGTTGGGAGGGGGTAAGGGTATTTGGACCTCAGGGCAGGGAGGGGGCAGGGGGGGAGTTAGTAGCTTAGGGCAGGGGAGGGGGGGTCGCAACCATAGCCACACACACCCCTTTACCATTCATGCCTTCACCACGAAATTAAATGCTAAAGGCATGCGTGGTAAAGGAATGTGTGGTTAAGACGCATTTGTGGTTTAGGCTTGTGGTAGAGCCACGCATGGTTTATCCAGTCGTGCCTCTATCATACAACCGTATTTATTAGCTAAGGTGAGTGATAGTGCCCAATGAGAGAGGGGTAGAGGCAGGGAGTGGCAGAGAAGCAGGCTGGTGGCAGAGAATTAAACTAAATTAATGGAAGAGACTAGAAGACTAAGAAGAGTACAAGAGGTGGAGAAGAAACATTTGAGAGCAAACAGTTCATCAGAAGAAAAGGATCTAGATTTACTGGAGAAACTGCCATGGTGTCTTATAAATAATAGAAAGACCACCGCCTGTTTTGTTTGGGTGTGGGCGATGTGCTGATTAATAAGTATGATAAATAGGGAGATGTGATGATTTATGAATATGATAAGTGTAAATAAATAAATGAATTGGGAGTGGCCAAAGCAAGTTTAGTGTTGAGACATCGGACCCAGGAGTCTGTAATAGACAAGATGCTGAGTACTACATTGTGGATTTTAAATCTGTGTTTACCCTCTTGAGAGGGCATTCTTCCAAAGACATTTAAACTACAGCATGGGAGGAGCGGGAAATGTCAAGGCAAGGGTTTGATAACTTGGAATGGTGATGTTAAGAAGAAATGCAAAATAAAAGCCAGACCAAGAGATAATAACAAATGACGGAATAAGACAGTCGAGAGGGACTAAACTGCTGATCCCGTGAAATCGGGTAACATGGCTGGCATAAGGCACAACTAGGACGTGGGTGGTTGTAGATGGGCTTGCCTTAGGTGTGGCAGAGCTTAGTTTACATCAAGCAATTTTACTGATAAAAGAAATTACTATGACAACTTTTACACAAACAATGACAAGATCTGTTAAGTTCTGTGTTTTGAAAAATGATACAAATACTGCAATTCAGATACTGCATCTTAAAAGCATGCAGATGAAAGGATAGATTTGAGACATATTATATGTTCAATTAATATAGATGTGGCTATTAATCATGAAAATCTGTTTTCACTCATTTATATGTGTTAGAATAATGTAGGAGGAAAATCTCATGTTATGGATTTTAATACTAATGGATTTGATTTTCATGTTATAACGTGTGCACCCAAAATGGCAAAAGAAAAGTAAGTGCTACAAGAATATACTTAAATGCGCCTTCATGAAACTTCTTTAACGTGCTTTATGTATGTATCAGTTGAATAACACATAAACAACAAGAATTTTTATGTATTTTCTTGTGATTAATGTTGACACTACAAAACTTTGATGAGTACCCTATACTTACATGTATTAATTATGATCAGATTTAAATGTTTAACAATGTATTCTGAAGTTACATGCTAGTTTCCTATCAGTTTTCCTATCAAAAATCTCAAAAGAAACCCCTAAATCCCTAGTCTCAGGCGAGGAATTCTCCTCCTTCTTCGGTAACAAAATCGCTGCCCTAGAAAATGAACTCAGATCCGCCACTCACTCCCAAACCCCTGAGGCTCAGCCTCCTCCTTCCGTGCTACCTGCCCAGACCCCACCCAAAAACCAAGCACACTCGTCCAGCTTCAAAATATATGACGAACAGTCCATCTCAAAAATTCTATCCTCCCTAAACCCAAACAATCACTTTAATGATCCTCTCCCCTCCAATTGCCTAGCCGCCGCCTCTCAGGCTATCATCCTGTCTTGGACTGCAATCATCAACGCATCCCTCCAACAGGGATCGATACCTGCCTCTCTCAAAGCCGGACAAGTCGTCCCCATCTTAAAACCTACGTTGGACCCTGCCTCCCCGACAACTACAGGCCTATATCCAATATCCCTCTCTAGCTAAAGTCCTGGAGAAATGTGTGCAAAAACAGTTGAGCCAACACATCACTAACTTTCACTTGCTAGACGACTTCCAATCCGGGTTCAGGCCTGGACACAGCACCGAAACCACCCTCCTCCACCTCGTGGATGATGCCCTCCAAGCCCTTGACCAAGGCAAAACCTGTCTCCTAATCCTCCTAGACCTTTCCTCGGCCTTCAATACGGTCAACCATGAAAAACTCCTTGAACGCCTCAATATCAGGATGGGATTGGATGGCACCGTTCTTGAATGGTTTAGATCCTTCCTCCAGAATCGCTCGCAGAGAGTCGTAGTTAATGGTAGCCTATCCGCCTCCACCCCGATCATGGTTGGAGTCCCCCAAGGATCAACCTTGTCCCCTACCCTCTTCAATCTTTACCTTGAACCACTCGCAGAAGTACTACGCACCGCCAACATTGCCTACCATATGTACGCCGACGACACCCAGATCTACATCAAAATCTCATCTCTTGCGGACATTATCTCCCTGAATGAGGCCTTGAAGTTGACTGTCCATTGGCTTTCCTCCAATCAGCTTAAACTCAACGCAAAAAAACACGAATTTCTTCTAATCTCCCCACCCAAAACCAGCCCGGACACTCAGGAATGGATTAAGACTATCACAGCTTTAAACTGCACTCCTACCTTAGTAGACTCTGCCAAATCCCTTGGAATAACCCTCGACTGCAACTTGAACATGCGTGGCCATATCAACTCGATGGCCAAAACAGCCAGATTTCACCTAAACTACCTAAGAAACCTAAAACCTTTCCTTGACACCCCCGACCTGAAAATGGCAATCCAGGCACTAGTCATCTCGAGACTAGAATATGGATGCTCAACCCTCGCAGGTCTTCCCAAGATTTCTTTGGCCCCTTTGAAAGCCTGCCTCAACGCGGCAGCCAGACTCCTAACTGGCTCTAAGAAATTTGACCGCATCTCTCCACACCTAAAAGCTCTGAACTGGCTTCCTCTCGAAGCCAGAATCCACCTGAAGCTGGCGTGCATCACTCATAAGGCTTTATACGCTAATTCCCCTGCATTTCTCGCCCAGAAACTTGTGGTATCCGGAGGAGCCAGAAACTCCCGGACTGCCAGCAACCTCCTGCTCCAACCAGCATGCTTGCGTAAAAAAAAAACTTACAACCGGGCTTTCTCTGGAGCCGCTCTAAGAATATGGAACTCTCTCCCGCCCGCCATTAGAAGACTTCCGTCGCTGGCTAGCTTAATAAGCATTGGCATAGCCAATAGGTCTCGCCTTTGGGACCTTATAAGTATTTAGTTATGCAGCATAATATCCTTGGTGCAACAACATCAACTGTTGCATGGCTAAACACTTATACGGTCCCAAAGGCGAGACCTATTGGCTATGCCAATGCTTGTTCTCTTCTGGTGCCTTTTTAACCAAATCATGAAGCTAAGACGAAAAGAGTTAATCCCCTGTGAAAGCAGACATAGAACAACATTCTTTTGTGATTGGTCCATTTTCCATGATTTAAACCTCAAGTGTTGCCTGGCTGCAATCGAGGCTCCTGTCAAAGTTGCTGAGGACCATAAGAAGTCAAAAGAGACATCTGATAAAAATTGAGCCAAGAGTTCCATGTACGCAAGAATGTCTGTTGGATCCTAGTAGTCTTGCAAACAATAAAAAAGAAGCTGGAAAGCCTTTAATTGCATCTGTGAAGAGTAAGAAGCATATATGGCTGTTTGAAGAGGACAATTCGAGGCTGCATAGCAGCATTTCAGAGAAGCATCTATTTTCTTGTCAATAGCATCTGATAAAGCTTCTTCTGAAGCCAAGGATGCCATTGATGACATATTGACCAGGATTGTATTTATTTTTGGAACATGTGAAAATTTGTCATCAAATGTCCCTAATGGGTATCTTTTGGAGAGGAAACATGGAAAACTTGTTTTGTCTATAGCCACTCTTACAGATATATGTCTTGGATGACATCATGAATTGGAAGATCGTCAGCCGGTGGGGGGGGGTGTTGAATTGGGCAAAATTGTCATCCGAATGAATCTCTTTTTGTGGCAACCCCCAACATTTACCTTATGTGTTTAGCAACGCAATACTTGCATATGTGTTCCTTGCACATATCTCCCTCTTGAAGATGATTCCCCGTCATCGTCATCATCTGGCATAGATCTCAGTTTCTTTGTAGCAGGCTGTGCCAAAGCAGAGGAAACTGCATCATAAATCAGGGCTTGTAAGTCTGCCCTGGATACAGTGGTTATCTCTTCACTGGATATGCTTGCTGCCACGTTACCTAGTTGCTCCTCCATTACGAGCAGCCATTGACTCCCGCTACAGCATGAGCATCATGTTTACTGGCAACCTTGACACCTAGGTCTCATCTCGCGAGACAAAACCCGGTGTAAAAAAAATACCTTGGTGCACGCCTACTATGATACGCACGCTCCCAGGAGCACCACACCACAGCAAGAGCATGCCCCGAGCAACCTCAACGCCAGACTGACCCCCACAATGACCGGCCCACCCACAGCTAATGCACCTGAGTGAGAACGCGGGAGAAATTGCATGCACCAACCGCCAGAGCTAAAGCAGTAGCGGACAAAGGTAAAACATAAACAATAGCCAGTGTCTTACCTCGTTTCCGTGCAGCGTTTTGTGTGAAGGACAGAGAAACAAGAACAGAGGAAGAGGTTGGGATCTAATGCAGTGCTTAGTTTTTAATAGAAATAGTAAAGCGCTTGCAAGGGTTCTGCGGGAGGCCTGGCAGCCTCATAGTGTAAGAACTATAACGAGGAGGTCTGACGTGGGTGTAATGAAGGGTGAATGGGAATTTAAAGTTAAAAGCGATTGGTAAAGGATAGTCCATCGAAATATTGGCATGGAAATTGGAGCACTGTCCAGAACTGCACAGACTGGCAACCAGACATCTGTTTTTTTCTCACCAACAATGTATTTATGAAACATCATTTCAGTGCAGCTGAGACTATCGCAACAGAAGTAACAAGCATTGGCCGTGTGGCCGTGAAACTGACGCGGCCGCGCGGCCGTGAAAGTGAAACTGATCAAGATCGCACGGCCGCGTCAGTTTCACGGCCGCGCGGCCGTGAAAGTGCAACTGATCAACATCGCGATCACGCGCTGTTGCAGTCGGTAGATTTATGGCCCTTCAGATCTGGACGATTTCACGGAGTGGAACACAATAAAAACAAGTGAAGCGCTGAGACATCGGCAGCGTCAGAGAGGAGCGGGGGCGAGCGCGGCAGCCTGCTAAGCTGACCACACGCTTGTGCACAATGGCCATGTGTTTTCAATTATCGCGCCCGCGTCAGGGCACGATAATTGGAAACAGATGTCTGCCGTGCGGGTAACCGCAGGGAAAAGGCCATTGTGCACGAGCGTGTGGTCAGCTTTCAAATGCCCACTACATAAAGTCTTCGCCAGAAGCAGCGCTTGCGCGCTACTCTAGGCTCGACCTAAAAAGGAGGCCTAAACCTTCCTAATGGGTAAATTCCTCGCCTAACGCCTGTAATGCATTCACTTCAGTGACTTTGTTCTACCTCCTACCACGGCCTCTCCATGGTTCCTTGATTTGGTACCTACCCGGCACCTATGGACTCCCCACCTGGGTTTTTGAGATTCCCTGTCTCCTGTATATGTAACTATCTGTTTTGTTATGATCCCAAATGTATTCACCCCTTCCATGTCCTTTGTATACCTCTTGTCAATCCTGTAAAGCGCTCCGATACCCTCACGGGTCTGGTTCGCGCTCTATAAAACCCTAAATAAGTAAAATAAAACATGCGATTCTCAATTCAACATGATCTTGTCATATATGAGACAAATTTCATGTAAGCCTCATTTTTCACTTTACCATTTCAGTGAAGTCATGGACTGAATATTCTAAAGCATACGGGAACTTCTTGAAATATAGCAAATTGTATTGAAATGATAACTGTTTCCTTTGACATCTCCGTACTAAATAGCGTATTTGCAACAAATTTTGTTACACTCTGGAACAGGTGCTTGGGAATGAGCACACATAACGTCTTATGTTTTCTTTTTTAAATGTCCTATTGTTCAATGTGTCCTATGCTTATATGACCTAAAGAAGCTGCGTAATCGCTTACTTAATTTTTCTGGATTTGTGTCTTCTTTACTGCTACGTCACCCTCATCTTATTTTGGACTGACAAATGAAAATGAGTGGTCTGACAATTCGGTGAAGCCAGGGGGTGTCACCCCGGAAACTGATTGCGTATAATTGCTCAATTTTGGGAGAAAAGTAAGAGTATGCGGCTGCCTTTCATGATATAGATTTCTGATCCTTGATTCAGATTCCAATTCTGCTGTTGGGACTAGGACTCGTTGCTGCTGACCGGTGGTCTGACACAGATTGAAACCTTCCGGATGAAGGGTCCTTGTCATGCTGTTGTGACTCTTATTGTTACAGTGACAGACTAAGACAGATTGCTGTCTTGATGAACTGGAACCGGCTACTTGGAAATTTGCTGAACTTTCCTGAGAGTCTTTCCAAGGCTCACCTGGCTTCCTATTTCCTATCGACACATATGCTGTATGGGTCCATATCAGTCTCGACTGAGGAATATTTCCCAGTTCATCCATCATATTCTTCCTGAATCTCAGAGGCTTGGTATATTTCAATAAATCCTTTACTAATTGATTATTAGGGCTGTGTGCTACTTTATTTGAATGCAAATGTTCTTTACCTAAAGAATGAATAACTAAACTTTAAATTCTTAATCTGATTCTGCTGTTCTGACTCATCATTCCTTGTGAGTGATTTATTGGGTTTGGGCTACTTATGATAATAGTCACTTTGAAAGCATCGCCTAACTGTAATGTATCTAAGTTGATGATATAGTTATCCTATTCCTGGTCCTCATTGGGTAACTGTCCATCCTCTGAATATCCAACCCCTTTCAGCACAGAGCAAGATTCATCGGAGGACCAACTGTATGTATAAGGTAGCGAGAGGTTAAGATTATATATATATATAATATTCACTGAAAAAACCATAGGTTTTAGGGACAGTTTTAGTTACTTGGACATTGCACTCGTACAAAACCCGTGAAATTCCCCCGTTATAGTTAGTTCAGCTAACTATAACTCGCGCCCGCAATGCACTGCTGATGACGTCACATATTACATCACTCATGACATGGTCAGTGACATCACTGATGACATCACTGATGACATCTCAAATGACATCATTGATGACATCATCCAGTGACTGTGTGTTTCTGTAAAGTTTAAATATTTTTAATATATATAGGAAAAGACGTATTGAAGAATGAGTGGGTGTGTAAGTGTCTGTATGGATGATTTAGTAGGTGCGTGACTGACTCTATAAGTGAGTGATTTAACGTATCTTACTGAATGCATGGGTTAGTGACTAAACTGGGTGAATGTCTGTATCCGTCTGTGTGTTGCTGTGTAAGTGGCTGCATGTGTTTGTGAATAGCTAAATGAGTGTCTATATGAGTTATTGAATGCTTGTCTGAGTATCTGTATGGGTGCCTGAGTGTTTGTGTGGGAGGGGTGTGTGCAACTCTGTGCATAGATGTGTGAGTGGGTGATTCACTGGGTGGATGGTTTCAAGAGTGCATCTGTGATAGACTGTATGGGTGGGTAAGTGTGTGTAAGAGTGTGTTAGTGAGTGAATGTATGTCCCAGTGGTACATGTGTGAGTAACTACATATGTGAAAGGCAGTATATATGTGTGTTGGAGTATATAAATAGCTATAAGCAAGAGTGAGTGATTGTGATAGTGGCTGTATGGATGAGTGTGTGCTTGTATCTGTGATTGTATAAGAGCGTAACAATGTGCTACTATTTGTATGAGTAAGTGAGCTGGTGTGTGTATAACTGTATAGGTGAGTAAATGGCAGTGTGTTTAATTATTTGCATGACTGACTAGGTGTGTGAGTATCTCTATGGATGAGTGGCGTTGTTTGAGTGTCTATATAGGAGTAAGAGTGCATATGATAGTCCTGTACTGAGTGACCGTAAGTATGAGTGACTGTACGGGTGAGTGAGTGGATGTGTGTGTGTAGACCTAAGAATCAGTGAGTGGGTATGTAGTTATTGGTGTTGGAGTGTCTATGGTTTTGCGAATGGCAGTCTGTAATTTAGAGTGGGTGTATCAAAGGTTATATTAGGGTGTGAGGAGGTGCATCAGATTATCACGTGGATGATGTCATCAGTGATGTCATTTGAGATGTCATCAGTGATGTCATCAGTGATGTCACTGACCATGTCATGAGTGATGTAATATGTGACGTCATCAGCAGTGCATTGCGGGGCGCGAGTTATAGTTAGCTGAACTAACTATAACGGGGAATTTCACGGGTTTTGTACGAGTGCAATGTCCAAGTAACTAAAACTGTCCCTAAAACCTATGGTTTTTTCAGTGAATTTCAAAGGTTTTTTAAATGCTAATTTGTAACTATAACGTGTCTGAAACCTATGGTTTTTTCAGTGAATTTCAAAGGTTTTTAAATGCTAATTTGTAACTATAACGTGTCTGAAACCTATGGTTTTTTCAGTGAATTTCAAAGGTTTTTTAAATGCTAATTTCTAACTATAACGTGCCTGAAACCTACGGTTTTTTCAGTGAATTTCAAAGGTTTTGTAAATGACAATTTTTAAATGTATTAATTGTTATATTAATTTTTTCATACTGATTTACTACATTTTTAGAAACAATTTTTTTTACATATTTTATTTTTTAAATTACATTGTAATTACATTATACATTACATTACAAAAATACTTTCTCAGAATGAATTACTTTAGTTTAAATACTTTGCACATAGGCAATAGACTTTTAAGTACAGTAGTTACAGTTGTTGCAATGGGCAACACATTTTCAAACACAATGCAACATTCAGCTCAATGTGAATTTCTAGTTAAATGCAATTAGTTACTTTAGGGATTACTTTTCTAACCACAGGACTGGATCCTAGATTCAGTCCTGGGACATCTCCTGTAAACAGTTGAGTAAAAGCGTTTTGGTTACATTAGTGATTTTTAAGGAATATTATTGTATTTTAAAAGTTGACACTTTGAAACTTTTTCTCATAGAATCACCAATGTTATCCTATGGAAGGAAATTCACTTAGCAGGTAAAAACTGTTATCGTTACTTTTTCTTACTCAGTGTTGGATCCTGGATCCAGCACTGGTGCATCTCCTGTAAACAGTTGAAAAAATGCGTTTAAGTCATACAGGCGATTTTTAAGGAATATTTGTAGTTTGTGAAAATCAACACTTTGAAACTTTTTTGCTGAAAACCAGTCAATCTTAGCCTATGAAGGAAATTCAAGTTACCGGTAAGTACGGTTAAAATTACTTTTGAGGATCAGTACTGGGCTGAAAGATGCAGCACTGAGGTCTCTCCTGATAACAGGTGAGTAAATCGGAATTCGTATTTCGGCTGATTTTAGAGGAATATTTTAAAGTTCCAAAACTCCACACTTAGAAGAATTTCCAAGTGAAACCAGTCAATGTTAGCCTATGGAAGGAAATTCAAGTTACTGGTAAGTACGGTTAAAATTACTTTTCAGGACCAGTACTGGGCTGAAAGATGCAGCACTGAGGTCTCTCCTGATAACAGGTGAGTAAATCAGAATTTGGATTTCGGCTGATTTTAGAGGAATATTTGTATGTTTCAAAAATCAACACTTAGAAACTTTTTCAGCAAAAAGCAGGCAATGATATCCTATGGAAGGAAATTCAAGTTACTGGTAAGTACGGTTAAAATTACTTTTGAGGATCAGTACTGGGCTGAAAGATGCAGCACTGAGGTCTCTCCTGATAACAGGTGAGTAAATCGGAATTCGTATTTCGGCTGATTTTAGAGGAATATTTTAAAGTTCCAAAACTCCACACTTAGAAGAATTTCCAAGTGAAACCAGTCAATGTTAGCCTATGGAAGGAAATTCAAGTTACTGGTAAGTACGGTTAAAATTACTTTTCAGGACCAGTACTGGGCTGAAAGATGCAGCACTGAGGTCTCTCCTGATAACAGGTGAGTAAATCGGAATTCGTATTTCGGCTGATTTTAGAGGAATATTTTAAAGTTCCAAAACTCCACACTTAGAAGAATTTCCAAGTGAAACCAGTCAATGTTAGCCTATGGAAGGAAATTCAAGTTACTGGTAAGTACGGTTAAAATTACTTTTCAGGACCAGTACTGGGCTGAAAGATACAGCACTGAGGTCTCTCCTTATAACAGGTGAGTAAATCGGAATTTGTATTTCGGCTGATTTTAGAGGAATATTTTAAAGTTCCAAAACTCCACACTTAGAAGAATTTCCAAGTGAAACCAGTCAATGTTAGGCTATGAAGGAAATTCAAGTTACCGGTAAGTACGGCTAAAATTACTTTTCAGGACCAGTACTGGGCTGAAAGATGCAGCTCTGAGGTCTCTCCTGATAACAGGTGAGTAAATCGGAATTCGTATTTCGGCTGATTTTAGAGGAATATTTTAAAGTTCCAAAACTCCACACTTAGAAGAATTTCCAAGTGAAACCAGTCAATGTTAGCCTATGGAAGGAAATTCAAGTTACTGGTAATTATGGTTAAAATTACTTTTCAGGACCAGTACTGGGCTGAAAGATACAGCACTGAGGTCTCTCCTGATAACAGGTGAGTAAATCGGAATTCGTATTTCGGCTGATTTTAGAGGAATATTTGCACAATGGTGAAGGGAGGGGGCGGGGCCTGAGGTTACATCTGTGCAAACGCGCCCCGTGGCGCATTTTAAGTTGGGGGATTAAGTCCCCTTGAATCCTGAGGGTCCCTAGGGGCCAACTAGCCCACCAGGAACCTCCAATATGCGCCAGGGGCTGCGTTGCAGAGACGTGTAGAGAGGCCACACCCCTTTTACACCTCTCTGCAACGCAGCTCTGTGGCGCTTTCTGGATGTACCTGTTGGGCTAGTTTGCCCTCAGGGACCCTCAGGATTGAAGGGATTTAATTCCCCATCTTAAAACGCGCCACGGGGCCTGTTTGCACACATGTCACCTGAAGCCCCGCCCCTCCCTTCACCACTGTGCAACGCGCCCGTGGCGCGTTTTAAGTTGGGGGATTAAGTCCCCTTGAATCCTGAGGGTCCCCGGAGTCCAACTAGCCCACCATATACCTCCAAAAGCGCCACAGAGCTGCGTTGCAGAGAGGTGTAAAAGGGGCATGGCCTCTGTACACCTCTCTGCAAGGCAGCCCCTGGCGCATACTGGAGGTTCCTGGTGGGCTAGTTGGCCCCAGGGACCCCCAGTATTCAAGGGGATTCGTTCCCCTCTGCAAACGCGCCAGGGGCGCGTTTGCAGAGTGGTGAAGGAAGGGGGCGGGGCCTGCGGGCCCGATCGTTTTTTTTGTTTGTTTGTTTTTTGTCCCCTGAAGGGGAGCTGTGTGGCCCCCCTTCCTTTCTTCTGTTTTTGGGCCCTGGGGACCCCATCCCCCAGGGCCTTACCCCTTTTTTTTAAATTTCAAAATAAAAAAAAAAACGGGAAGTGGGCCGCGTGGCTCCCCTTCCCCGGGCCTGTATTGGCCCCGGGACCCCATCTCCCGGGGCATGGCCTCTATTTTTATTTTTAATATTTTGAGGGGGGCTGCGTGGCCCCCTCCTCTGGCCATTTTAAGGCCCGGGGACCCCATCCCCGGGCCGGCCATACGCTTTTTTTTATTTTTTATTATTTTTCAAATTTTTGGGGAGAGGGGCCGCGTGGCCCCCCTCCCGGGCCACTACTTGCCCCGGGACCCCATCCCCCGGGGCTGGCCCTCTCGTTGGGGACTGTGGGGGTCCCCAAACCCCCACAGTCCCGCCGGCTCCCCGTGTCCTATGGGAGCCGGCATTGCTTACACATGGGGAGCAGCTAACATGCTGCTCCCCATGTGAAAGCTATCGGCTTTGGATATTGGAAGAGAGAGCAGGTTTCCTGCTCTCTCTTCCAATATCCAAAGCAAGTTTGCAATGACAGGACGGGAGCCGCGAGGCTCCCGTCCTGTCATTGCAAACAGCAGTGTCCCGGGGGTAGGCACCCCGGGACACTGCAGGAGCCGGCCCTGGGGGTGGCGGTCCCCAGGGCCACCACAGGCTCCAGGAGGGGGGCCGCGCGGCCCCCTCCCATCGTGTGCACAGCCCCGGGGAGGTGGTGGTCCCCGGGGCTCTGGGGGTCCGTAACGGACCCCCATATTTAAATGTTTAGTGCCCCGGGAGGTGGCGGTCCCGGGCGTGTGGGGGCTGGAGCCCCCACACAGGTTTTTCATTTAAATAAAAGAAGCCCCGGGGAGGTGGTGGTCCCGGGGCTGCGGGAGGGCTCAGAGCCCTCCCGCACCATTATGCATAAAGCCCCGGGGGGTGGCGGTCCCCGGGGCTTGGGGGCCCTTAGAGGCCCCCACACATAAAATTAACCCCCCTCAGCATGCCCCCGGGACTTGGCCCACCCGGGGCCAGTGACTATCGAAGCGCGGAGACCGCGCTTCGATTTTTTTCGGCAGGATTCGCGCTCCCTGAGCGCATCCTGCCGATTTAAAAAAAAAAAAATGCTTTTTGCCCAGGGGGTCCTTGTGGGACCCCCTGAGCAGGCCTAGGGGGTTAGGGTGTTTCTACCCTGCCCCCTTTGTGCGTTTTGCGCACTTGTTTCTTTTTTTTTTCTCGGCGGGATACGCGCACCCTAAGCGCATCCCGCCGATTTAAAAAAATAAATAAATCTTTTTTCTGCCCAGGGGGTCCTTGTGGGACCCCCTGAGCAGACCTAGGGGGTCAGGGTGTTTCTACCCTGCCCCCTTTTTGCGCTTTGCGCACTTGTTTCTGTCCCTCGGTTCTACCGAGGGACAAAATGGCTGCCAACACTTCTTGATTTGGAGTGTTGACAGCCAATTAGCATGCAGCTCGTGATCGGGAGGGTGCGCGCAGGGTGCGCTGAGGGTACGCGTATCCGACGCGCCCATAGATATATATGTACTTTTACTTTTGATTTTCTCAGGAACTACTGAACGGATTTACACCATTTAAGCAAAAGGCACCAGTCTGAACCAAGGACTACCTCTTTGCCAAATTTGGGGTAATTCCGTTCAGCAGTTCGGGCTGTAGCTGCGACTAAAGGTTCCTATGGAAAAATGAATGGGGAAAACGCGTTTTGGGACCCCCCTTTTTTCTCGGCCCCCGCTTGACGTATCACCCCGAGACTTTCAGGGTAGGAGCGGACCGGAGCGCCCCAACAAGTTGGAAGCTTTCGCGAAGATTCGTCAACCGACGCCAACGTTATTGCAAATAGAATGTCGCGGATTTCCTATGGATAATAGGTTGTAACTATAACTATCTACTGGCGACCGCCAGTAGATAATATTTATACAATGGCCCAGTAAACGCTACAACAGGTGCATTGCTGGTGCGCCCACTATGCTGAAGTGCTATATGCATTAAGTAGTATTGAGGGGTTAAATACATGATCTCTTCAACAACTAGAGCGCGAACCACAGCACACCAAGGAGGATGAAGCTTAAGTTCTTAACTGTGTTCTCGAAGTAACAGAATGAAAAACTTTAAAGTACTAGTCCACGGTGCACCGAATAAAAGCAAGTGTCTCCCATCCCTCCATTGCCACCCAGTTGTCTGCAGGTTCATGGACCCATCGTCCATGAGCCCGTCACCTTTCCATCAGCATTCTCAGCCAGTGCCTCTTGATTTTTTATGGTTTCTCCTGTGAGAATGAGACTGATTGCTTTTGTTAATTAGATTACCACCTTTTATTCTTTTTGCATTTGTTTTGACAAAGTTCATTTTCATGTAACACCTGATTCCATTTTTTATTCCATTGCTGGTGTGTTCGGTCAGAGCTCAGGATTTTTGTCTGTTTGTCTTCTCCTCCAGTGTCCTTGTCAATGCACAATGTTTCTTCAACCTCTTTGATGGATTTAACTTTGAAAAGCTGTTTGTGTTCCATTCAAACATTTTGCTTAATGGGTGACATCACCTGCAGGACATGCTGTTAGCCCTCAGAAAGTAAATATTAGGCTCTGCATTTCTTTGCCGTCAGTATTGAGAACTGTTGATAGATGCTAATCTTAGAGATCTCCAATTGGAAGTTCAGGATGAATCTTGATATCGCCATGGCACTCTCCTTCAGTTGGAAACAGACAACCCTAGTTTTGATGTCTGGTGTCCATTTACCAGATTGCCTTAAGCTCAGTGGTCCAGTGTTTTCTCTCCAGTCCAATTACTGGTGAATCATCCGCATTCAGTAGTGACAGAAACATACATTGGCTATAAGATTTATGCAATTTAGGTAAATCTAGGTTATTCCCCCCACCCCCACCCCCACACACCCAAAATCACACATTGTTGCGACGGGAGTAATTTTCATGTCTCACATCATTCCATAAAGCCCTTCATGACCATTGAGGCGTTAACTAATGTGGTTATCGTTACCATAGGTGGAGGGCTTTATTGTGGTGAGAAGTCTGACTTCTGTTTACATGGTTGGTCACTTTTGAGGTTGATGAAATATGTAAACATGTCTTTGCCTGTTGTATCTCCCACCTTCTCTCAATGTCATTTTAGACCATGGTGTGTCTATGATGGGAGTACCAGAGTCTACGTTTGCGATCCTCGCCAACGGTACAAGATGTTGCTTTCTAGTGTTAAAAGGTTAAACCTGTGTGAATACTGTGGGCCCGTGCTGCAATATTAGTATGATTTAGGCGCAGTATGTAAATTGCTGATTCTTAGTCAATTATGAGGTGTTTTGAGGCCTTTTTGTAACTCAGTAGCCTTGCAGTTTATGCCTGGGCGTCACTGTACAAGTGTTAGCTGGTTCCAGCATCTCTTTCTCTTGGTCCTTTCCCAAAGTGTTTGTTCTCCATGGGCCTCTTCTGATGACCATCTGTGATTGACATCTTACTCTGCTGGTGGGTCCCACTGAGGCTGAGAACATTGACCTACTAATTTTACATTCCCTCTGTGTTCACCCTTTTGGCCACCTCATGGAAGCCCCTGCAGGCTGTTGGCGAGACCTTCATGGGCTGAACTGTCACAGGGCTCACCTCTCTGCAAAGTCTGGCGCCGCCAAGAGCCTGGTACAGCAGTGTCATTGTCCTTTGAAGAAGCTCCCTAATCACTGGCTCGTCCAGTGTGCTTTGAAGTGCCAGGGATCAAGCCGCTTCTCTGTGGGCCGCCACTTTTCTAAGCCCTTGGTGTCTTTGCCAGAGCTTCTGTTAGATATAGTCCTGATTGTGGGGGTTGGTTTCTGCTGTATTTGGCTAGGAGGCTGACAGAGCAGATCAGAGATCCCCACATTCTAAGCTATGGAAATGTTTTGAAAACATATGAAATGCAGAAGACTAAGTGGACATACATTACTAGCTGCATTGCATTATGGACATTGTGGTCTTTGAGCAGTGATCCTAGATAAGTCCACGCTAAGTCCTTCCCCACTGTTGATGAATGGTGTCTTTAAAAGCTGAACAACAAACCGTTCCTGATTTGCACATGATTAAGACCTGTATCGAGGTTGAAACACGTTATGCTAAATGGACTTGTTGCCCTATATAGCAATTTGAATCAAAACCGGATAGAGGGCCTGTTTGCACACTGGAGGATTAGTGTGTTTGTTCTTTGGATATATATATATTTGTGATAAAGGCCGCAGGTTGGCAGCCGAAACGCGTTACATGGACATGGTAACAATGGATTCAATTCTTCTATCTGCATCTGTGGTCTGTGCCCGTGTGTTCTTTGCTGCCTGCATCCACTTCGGGATTCTTTGGTGATATATATATATATATTCACTGAAAAAACCATAGGTTTTAGGGACAGTTATAGTTAGTTGGACATTTCACTCGTACAAAACCCGTGAAATTCCCCTGTTATAGTTAGTTCAGCTAACTATAACTCGCGCCCCCGCAATGCACTGCTGATGACGTCACATATTACATCACTCATGACATGGTCAGTGACATCACTGATGACATCACTGATGACATCTGAAATGACATCACTGATGACATCATGCAGTGACTGTGTGTTTCTGTAAAGTTTAAATATTTTTAATATATATAGGAAAAGACGTATTGAAGAATGAGTGGGTGTATAAGTGTCTGTATGGATGATTTAGTAGGTGCGTGACTGACTCTATAAGTGAGTGATTTAACGTATCTTACTGAATGCATGGGTTAGTGACTAAACTGGGTGAATGTCTGTATCCGTCTGTCTGTTGCTGTGTAAGTGGCTGCATGTGTTTGTGAATAGCTACATGAGTGTCTATATGAGTTATTGAATGGTTGTCTGAGTATCTGTATGGGTGCCTGAGTGTTTGTGTGGGAGGGGTGTGTGCGACTCTGTGCATAGATGTGTGAGTGGGTGATTCACTGGGTGGATGGTTTCAAGAGTGCATCTGTGATAGACTGTATGGGTGGGTAAGTGTGTGTAAGAGTGTGTTGGTGAGTGAATGTATGTCCCAGTGGTACATGTGTGAGTAACTACATATGTGAAAGGCAGTATATATGTGTGTTGGAGTATATAAATAGCTATAAGCGAGAGTGAGTGATTGTGATAGTGGCTGTATGGATGAGTGTGTGCTTGTATCAGTGATTGTATAAGAGCGTAACAATGTGGTAGTATTTGTATGATTAAGTGAGCTGGTGTGTGTATAACTGTATAGGTGAGTAAATGGCAGTGTGTTTAATTATTTGCATGACTGACTAGGTGTGTGAGTACCTCTATGGATGAGTGGCGGTGTTTGAGTGTCTATATAGGAGTAAGAGTGCATATGATAGTCCTGTACTGAGTGACCATAAGTATGAGTGACTGTACGGGTGAGTGAGTGGATGTGTGTGTGTAGACCTAAGAATCAGTGAGTGGGTATGTAGTTATTGGTGTTGGAGTGTCTATGGTTTTGCGAATGGCAGTCTGTAATTTAGATTGGGTGTATCAAAGGTTATCTGAGGGTGTGAGGAGGTGCATCAGATGGATGATGTCATCAGTGATGTCATTTGAGATGTCATCAGTGATGTCATCAGTGATGTCACTGACCATGTCATGAGTGATGTAATATGTGACGTCATCAGCAGTGCATTGCGGGCGCGAGTTATAGTTAGCTGAACTAACTATAACAGGGAATTTCACGGGTTTTGTACGAGTGAAATGTCCAACTAACTATAACTGTCCCTAAAACCTATGGTTTTTTCAGTGAATTTCAAAGGTTTTTAAATGCTAATTTCTAACTATAACGTGTCTGAAACCTATGGTTTTTTCAGTGAATTTCAAAGGTTTTTTAAATGCTGATTTCTAACTATAACGTACCTGAAACCTATGGTTTTTTCAGTGAATTTCAAAGGTTTTTTAAATGCTAATTTCTAACTATAACGCCCCTAAAACCTATGGTTTTTTCAGTGAATTTCAAAGGTTTTGTAAATGACAATTTTTAAATGTATTAATTGTTATATTTATTTTTTTGATACTGATTTACTACATTTTTTAAAACTATTTATTTTTATATATTTTATTTATTAAATTACATTGTAATTACATTATACATTACATTACAAAATATACTTTCTCAGAATGAATTACTTTAGTTTAAATAGTTTGCAAATAGGCAATAGAGTTTTAAGTACAGTAGTTACAGTTGTTGCACTGGGCAACACAATTTCAAACACAATGCAACATTGAGCTCAATGTGAATTTCCAGTTAAATGCAATTAGTTACTTTATGGATTACTTTTCTAACCACAGGACTGGATCCTAGATTCAGTCCTGGGACATCTCCTGTAAACAGTTGAGTAAAAGCGTTTTGGTTACAGTAGTGATTTTTAAGGAATATTATTGTATTTTAAAAGTTGACACTTAGAAACTTTTTCACATAGAATCACCAATGTTATCCTATGGGAGGAAATTCACTTAGCAGGTAAGTAGTGTTATCGTTACTTTTTCTTACTCAGTGTTGGATCCTGGATCCAGCACTGGTGCATCTCCTGTAAACAGTTGAAAGAATGCGTTTAAGTCATACAGGCGATTTTTAAGGAATATTTGTAATTTGTGAAAATCGACACTTTGAAACTTTTCTGCTGAAAACCAGACAATGGATTCCTATGGAAGGAAATATAAGTTACTGGTAAGTACGGTTAGAATTACTTTTCAGGGTCAGTGCTGGGCTAAAAGAAGCAGCACTGGGTTCTCTCCTGATAACAGGTGAGTAAATCGGAATTCGTAGTACGGTTGATTTTAGAGGAATATTATAAAGTTCCAAAACTCCACACTTAGAAGAATTTCCAAGTGAAACCAGTCAATGTTAGCCTATGGAAGGAAATTCAAGTTACTGGTAAGTACGGTTAAAATTACTTTTCAGGATCAGTACTGGGCTGAAAGATGCAGCACTGAGGTCTCTCCTGATAACAGGTGAGTAAATCGGAATTCGTAGTTCGGCTGATTTTAGAGGAATATATAAAGTTCCAAAACTCCACACTTAGAAGAATTTCAAAGTGAAACCAGTCAATGATATCCTATGGAAGGAAATTCAAGTTGCTGGTAAGTACGGTTAAAATTACTTTTCAGGATCAGTACTGGGCTGAAAGATGCAGCACTGAGGTCTCTCCTGATAACAGGTGAGTAAATCGGAATTTGTATTTCGGCTGATTTTAGATGAATATTTGTATGTTTCAAAAATCGACACTTAGAAACTTTTTCAGCAAAAAGCAGGCAATGATATCCTATGGAAGGAAATTCAAGTTACTGGTAAGTACGGTTAAAATTACTTTTCAGGATCAGTACTGGGCTGAAAGATGCAGCACTGAGGTCTCTCCTGATAACAGGTGAGTAAATCGGAATTTGTATTTCGGCTGATTTTAGATGAATATTTGTATGCTTCAAAAATCGACAGAAACTTTTTCAGCAAAAAGCAGGCAATGATATCCTATGGAAGGAAATTCAAGTTACTGGTAAGTACGGTTAAAATTACTTTTCAGGATCAGTACTGGGCTGAAAGATGCAGCACTGAGGTCTCTCCTGATAACAGGTGAGTAAATCGGAATTCGTATTTCGGCTGATTTTAGAGGAATATTTGCACAATGGTGAAGGGAGGGGGCGGGGCCTGAGGTGACATCTGTGCAAACGCGCCCCGTAGCGCGTTTTAAGTTGGGGGATTAAGTTCCCTTGAATCATGAGGGTCCCTGGGGGCCAACTAGCCCACCAGGAACCTCCAGTATGCGCCAGGAGGCTGCGTTGCAGAGACGTGTACAGAGGCCACGCCCCTTTTTACACCTCTCTGCAACGCAGCTCTGTGGCGCTTTTTAGAAGTACATGGTGGGCTAGTTGGCCCCCAGGGACCCTCAGGATTGAACGGGATTTAATTCCCCATCTTAAAACGCGCCACGGGGCCTGTTTGCACACATGTCACCTGAAGCCCCGCCCTCCCTTCACCACTGTGCAAACGCGCCTCGTGGCGCGTTTTAAGTTGGGGGATTAAGTCCCCTTGAATCCTGAGGGTCCCTGGAGTCCAACTAGCCCACCATGTACTTCTAAAAGCGCCACAGAGCTGCGTTGCAGAGAGGTGTAAAAGGGCGAGGCCTCTGTACACCTCTCTGCAACGCAGCCCCCTGGTGCATACTGGAGGTTGCTGGTGGGCTAGTTGGCCTCAGGGACCCCCAGTATTCAAGGGGAATTACTTCCCTTCTTAAAACGCGCCAGGGGCGCGTTTGCAGAGTACTGCAGGGAGGGGGCGGGGCCTCCGGCACGATGCCGGTCGTTTTTTTTTTTCTTGTTTTTTTAATGGGAGGGGGCTGCGTGGCCCCCTTCCCTTGGCCACTTTGGCCCCGGGACCCCATCCCCGGGGCCTGAGCATTTTTTTTTTTAAATTAAAAAAAAAAGCGGGAAGGGGGCCGCGTGGCCCCCTTCCCTGGGCCTGTATTGGCCCCGGGGACCCCATCCCCTGGGGCATGCCCTCAATTTTTTAATTTTTTTATTTGGAGGGGGCTGCGTGGCCCCCTCCTCAGGCCATTTAAGGCCCCGGGGACCCCATCCCCTGGGGCCGGCCTTGCCCTTTTTTATTTTTTAAATTTTTATAATTTGGGGAGAGGGGCTGCGTGGCCCCCTCCCTGGCCACTTATGGCCCCGGGGACCCCATCCCCCGGGCCTGGCCTCTCGTTGGGGACTGTGGGGGTCCCCAAACCCCCCACAGTCCCGCCGGCTCCCGCGTCCCTTGGGAGCCGGCATTGCTTTCCACATGGGGAGCTGCTAACATGCAGCTCCCCATGTGGAAAGCAATCTGCTTTGGATTTGGAAGAGAGAGCAGGTTTCCTGCTCTCTTCCAATATCCAAAGCAAGTTTGCAATGACAGGACGGGAGCCGCGAGGCCCCGTCCTGTCATTGCAAACAGCAGTGTCCCGGGGTAGGCACCCGGGACACTGCAGGAGCCGGCCCTGGGGGTGGTGGTCCCCAGGGCCATCAAGGGCTCCAGGAGGGGGCCGCGCGCCCCCTCCCAACTATTTCACAGCCCCGGGGAGGTGGGGGTCCCCGGGCCTTGGGGTCCGTAACGGACCCCCATATTCAAATAGTTTAGTGCCCCGGGAGGTGGCGGTCCCGGAGTGTGTGGGCGGCTGGTGCCC
Source organism: Calotriton arnoldi (assembly GCA_963921515.1). NCBI lineage: Eukaryota > Metazoa > Chordata > Amphibia > Caudata > Salamandridae > Calotriton > Calotriton arnoldi. The sequence continues at coordinate 416,484 of CAWUFW010012191.1, forward strand.
CCCACACAGGTCAAATTTTGTTTTTTAAAAAGAAACCCCGGGGGTGGCGGTCCCGGGGCTGCGGGAGGGCAAAGAGCCCTCCCGCACCATTATTTTCTTAAGCCCCGGGGGTGGCGGTCCTCGGGCTTGGGGGCCTTAGAGGCCCCCACATTAAATTTAAACCCCCCACCATGCCCCCGGGACTTGGCCCACCCGGGGCAAATTAACATCGAGCGCGGGAGACCGCGCTCGATTTTTTTACGGCAGGATCCGCGCTCCCTGAGCGCATCCTGCCGATTTAAAAAAAAAAATGCTTTTTCTACCCAGGGGTCCTTGTGGGACCCTCTGAGCAGACCTAGGGGTCAGGGTGTTTCTACCCTGCCCCCTTTGTGCGTTTTGCGTACTTTTTTACTGCTTTCTTGTTCCTCGGTTCTACCGAGGAATAAGATGGCTGCCAACACTTCCTGGTTTGGAGTGTTGACAGCCAATTAGCAGACAGCTCGTGATCGGGAGGGTGCGCGAATCCAACGCAGCCATAGATATATATGTGATTTTCCTTTTGATTTTCTCAGGAACTACTGAACGGATTTACACCATTTAACAAAAAGGGTTCTTTCTGAACCAAGAACTACCTCTTTGCCAAATTTGGTGTAATTCCGTTCAGCAGTTCGGGCTGTAGCCGTGTCTAAAGAAAAAATAGGGGTCAATAATTTTTTTTTAAAAGACCAGCATCGCGCCGGAGGCCCCGCCCCCTCCCTGCAGCACTCTGCAAACGCGCCCCCTGGCGCGTTGTAAGATGGGGAACTAATTCCCCTTGAATACTGGGGGTCCCTGGGGCCAACTAGCCCACCAGGAACCTCCAGTATGCGCCAGGGAGCTGCGTTGCAGAGAGGTGTTCAGAGGCCACACCCTTTTTTACACCTCTCTGCAACGCAACTCTGTGGGGCTTACTGGAGGTACCTGGTGGGCTAGTTGGACCCCAGGGACCCTCAGGATTCAAGGGGACTTAATCCCCCAACTTAAAACGCGCCACTGGGCGCGTTTGCACAGTGGTGAAGGGAGGGGGCGGGGCCTGAGGTGACATGTGTGCAAACACGCCCTGTGGCGCGTTTTAAGTTGGGGAATTAAGTCCCCTTCAATCCTGAGGGCCCCTGGGGGCCAACTAGCCCACCAGGTATCTCCAGTAAGCTCCACAGAGCTGCGTTGCACAGAGGGGTAAAAACGGGCGTGGCCTGGACCACCTCTCTGCCTAATGCAATTTCTATGGCGCTCCCATCGCTAAAAAAATCAATTGGCAGCCGTAATAACTGTGCCTGTACATTCCCTCGCCTGCCGCTGGATTAAAAACGAAAACACTGTGAGTGTCCCACATATGGTGAAACACTCTAGCTTTGTATAAGCTATGACCTAAATAGGTCAACAGAGTCCGTAAGCGGCGGTTCAGACAGCCCAAATTGAATCCAAAGCAGTGTTCCACCTGGGGCTTGCTGAACTCGCGGCGGGTGCAACCGGGAGCGGTGGTGGGAACCGCTTAAAAAACAGCAAAAAACAAGGAGTTCATAATACTCCCAAGGTCCGGTGCACTCACGTGGTATGTATCGGCTATAAAACATCTGCAGACGCGTTTCTGGCTCTTGCCGTCATCAGTGCGGAAAAGCCGTTAATAAAACAAACACAGTCATTAAAACGGTCCTGCCATATGGTTAGTGGATCCTTAGCCAATGAAGGAGCAGCAATGGGGCGTCACTGTCTTAATTATTTATTGCCTAATGCAATTTCTATGGCGCTCCCATCGCTAAAAAAATCAATTGGCAGCCGTAATAACTGTGCCTGTACATTCCCTCGCCTGCCGCTGGATTAAAACGAAAACACTGTGAGTGTCCCACATATGGTGAAACACTCTAGCTTTGTATAAGCTATGACCTAAATAGGTCAACAGAGTCCGTAAGCGGCGGTTCAGACAGCCCAAATTGAATCCAAAGCAGTGTTCCACCTGGGGCTTGCTGAACTCGCGGCGGGTGCAACCGGGAGCGGTGGTGGGAACCGCTTAAAAACAGCAAAAAACAAGGAGTTCATAATACTCCCAAGGTCCGGTGCACTCACGGGGTATGTATCGGCTATAAAACATCCGCAGACGCGTTTCTGGCTCTTGCCGTCATCAGTGCGGAAAAGCCGTTAATAAAACAAACACAGTCATTAAAACGGTCCTGCCATATGGTTAGTGGATCCTTAGCCAATGAAGGAGCAGCAATGGGGCGTCACTGTCTTAATTATTTATTGCCTAATGCAATTTCTATGGCGCTCCCATCGCTAAAAAAAATCAATTGGCAGCCGTAATAACTGTGCCTGTACATTCCCTCGCCTGCCGCTGGATTAAAAACGAAAACACTGTGAGTGTCCCACATATGGTGAAACACTCTAGCTTTGTATAAGCTATGACCTAAATAGGTCAACAGAGTCCGTAAGCGGCGGTTCAGACAGCCCAAATTGAATCCAAAGCAGTGTTCCACCTGGGGCTTGCTGAACTCGCGGCGGGTGCAATTTGCATAGGATTATCCTGATCAAAAACAATCATCCAGCACTCCAAGAGGTATTGGTCACTCAGTAGTTTATTTTATGACGGTTACATCAACGCGTTTCAGCAGTCTCACGCTGCCTTATTCACAATGCCAGAGTGCCATTTCTTTCTCATTAAAATACTCATTACAATAGAGAACACTGACGAGGGACTTAATTCACAACGACCATCATGCAGCCCACTTTTACTTGCAAAGCGGCTGCCATCTTAAAACATGTCTTATTTGAATGAATAATAGTTATAAGAACAGTTCAACTTATTACATGTCCTTCATAACATTCCTTTTACAGAAACGGATATTTACTTATTACTAAAATAACGGGACATTAACCCCTTCGCTGCTAAGCCTTTCCCCCCCTGTGCTAAGCCTTTTTTTGGCTATTTGGGGTAGTTTGCGCTTAGGCCCCTGTAACTTTTTGACCACATAAGGTATCCGCGCCAAATTTGCGTCCTTTTCTTCCAACATCCTGGGGATTCTAAAGGTACCCAGGGTTTGTGGATTCCCCTGGAGGGGACCCAGAAATTAGCCAAAATACAGCTAAATTTTGTTTTTTGGGGGAAAAATGGGAAAAAAGTGCTGCAAATGAAAGCGTCTGGGTTTTTCCCTGCAAATGGTATCAAAAAAGGGTTTGTGGGGCTGAAATCACCATTTTCCCAGCGTTTAGGTAATGATAGACTTTTGTCAGAAAACCAAAATTTGTTACACAGTTTTGGCATTTTTCTGGGACATAGCCTATTTTTGCTATTTTTTGTGCTTTCAACCTCCTTCTAGTTAATGGTAGAAATGGGTATGAAATCAATAATGGATCCTGGAAATCTATACATTTTAGAAAAGTAAACAAAATTCTGAATTCAGCAAGGGGTCATTTGTGTAGATCCTTCAAGGTTTCTTTATAGAAACTAACAGTTAAATATAGGAAAAATTGAAAATTAGTTGGAAAAAACAGCCTTTTGTGTCAATGTTTTCACCTGTAACTTCTTCTAATTATGACAGCTCTTTGAAAGCAATATACCGTTACATCCGCTGGACCTTACTGGTTGTGGGGATATATAGGACTTGTAGGTTCGCCAAGAGCCCGACGAACCCAGAGCCAAAAACTGAGCAGCGACTTGCAATGGTTTTTTATTATGTACCGGGTATATAGCAATTATTCTGGGAAAATGTATACATGGAAAAATTGGTATAAAAGACACCTATGTATTTCTGAAATGGGAACAAAATATAGAGTTTAGAAACAGTAGATATTTGCACATTTCCGAAATTGGGAATACTCATACTAGCATGAGAATTATCGGTCATTTTTCAAAATGACTTCTTTTTTACACATTGTCTTTCATTTGGAAGGCAGAAATGCATCAAAAGTCAATAGGTAATAACAGTTGCTTTACAAAACTGAATTACCCTAAGTCTCCCGATAAAAATGGTACCTCACTTGTGTGGATAGGCATAGTGCCCACGACAGGAAACGGCTCAAAACGCAACGTGAACACACCACATTTTCACAATGAAAAATTACCCTTTTTTTACAAAGTGCCTAGCTGTAGTTTGTGAACCCTAGCTCTGCCGGCACCTAGGGAAACCTAGCAAACCTATACATTTTTGAAAACTAGACACCCAGGGGAATCCAGTATGGGGTGACTTGACTGGCTCTCACCAGGTTCTGTTACCCAGAATCCCTTGCAAACCTAAACAATTGTCAAAAAAACACATTTTCCTCACATTTTTGTGGTGAAAAGGTCTGGAATCTGCGTGGATCCCCAAATTTCCACCCACCCCGCTTTCCCCAAAGTCTTCCGAGAAAAATGGTACCTCACTTGCATGGGTAGGCCTAGTGCCCGTGACAGGAAACGGCTGAAAACGCAACGTGGACACACCACAATTTCACAGTGAAAAATGACCCTTTTTTGGCAAAGTGCCTAGCTGTAGTTTTTGAACCCTAGCTCTGCCGGCACCTAGGGAAACCTAGCAAACCTATACATTTCTGAAAACTAGACACCCAGGGGAATCCAGGATGGGGTGACTTAACTGGCTCTCACCAGGTTCTGTTACCCAGAATCTCTTGCAAACCTAAACAATTGTCAAACAAAATACATTTTCCTCACATTTCTGTGGTGGAAAGTTCTGGAATCTGCGTGGATCTACAAATTTCCACCCACCCCGCGTTCCCCAAAGTCTTCCGATAAAAATTGTACCTCACTTGTGTGGGTAGGCCTAGTGCCCGCGACAGGAAATGGCGCAAAACGCAACGTGGACACACCACAATTTCACAGTGAAAAATGACCCTTTTTTGGCAAGGTGCCCAGCTGTAGTTTTTGAACCCTAGGTCTGCCGGCACCTAGGGAAACCTAGCAAACCTATACATTTTTGAAAACTAGACACCCAGGGAAATCCAGGATGGGGTGACTTGACTAGCTCTCACCAGGTTCTGTTACCCAGAATCCCTTGCAAACCTAACAAATTGTCAAAAAAAACACATTTTCCTCACATTTCAGTAGTGGAAAGTTCTGGAATCTGCGTGGATCCACAAATTTCCACCCACCCCGCGTTCCCCAAAGTCATCCGAGAAAAATGGTACCTCACTTGTGTGGGTAGGCCTAGTGCCCGCGACAGGAAACGGCACAAAACGCAACGTGGACATACCACAATTTCACAGTGAAAAATGACCCTATTTTGGCAAAGTGCCTAGCTGTCGTTTTTGAGCCCTAGCTCTGCCAGCACCTAGGGAAACCTAGCAAACCTATACATTTTTTAAAACTAGACACCCAGGGGAATCCAGGATGGGGTAACTTGACTGGCTCTCACCAGGTTCTGTTACCCAGAATCCCTTGCAAACCTAAAATATTGTCCAAAAAAAACCACATTTTCCTCACATTTCTGTGGTGGAAAGTTCTGGAATCTGCGTGGATCCAAAATTTCCACCCACCCTGCGTTCCCCAAAGTCTTCAGAGAAAAATGGTACCTCACTTCTGTGGGTAGGCCTAGTGCCCGCGACTGGAAATGGTGAAAAACGCAACGTGGACACACCACATGTTCACAGTGAAAAATGACCCTTTTTTGGCAAAGTGCCTAGATGTAGTTTTTGAACCCTAGCTCTGCCGGCACCTAGGGAAACCTAGCAAACCTATACATTTCTGAGAACTAGACACCTAGAGGAATCCAGGATGGGGTGACTTTACTGCCTCTGACCAGGTTCTGTTACCCAGAATCCCTTGCAAACCTAACAAATTGTCAAAAAAAACACATTTTCCTCACATTTCTGTGGTGGAAAATTCTGGAATCTGCGTGGATCCACAAATTTCCACCCACCCTGCGTTTCCAAAAGTCTTCCGAGAAAAATGGTTTCTCACTTGTGTGGGTAGGCCTAGTGCCCACGACAGGAAACGGCGCAAAACGCAACGTGGACACACCACAATTTCACAGTGAAAAATGACCCTTTTTTGGCAAAGTGCCTAGCTGTAGTTTTTGAACCCTAGCTCTGCCAGCACCTAGGGAAACCTAGCAAACCTATACATTTCTGAAAACTAGACACCCAGGGGAATCCAGGATGGGGTGACTTGACTGGCTCTCCCCAGGTTCTGTTACCCAGAATCCCTTGCAAACCTAAAAAACTGTCAAAAAACCCACATTTTCCTCACATTTCTGTGGTGGAAAGTTCTGGAATCTGCGATGATCCACAAATTTCTACCCACCCCGCGTTCCCCAAAGGCTTCTGAGAACAATGGTATCTCACTTGTGTGGGTAGGCCTAGTGCCCGTGACAGGAAACAGTGCAAAACGCAACGTGGACACACCCCAATTTCACAGTGAAAATTGACCCTTTTTTGGCAAAGTGCCTAGCTGTAGTTTTTTAACCCTAGCTCTGCCGGCACCTAGGGAAACCTAGCAAACCTATACATTTCTGAAAACTAGACACCCAGGGGAATCCAGGATGTGGTGACTTGACTGGCTCTCACCAGGTTCTGTTACCCAGAATCCCTTGCAAACCTAAAAAATTGTCAAAAAACCCACATTTTCCTCACATTTCTGTGGTGGAAAGTTCTGGAATCTGCGTGGATCCACAAATTTCCTCCCACCCAGCGTTCCCCCAGGTCTCCCGATAAAAATGGTACCTCACTCGCGTGGGTGGGTCAAGGACCCGCGACAGGCAAGGGCCCACAACCTATTGAGGCGACATCAAAATTACCTATCACAAACCAACCTGGTTTTGCAAGGGGGGTCCCATGAGTTTTTGGCCCGGGGCTCGGCGGCCATCAAGGGAAACCTACCAAGCCCACACATTTCTGGAAACTAGACACCTGGGGGAGTCCAGCGAGGTATGGCTTGCGTGGGTCCCCCAACATTCTCCTACCCAGAATCCCCTGCAAACCTCAAATTTCGCTGAAAAAATCACTTTTTCTCAAATTTCTGTGTGGAAAGTTCTGGAATCTGCATGGATCCACAAATTTCCTCCCACCCAGCGTTCTCCCAGGTCTCCCAATAAAAATGGTACCTCACTCGCGTGGGTGGGTCAAGGACCCGCGACAGGCAAGGGCCCAAAACCTATTGAGGCGACATCAAAATTACCTATCACAATCCAACCTGGTTTTGCAAGGGGGGTCCCATGAGTTTTTGGCCCGGGGCTCGGCGGCCATCTAGGTAAACCTACCAAACCCACACATTTCTGGAAACTAGACACCCGGGGGAGTCCAGCGAGGTATGGCTTGCATGGGTCCCCCAACATTCTCCTACCCAGAATCCCCTGCAAACCTCAAATTTCGCTGAAAAAATCACTTTTTTCTCAAATTTCTGTGTGGGAAAGTTCTGGAATCTATGTGGATCCACAAATTTCCTCCCACCCAGCGTTCCCCCAGGTCTCGCGATAAAAATGGTACCTCACTTGTGTGGGTAGGCATAGTGGCTGCAACAGGAAATGGCCCAAATCATACTGTGAAGACTTCAAAATTACCTATAAGAAAACTACCTGGTTTTGGGGGGGGACCTGAGATTTTGACCCCGGGCTCGGCGGCCATCTTGGGAAAGTACCAAACCCAAACATTTCAGAAAACTAGACACCCGGGGGAGTCCAATGAGGTATGGCTTGCATGGATCCCCTAACGTTTTCTTACCCAGAATGCCAGGCAAACCTCAAATTTAGCTGAAAAAAATACATTTTCCACATATTTTTGTGTGGAATCACCGTGCCGGCACAAATGTCCTACCCCACAGCATTCCCCTGAGTCTTCCGAGTAAAATGATACCTCACTTGTGTGGGTGGGGCAAGGGCCTGTGACTGGGAAGAGCCCAAAACATAGGGAATAAGGGTATAGCACCGAGAATTCTAAGCGCTACATTTTTTTTAAATACGTTTTTAGCCAATTCTTCATTGGACAGCCACACAAGTGAGGTATCATTTTACTCGGGACACTAAGGAGAACGCTGTGGGGTAGGACATTTGTGCCGGCACGGTGATTCCACACAAAAATATGTGGAAAATGTGTTTTTTTCAGCTAAATTTGAGGTTTGCATGGCATTCTGGGTAGGAAAACTTTGGGGGATCCATGCAAGCCATACCTCATTGGACTTCCCCGGGTGTCTAGTTTTCAGAAATGTTTGGGTTTGGTACTTTCCCAAGATGGCCGCCGAGCCCGGGGGCAAAATCTCAGGTGCCCCCCCCCCAAAACCAGGTAGTTTTCTTATAGGTAATTTTGAAGTCTCCACAGTACGATTTGGGCCATTTCCTGTTGCAGCCACTATGCCTACCCACACAAGTGAGGTACCATTTTTTGCGGGAGACCTGGGGGAACGCTGGGTGGGAGTAAATTTGTGGATCCACGCAGATTCCAGAACTTTCCCACACAGAAATTTGAGAAAAAAGTGATTTTTTTTCAGTGAAGTTTGAGGTTTGCAGGGATTCTGGGTAGGAGAATGTTGGGGGACCCACGCAAGCCATACCTCGCTGGACTCCCGGTGTCTAGTTTCCAGAAATGTGTGGGTTTGGTAGGTTTCCTAGATGGCCGCCGAGCCCAGGGCCAAAACTCATGGGACTCCCCTTGCAAAACCAGGTTGGTTTGTGATAGGTAATTTTGATGTCGCCTCAATAGGTTTTGGGCCCTTGCCTGTCGCGGGTCCTTGACCCACCCACGCAAGTGAGGTACCATTTTTATCGGGAGACTTGGGGGAACGCTGGGTGGGAGGAAATTTGTGGATCCACGCAGATTCCAGAACTTTCCCACACAGAAATTTGAGAAAAAAGTGATTTTTTCAGCGAAATTTGAGGTTTGTAGGGGATTCTGGGTAGGAGAATGTTGGGGGACCCACGCAAGCCATACCTCGCTGGACTCCCCCGGGTGTCTAGTTTCCAGAAATGTATGGGTTTGGTAGGTTTCCCTAGATGGCCGCCAAGCCCCGGGCCAAAAACTCATGGGACCCCCCCTTGCAAAACCAGGTTGGTTTGTGATAGGTAATTTTGATGTCGCATCAATAGGTTTTGGGCCCTTCCCTGCCGCGGGTACTTGGCCCACCCATACAAGTGAGGTACCATTTCTTTTGGGATACTTGGAGAAATGCTGGGGGGTTGGAAATTTGTTGTTACTTTCTGCAGCGTGAAAATTTGAGCACAATAATGCAAGGAAAATGTCACAGTCACATTTTGAGGTTTGCAGGACATTGTGGGTAAGATAACTTGTTGGGATCCACAAGAGAGACATCACCATGTACTCCCATGGGTGTTTAGTTTACTGACAAAATCTACAGTTGGTAGGTTATTCTTAGATGAAATGTACACCTTGGCAGAGAGACAAAAAAGACAAAGATTACTGCACAGCCATCTATTCCTCAAGCACACACACATACCGGTTGGATTTGGCACGAGGGCGAGTGATGGTTCAGTATATAAGATTTTAGTAACAAGAGATTTCACAAAAATGAAATGCACTGTCAATAATTGAAAGGACAAAAACTGAACCAGTGACTCGCAGCTCGTGAGCTGTAAAGCCACGTCAAGGCACCAACCGCTTTACAGGCCATTCACACACCTTTCATACATGATACACACAAGACCATTCACACCACCAGGCACAAAACCAACACATTACAACATTCACAAAAAGGGACAAGGTACACCCTGCTTGACAAAAACAGAAAATAATTTTTTTCTACACAACCACCTATTCCTCAAGCACACATACATACTGGTTGGATTTGGCACGAGGGTGAGTGATGGTTCAGTATATATAGTTGTATTAACCAGAGATTTCACAAAAATGAAATGCACTGTTAATAATTGAAAGGACAAGAAACTGAACCATTGACTCACAGCTCGTGAGCTGTAAAGCCACGACAAGGCACCAACCTCTTTACAGGCCATTCATACACCTTTCATACGTGTGACACATACAAAACCATTCACACCGCCAGCCGCGGGCCCAGCACATTACAACACTCACACCAGCAGACAGCGCCATTCAAGGGCCCATCAATTTCACATGCCCACATTCCTGACACAGCAACCACACCAGCTCACGGATTGCGTGGAGTGGCGTTTGGCTAGCAGTGTGTGTAGTGACCAGCAGCTAGTCACTACTCACACACCGCCAGCCAAGCGCCAGTCCACATACACCGCCAGCCAAGCGCCAGTCCACACACACCGCCAGCCAAGCGCCAGTCCATGCACACCACCAGCCAAGCGCCAGTCCAAACACACTGCCAGCCAAGCGCCAGCCCAAACACACCACCAGCCAAGCGCCAGTCCATGCACACCACCAGCCAAGCGCCAATCCAAACACACCGCCAGCCAAGCACCAATCCACACACACCGCCAGCCAAGCGCCAGTCCACGCACACAGCCAGTCAAGCGCCAGTCCACGCACACAGCCAGTCAAGCGCCAGTCCACGCACACCGCCAGCCAAGCGCCAGTCCACGCACACCGCCAGCCCAGTGCCAGTCCACGCACACCACCAGCCAAGCGCCAGTCCAAACACACCGCCAGCCAAGCGCCAGTCCAAACACACCGCCAGCCAAGCGCCAGTCCACGCACACCGCCAGCCAAGCGCCAATCCAAACACACCACCAGCCAAGCGCCAGTCCACGCACACCGCCAGACAAGCGCCACTCCACGCACACCGCCATCACATTTAGGATTTTTTTATACAAATAAGAAAACACAAACAAATTGCAAAAAGATACAAATCTATAAACACAAAATCTGAAACTAAATACACTACACAAATGCCAACCTTGAAACTGAACAAAAAATATTAAACAATAGAGGCCAGGCAGTTCACTTTACCACTCATGGATGCTCCCAAAAATTCTTTTGCGTGTGGTACATTCTAAAACAAGCAGGCACATACAGCCCAGGGTTAGAAGGACACTCGGGGCAATACATACGAGTCTCCTTCCGCGTACCTCTTCGCCAACAGACTCTACATCACCTACTGGAAAAGTCTTTTGAGGGTGTGGAAGGAATGTGATCAGGAAAGTGGCGATCTTTCAATCTAGCCACATCCTCCACCACTCCAACTCTAGGAACACTTGCCTGTTCCACTAAAACAAGGCTGCCTATTACAGACTCCTGAAACTTAGCAAAAGTCATCTTTGACTCAGGACAAGAATCCTTGAATACAACAAAACCATTAAAGGTTGCCAAGTGGAAAAGATGGATAGCCAACTTCTTATACCAAATGTAAGCCTTACGAAGAGCAGCGTAAGGTTCCAACCTCTGATCTACTCTGTCAACACCACCCATGTGCCTATTATAGTCTAAAATGCACACAGGTTTGCGCGCTTCAGCAACCTGACCCCAAACAGTCACAGGTGAAGTGCTTTCATCATGGATGGTAGTCAGCATGTAGACATCTCTCCTGTCTAAAAACTTCACAGCTAGAAGTTCCTCGCAACGCAACGCACTGCACTGTCCCCGCACAAGCTTTTGACAAACTAGTTCTTTAGGGAAACCTTTACGGTTAGAGCGGATTGTGCCACAAGCAACAGTGTCCACTTTGGCCAATTCCCTGAACAACCACAAACCAGTGTAGAAGTTATCTACATATAAATGGTGAACTTTGTTAAAAAGTCCTCTACCAAGTTCCCACACAATTTTCTCAGTCACTCCAAAAGTGGACGGACAACCAGGGGGGTTAATCCTGGATTCCTTACCGGTGTACACCCTGAAATTAGAGACATATCCAGTCCTACTGTCACACAGCATATACAGCTTAATTCCATAGCGTGCCCTCTTACTAGGAATGTATTGCCTAAAAACCAAGCGGCCCTTGAGCAAGACCAAAGATTCATCCACTGCTATTTCTTTCCCTGGAGCATAGATCTCAGAAAATCGATCTACAAAGTGATCAATGACAGGCCGAATCTTAAAAAGACGGTCACACTCAGGGTGATCTCGTGGCAACGCTAAACCATTATCGACAAAATGCAGCATCCGAAGCAGAAGCAAATACCTATCAGGACTCATGACTGCCGGAAATATAGCCGTTGCCATCAAGGGACTAGTAGACCAATATGAAGACATTGATGGCTTCCTTAGCAAGCCCATCAAAAAAGTTAAACACAAGAACTTCTTCATCTCTTCCAGATTTGTGGGAGTCCACCGGGTAGCTCTAGAATGGGGCTTAAGGCTGGCACTGTTGTCCCTCAAAAACTGTTCGGCATACAAATTAGTCTGCTCAACAATCTCTGCCAAAAACACAACATCCATAAACAACTGAAAAAAATTTATCGGCAAAAAGTTTTCTGTATTCACTCTACACCCTGGAACACCATTAAAGTCTGGCAATGCTGGCTGCACCATGCCTGGGGCAACCCAGAGGTCATCACTTCCAACTGGAAGCCTTGCAGCCCCAGGCTGCAACCCAGATGCCTCTTGCCGCATTATACCAACGGGAAGCCTTGCAGCCCCAGGCTGCAGCCCAGATGCCTATTGGTGCACTATTGGCACATCAATGTCCTCCTCTAACACAGGCACTTCATCCGCACTAAGAGTAGATTCATCCGCACTGAGAGTAGCTTCATCATCCGTTGATTCCATGTGGAGAGAAAACTCACTGCCTGAATCTTCCCCTCCCACCTCTGCCTCAGATGCAGAGTCAGTCTCTGAACCATGGTCAGAGGAAGACTCAAAAAGCATACCAACAACCTGCTGAGCAGTAATCCTGCGGCTAGCCATTATCCTTACTAAGAAAGGAGACTGCACAAACAAGTCAACAACAACCAACACTGTGCAAAATAAGTAAGTAAAAAAATGTGTGCCTTTATCACAAAGATCTATATACTCAAAAACTATACGATTCACTTGCAAGAGACAGCTACACTCACCAGCACCTACTCTGCAGAGACACAGCAAAAACGATATCCCACTAGAAAGAAAAAACAAAACCAATTATTCACAAGACAACAAAATACACATCGAGCACAAATGCAAAAAGTTTTTGACACTCAAAAAACAGAAGCCAAACATACTGCTATTATTACACCATTTGCAAAAAACACATTCATGTAGAGAAATGAAAAACATTTACATTGTACAAAAAAAGTCTCTTACCAAACTCATGCAACTACACAAACAGCAGAACCACCAATAACGAAACCGCAACCTGGAACAGTCTAAAGAGCAAAAGCCGTGAACTAGAACAAAAAGGGAGAAATAAAGCATTACAATTGTAATTCACAAGAAATAAAACAATTAACATTATAACACGTTATGTCACTACCCAAATGAGGGCAGAAAGGCCAAATAAACGGGCAGATCTGCCCCCAGGGGGGGGGGGCAGAATACACATAAAAAAATATATGTCCCCTGGAAGCGACCCTTGCCCAAGGGGTCGCTTCCAATTTATTTATTTTTAAATCCCTGGCTCTAGTGGGCTTTTCTGCACCCCCCCTGGGGCCAGAAATGCCAAAAAATGCAGGCGATCTGTCCCCAGGGGGGGCAGAAAAGTCTTAAGAATTATTTAGGCCCATAAGGAAGCGACCCTTGCCCAAGGGGTCGCTTCCATTTAAAATTTAAAACACTCCCTGGTGTCTAGTGGGGTTTTGGGGCAGAAAGGCCAAATAAACAAACCGATCTGCCCCCAGGGGGGGTAGAATATACTTTTAACAAAAATATGGCCCCTGGAAGCGACCCTTGCCCAAGGGGTTGCTTCCAACGTAATCAAAACAAGTTCCCTGGCTCTAGTGGGCTTTTCTGCCCCCCCTGGGGCCAGAAATGCCAAAACAAATTGGGCGACCTGTCCCCAGGGGGGGCAGAAAAGTCTTAAAATTAATTTTCCCCCATAGGAAGCGACCCTTGCCCAAGGGGTCGCTTCCATTTAAAAATTAAGAAACTCCCTGGTGTCTAGTGGAGTTTTCTGCTCCCCCTGGGGGCTGAAAGGCCAAATAAAAAAAACGATCTGCCCCCAAGGGGGGCTGAATATACTTTATAAATAAATTTGCCCCCTGGAAGCGACCCTTGCCCAAGGGGTCGCTTCCAGTTTAATTAAAAAACAATTCCCTGGCTCTAGTGGGCTTTTCTGCCCCCCGTGGGGCCAGAAATGGCCAAAAAAACGGCCGATCTGTCCCCAGGGGGGGGCAGAAAAGTCTTAAATTAAATTTGCCCCAATAGGAAGCGACCCTTGCCCAAGGGGTCGCTTCCTTTTTGCCAAAAAGACATCCCTGGTGTCTAGTGGGGGCATTCCTGCAGCACGATCGCGACGCTGTGCGCGATCGTGCTGCAGGAATGCCCTGCATTGAGACATCAGGGGAGAGGAAACACTCTTCCCTCTCCCCTGATGCCTCAATGCGTGTGCATCTGGCCCCCCCGCCCCACCGGAGCACCAAAACTCACCCCTCGCTCGTCTGGACTCCTGGAAACAAATGGTTTCCAGGCGTCCAGCGCTTCCTGATGACGTTGGCGTGCGCTGTGCGCGCTGACGTCATGGGATTGCGTGGGGGGTCGGGGTGGCAGCGGAAGCTCTTCCGCTGCCATCCCCCTTTGTGGCAACATGTTGGGATGCCCATGGGGGGAGCGCCAGCGCTCCCCCCATGGGTGGGTGCCATGACGGAGCGGTTCCGTCATGAGCACAGCCCACCTGATGCTCATGACGGAACGGCTCCGTCATGAGCATCGAAGGGGTTAATGATACAAACAGTCAACATATCTGGATTCCTATACTTCGCAGAAACTTACATTCCTTGCGTTCTCAGTCCAGTATTTTAGTTGATAAATTTATAGTTACATCATTGCCCTTAAGTTTTGATTTCATACCCTTTTCATATATTCATTCTTTCAGCGATTAATTTATCAATCAAAGTGCATGTGCAAATCTCGTTTGACGATTATTATATAAAGGTGCCAGTGCATATTACGTACAGTACAATTCTTAATAATAAAGTGCTAGTGCTTGAGTGCAAATCACTCAGTTCCCTTAATGAAATCTGCATATTCTTCTACAGTACTAGACTTTTTAAAGTGCAAATGCTTATAAGTATATTATATTTCAATCCTTCAAGGAAATATAACCTTCATATACCTTAAAATGCACATAAAGGAAGAGGACTATTTCTATTATTACACGATATCTCTTATAACCCTATCCTCTAAATATATATATATATATATATATCAATCCAACAGTCCTGGTGTAGTGAATCACAAAACAGGTACAGACTTCGATATTTGCTGGTGCCAAAATAATTAAGGTTTATTGTTCAATAAGTGCTGTCCATCATGACGCGTTTCGGCCACATCCGTGGCCTTGATCACATGATATATATATATATATTCACTGAAAAAACCACAGGTTTCAGGGAGGTTATAGTTAGTTGGACATTTCACTCGTACAAAACCAGAGAAATTCCCCCGTTATAGTTGGTTCAGCTAACTATAACTCGCGCCCCCGCAATGCACTGCTGATGACGTCACATATTACGTCATTCATGACATGGTCAGTGACATCACTGATGACATCACTGATGACATCTCAAATGACATCACTGATGACATCATCCAGTCACTGTGTGTTTCTGTAAAGTTTAAATATGTTTTATATATATGCCAAGGTGTATTGAAGAATGAGTGGGTGTATAAGTGTCTGGATGGATGATTTAGTAGGTGCGTGACTGACTGTATAAGTGAGTGATTAAATGTGTCTTGCTGAATGCATGGGTTGGTGAGTAGCTACATGAGTGTGTATATCGGTTATTGATTTGTTGCTTGAGTATTTGTATGGGAGACTGAGTGTGTGTGAGGTGTGTGACTCTGTGCATAGATGTGTGAGTGGTTGATTCACTGGGTATATGGGTTCAAGAGTGCATGTGAAAACAGCTGTATGGGCGGGTGAGTGTGTGTATGGGTGTGTTGGTGAGTGAATGGATGTCTCAGTGGTACATGTCCAAGTAACTACATAGGGAAAAGGCTGTATGTGAGAGTTGGAGTATAGATGACTATACGTGAGAGTCAGTGATTGTGAGAGTGGCTGTATGGATGAGTGGGTACTTGTCATTTGAGATGTCATCAGTGATGTCACTGACCATGTCATGAATGATGTAATATGTGACGTCATCAGCAGTGCATTGCGGGGGCGCAAGTTATAGTTAGCTGAACTAACTATAAAGGGGGAATTTCTCTGGTTTTGTACGAGTGAAATGTCCAACTAACTATAACCTCCCTGAAACCTGTGGTTTTTTCAGTGAATTTCTAAGGTTTTTTAAATGCTAATTTCTAACTATAACGTCCCTGAAACCTATGGTTTTTTCAGTGAATTTCAAAGGTTTTTTAAATGCTAATTTCTAACTATAACGTCCCTGAAACCTATGGTTTTTTCAGTGAATTTCAAAGGTTTTTTAAATGCTAATTTCTAACTATGCCTACAAAGGTAGGACATGTGAAGAAAGAGGAAGAAAAGCGCACAAAGAAGCAAGACATGCAGAAAGAGGCAACAGAAGTCCAGAAAGACGAAGAAAAGTGCAAGAAGAAGCAAGAGATGTTCAGAAAGAACCAACAGAGGAGCAGAAAGTCCTCCTGTGCCCCCAACCTTTTGCTGACGGGTACTGGTGGTAACTGACTCTGACTAACCGGCCCTAGAGCCAGTGCTATGCTAAAAGACACTTAGAATACAGTGAAAACACCTACATACACTAGGGAACACTATGCGTTGGGGTACCCCTGTGATTAGCATGACCTCCTCTGTATTTGCCATGAGTTAGTGCCTGGGTCATTGGATGAGTACATGGGTACTGACTGGATGATTAGAGTACTGCAAGGAGAGTGGATGGTGAATTTATAAACGCTTGTGTTTTGGCGGAGTGATTGGATAAGGACATCGAACTGGTTGGGTGATTGGAGGAGTGCATGGGTAGTGACAAGGAGATGGCTGGACTGCATCAGTAGTCCTCAGGGGATCGTAGCAGTGCATGTGTTAGTGCCTGCATCATTGCATGAGTACGTGGGTAGTGACTGGATGATTAGAGCACTGCAAGGAGAGTGCATGGTGAATGTATAAGTGCTTGTGCTTTGGCGGAGTGATTGGATAAGTACATGGTGCTCGCTGGGTGATTGGAGGAGTGCATGGGTAGTGACAGGGTGATGGCTGGACTGCATCAGTAGTGCTCAGGGTATTGTAGCAGTGCATGAGTTAGTGCATGGGTCATTGCATGAGTGCATGGGTACTGACTGGATGATTAGAGTAAATCAAGGAGAGTGCACGGTGAATTTATAAGTGCTTCGATTTTGGCGGAGTGATTGGATAAGTACATGGTGCTCGCTGGGTGAAAGGAGGAGTGCATGGGTAGTGACAGGGCGATGGCTGGACTGCATCAGTAGTGCTCAGGGTATTGTAGCAGTGCGTGAGTTAGTGCATGGGTCATTGCATGAGTGCATGGGTACTGACTGGATGATTAGAGTAATGCAAGGAGAGTGCACAGTGAATTTATAAGTGCTTCGGTTTTGGCGGAGTGATTGGATAAGTACATAGTGCTGGCTGGGTGATTGGAGGAGTGCATGGGTAGTGACAAAGAGATGGCTGGGCTGCATCAGTAGTGCTCAGGGGATTGTAGCAGTGCATGTGTTAGTGCCTGGGTCATTGCATGAGTACATGGGTAGTGACTGGATGATTAGAGTACTGCAAGGAGAGTGCATGGTGAATTTATAAGTGCTTGTGTTTTGGCGGAGTGATTGGATAAGTACATGGTGCTCGCTGGGTAATTGGAGGAGTGCATGGGTAGTGACAGGGCGATGGCTGGGCTGCATCAGTAGTGCTCAGGGGATTGTAGCAGTGCATGTGTTAGTGCCTGGGTCATTGCATGAGTACATGGGTAGTGACTGGATGATTAGAGTACTGCAAGGAGAGTGCATGGTGAATCTATAAGTGCTTGGGTTTTGGCGGAGTGATTGGATAAGTATATAGTGCTGGCTGGGTGATTGGAGGAGTGCATGGGTAGTGACAAAGAGATGGCTGGGCTGCATCAGTAGTGCTCAGGGGATTGTAACAGTGCATGTGTTAGTGCATGGGTCATTGCATGAGTACATGGGTAGTGACTGGATGATTAGAGTACTGCAAGGACAGTGCATGGTGAATTTATAAGTGCTCGTGTTTTGGCGGAGTGATTGGATAAGTACATGTGCTCGCTGGGTGATTGGAGGAGTGCATGGGTAGTGACAGGGCGATGGCTGGACTGCATCAGTAGTGCTCAGGGTATTGTAGCAGTGCATGAGTTAGTGCATGGGTCAATACATGAGTGCATGTGTACTGACTGGATGATTAGAGTAATGCAAGGAGAGTGCATGGTGAATTTATAAGTGCTTGGGTTTTGGCGGAGTGATTGGATAAGTACATGGTGCTCGCTGGGTGATAGGAGGAGTGCATGGGTAGTGACAGGGCAATGGCTGGACTGCATCAGTAGTGCTCAGAGTATTGTAGCAGTGCATGAGTTAGTGCCTGGGTCATTGGATGAGTACATGGGTACTGACTGGATGATTAGAGTACTGCAAAGAGAGTGGATGGTGAATTTATAAACGCTTGTGTATGGTGGAGTGATTGGATAAGGACATGTTACTGGTTGGGTGATTAGAGGAGTGCATGGGTAGTGACAAAGAGATGGCTGGGCTGCATCAGTAGTGCTCAGGGGATTGTAGCAGTGCATGTGTTAGTGCCTGGGTCATCGCATGAGCACATGGGTAGTGACTGGATGATTAGAGTACTGCAAGGAGAGTGCATGGTGAATTTATAAGTGCTTGTGTTTTGGCAGAGTGATTGGATAAGTACATGGTGCTCGCTGGGTGATTGGAGGAGTGCATGGGTAGTGACAGGGCGATGGCTGGACTGCATCAGTAGTGCTTCAAGGTATTGTAGCAGTGCATGAGTTAGTGCATGGGTCATTGCATGAGTGCATGGGTACTGACTGGATGATTAGAGTAATGCAAGGAGAGTGCATGGTGAATTTATAAGTGCTTGGGTTTTGGCGGAGTGATTGGATAAGTACATGGTGCTCGCTGGGTGATAGGAGGAGTGCATGGGTAGTGACAGGGCGATGGCTGGACTGCATCAGTAGTGCTCAGGGTATTGTAGCAGTGCATGAGTTAGTGCATGGGTCATTGGATGAGTACATGGGTACTGACTGGATGATTAGAGTACTGCAAGGAGAGTGGATGGTGAATTTATAATCGCTTGTGTTTTGGCGGAGTGATTGGATAAGGACATGTTACTGGTTGGGTGATTAGAGGAGTGCATGGGTAGTGACAAGGAGATGGCTGGACTGCATCAGTAGAGCTCAGGGTATTGTAGCAGTGCATGAGTTAGTGCATGGGTCATTGCATGAGTGCATGGGTACTGACTGGATGATTAGAGTAATGCAAAGAGAGTGCACAGTGAATTTATAAGTGCTTCGGTTTTGGCGGAGTGATTGCATAAGTACATGGTGCTCGCTGGGTGATCGGAGGAGTGCATGGGTAGTGACAGGGTGATGGCTGGACTGCATCAGTAGTGCTCAGAGTATTGTAGCAGTGCATGAGTTAGTTGCTGGGTCATTGCATGAGTGCATGTGTACTGACTGGATGATTAGAGTACTGCAAGGAGAGTGCATGGTGAATCTATAAGTGCTTGGGTTTTGACGGAGTGATTGGATAAGTACATGGTGCTGGCTGAGTGATTGAAGGAGTGCATTGGTAGTGACAAAGAGATGGCTGGGCTGCATCAGTAGTGCTCAGGGGATTGTAGCAGGGCATGTGTTAGTGCCTGGGTCATTGCATGAGTACATGGGTAGTGACTGGATGATTAGAGTACTGCAAGGAGAGTGCATGGTGAATTTATAAGTGCTTGTGTTTTGGCGGAGTGATTGGATAAGGACATGTTACTGGTTGGGTGATTAGAGGAGTGCATGGGTAGTGACAAGGAGATGGCTGGACTGCATCAGTAGAGCTCAGGGTATTGTAGCAGTGCATGAGTTAGTGCATGGGTCATTGCATGAGTGCATGGGTACTGACTGGATGATTAGAGTAATGCAAAGAGAGTGCACAGTGAATTTATAAGTGCTTCGGTTTTGGCGGAGTGATTGCATAAGTACATGGTGCTCGCTGGGTGATCGGAGGAGTGCATGGGTAGTGACAGGGTGATGGCTGGACTGCATCAGTAGTGCTCAGAGTATTGTAGCAGTGCATGAGTTAGTTGCTGGGTCATTGCATGAGTGCATGTGTACTGACTGGATGATTAGAGTACTGCAAGGAGAGTGCATGGTGAATCTATAAGTGCTTGGGTTTTGACGGAGTGATTGGATAAGTACATGGTGCTGGCTGAGTGATTGAAGGAGTGCATTGGTAGTGACAAAGAGATGGCTGGGCTGCATCAGTAGTGCTCAGGGGATTGTAGCAGGGCATGTGTTAGTGCCTGGGTCATTGCATGAGTACATGGGTAGTGACTGGATGATTAGAGAACTGCAAGGAGAGTGCATGGTGAATTTATAAGTGCTTGTGTTTTGGCGGAGTGATTGGATAAGGACATGTTACTGGTTGGGTGATGAGAGGAGTGCATGAGTAGTGACAAAGAGATGGCTGGGCTGCATCAGTAGTGCTCAGGGTATTGTAGCAGTGCATGAGTTAGTGCATGGGTCATTGCATGAGTGCATGGGTACTGACTGGATGATTAGAATACTGCAAGGAGAGTGCATGGTGAATTTATAAGTGCTTGGGTTTTGGCGGAGTGATTGGATAAGTACACACATGTCACATCAGGCCCGCCCCTCCCTCCACCACTGTGCAAACGCGCCTCCTGGTGGGTTTTAAGTTGGGGATTAATTCCCCTTGAATCCTGAGGGTCCCTGGGGCCAACTAGCCCACCAGGTACCTCCAGTAAGCGCCACAGAGCTGCGTTGCAGAGAGGTGGTCCAAGGCCACTCCCTTTTAACACCTCTCTGCAACGCAGCTCTGTGGCGCTTACTGGAGGTACCTAGTGGGCTAGTTGGATGCAAGGGACCCTCAGGATTCAAGGGGACTTAATCCCCCAACTTACAACGCACCAGAGGGCCTGTTTGCACAGTGGTGAAGGGAGTGGGTGGGGCCTGATGTGACAAGTGTGCAAACGCGCCCCGTGGCGTGTTTTAAGTTGCGAGATTTACTCCCCTTGAATCCTGAGGGTCCCTAAGGCCCAACTAGCCCAGCAGGTACCTCCAGTAAGCACCACAGAGCTGCGTTGCAGAGAGGTGGTCCGAGACCACGCCCCTTTTTACACCTCTCTGCAACGCAACTCTGTTGCACTTACTGAAGGTACCTGGTGGGCTAGTTGGCCCCCAGGGACCCTCAGGATACAAGGGGACTTAATCCCCCAACTTAAAGCGCACCACGGTGCGCGTTTGCACACTTGTCACATCAGGCCCGGCCCCCTCACTTCACCACTGTGCAAACACGCCCCGTGGCGCGTTTTAAGTTGGGGTATTAAGTCCCCTTGAATCCTGAGGGTCCCTGGACTCCAACTAGCCCACCAGGTACCTCCAGTAAGCGCCACAGAGCTGCGTTGCAGAGAGGTGTAAAAAGGGGCGTGGCCTCGGACCACCTCTCTGGAAGGCAGGGCTGTGGCGCTTACTGGAGGTACCTGGTGGGCTAGTTGGCCCCCAAGGTCCCTCAGGATTCAAGGGGAATTAATTCCCCAACTTAAAACGCGCCACAGGGCGTGTTTGCACACATATCACCTGGGGACCCGCCCCCTCCCTTCACCACTGTGCAAACGCGCACTGTGGCACGTTTTAAGTTGGGGGATTAGGTCACCTTGAATCCTGAGGGTCCCTTTTTACTTTTTTTGGGCCCTGGGGACCCCATCCCCCAGGGCCTGACCCCTTTTTTAATTAAAAAAAAAAAAATGAACGGGAAGGGGGCCGCGTGGGCCCCCCTCCCGTGGCCAATCCGGCCCCGGGGACCCCATCCCCTGGGGCATGGCCAAATATACATTTTTTTTTATGGTGGGGGGCTGCGTGGCCCCCCTCCTGAGGCCTCTACTGGCCCCGGGGACCCCATCCCCCGGGGCCGGCTTTTATTTATTTTTATTTAATTTTTTTATTTTGGGGAGGGGGGCCGCGTGGCCCCCCTCCCGGGCCACTTCCAGCCCCGGGGACCCCATCCCCCAGGGCTGGCCCTCTCCGTTGGGGACCGTGGGGGGAGCCCCAATGCCCCCACGGTCCCGCCGGCTTCCCGCGTCCTGCGGGAGCCGGCATTGCTTTTCCATAAGGGGAGCTGCTGACATGCAGCTCCCCATGTGGAAAAGCTATCTGCTTTGCTTCATTGAAGCGAGAGCAGGTTTCCCTGCTCTCGCTTCAATGAAGCAACGCAAGTTTGCAATGACAGGGCGGGAGCCGCGAGGCTCCCGCCCTGTCATTGCAAATAGCAGTGTCCCGGGGGTGGGCACCCTGGGACACTGCAGGAGCCGGCCCTGGGGGGTGGTGGTCCCCAGGGCCATCACAGGCTCCATGAGGGGGGCCACGCGGCCCCCTCCCACATAATGCACAGCATTTTTAGTGCCCCGGGGAGGTGGCGGTTCCCGGGGCGTGTGGGGGGGCTCGAGCCCCCCCACACAGGTATATTATTTTTAATTAAAGAAGCCCGGGGGGTGGCGGTCCCCGGGGCTGCAGGGGGGCAGTGTGCCCCCCGCAAATATTGTTAATGAGAGCCCCGGGGGTGGCGGACCCCAGGGATTGGGGGGGCCTTAGAGC
Source organism: Calotriton arnoldi (assembly GCA_963921515.1). NCBI lineage: Eukaryota > Metazoa > Chordata > Amphibia > Caudata > Salamandridae > Calotriton > Calotriton arnoldi. The sequence continues at coordinate 439,202 of CAWUFW010012191.1, forward strand.
CCCCCCAAACTTTAATAAAACAAGCCCCGGGGGGTGGCGGTCCCTGGGGCTGCGGGGGGCTGTGTGCCCTCCGCAAATATTAATGCAAAGCCCCGGGGGTGGCGGTCCCCGGGGCAGTGTGGGGGATTGGGGCCCCCCCAAACAATTTTTTACTGCCCCCGGGACTTGGCCCACCCGGGGGCTTTTTTTTTTCCGGCCGAAATTCTCGCTGGGTGCGCGAATCTCGCCGATTTGTTTTAAAAAAAAATGCTTTTTTTGGCCCTGGGGGTCCTTGTGGGACCCCCTAAGCAGGCCTAGGGGGTCAGGGTGTTTCTACCCTGCCCCCTTTTCTTGTTTTGCGCCTTAGTTTTACTCTTTTCTTGTGCCTCGGTTCTACCAAGGCACAAGATGGCTGCCAACACTTCCTGGTTTGGAGTGTTGACAGCCAATTAGCATGGAGCTCGTGATCGGGAGGGTGCGCAGATCCTCCTCGCCATAGATATATACGTGTTTTTACTTTTGATTTTCTCAGCAACTACTGAACGGATTTACACCATTTAACAAAAAGGGTTCTTGCTGAACCAAGAACTACCTCTTTCCCAAATTTGGTGTAATTCCGTTCAGCATTTCGGGCTGTAGCCGTGTCACATTTTGGGACCCCCCTTTTTTCTCAGCCCCCGCTTGCCGAATCACCCCGAAACTTTCAAGATAGGAGCGGACCAGAGCGCCCCACGAGTTTTGAAAATTTCGCGAAGATTCATCACCCGGCGCCAAAGTTATTGGAAATAGAATGTTGTGAATTTCCTATGGAAAATAGGTCCTAACTATAACTAACTACTGGCGACCGCCAGTAGATAATATATATATATATACATACACACACATATATATGTGTGTGTTCACGCATATGTGTGTGTGTGCGTATATATTGCCTACTGTAGGAAGCTGGCTCTGTATATACTATACCAAAATGAGGCATAGCGTGCACAGAGTCCAGTGGAACCACAAAGGTAGGCAGAGGTAAGAGTAGATAGCACCTTACTCTCTATTTGTGATAGTGTGGGCGAGCAGTAAGGTTTTATTAGAGGGTAGTGTTAAGCATTTGTTGTACACACTCAGGCAGCAAATGATGTCACACACTTAAAGACTGACTCAGACCAATTTGTTTGTATAAAAAATATTATTTAGTTATATTTATTTTCTAGAACCAAGCAAGTATGGTACAGGTAAGTGTAAATGGTAATGGTAATTTTCTAGGCAGGTTGAACAATACAAGCAAGCTGAATGAAAATGTCTTTGTTACCGGTTTGTAAATCTTTTCAATACAGTGGAAATTACTGTTAGATTACTTTTCAGATTACTTTATGTATTACTTTTTCTACTCAGTGTGATATGCCTAGATATCACACTGGGACATTTCCTAGAGAAAAGGTAAGTAAAGCAGTTTTTAGTCATTTGCAGTTATTCAAGTTCTCATACAAAACCAACTCCACACTTAAAACAGTTTTCAAGGAAATACAGTATATGTGTTCCTATGGAGAAAATGTGGTTATCAGTTAACAGGTAAGTACTTGGTTGTGGGAGTTGGTATTCAGGGGTAAGAACCAGGGTTCCCCCAGGGTCAAGGATGTACTCTCAAAACACCCTCAGCTGCACTAAGGCGACCGGGTGCAGAGTGCTGAGGCCCAATGTTATCCAATGGGGGATAGGGGCCTCTGGTTGGTGGCTGCTCACAAGCAGGCCACAAGGTTATGGGAGCAAAGCTCCTGGAATTAGGATCAGGATAAAGGGGATCCAAGTTAGCACCCAAGGTACACCCGCAGCGGCGGCTGGGTGTAGGGTGCTGTTTTGGTGTCGGGTACCCTGTTGATTTCAATAGGGATTCTCCGGTTTCAACAAAGACTGCAGGCTCGGGGACGAAGATCTTCTGGAGGTGACCACTGGTTGGAGAGGTAAGTTGGGATGCCTGGGGATGCTGGGACACCGTCGGTTGGGCCACCCAAGGCCGTGGGACTTCGAGTGCAGGGGTGTCTTTAGGCGTTTTTCTTACCAGCTCCGGTTGACGTCGGGGGATCCTCTAGAAAGAGGCTGCAGGCTTCGCTTGGAGATTCGAGGCACGTCAGAGATCACCAGATCTCAGGTCAGGATCGCTGGGGAGACCTCCTCGCGGTGTTGGTTCACTCGAACTCGGGCCGTAGGCGTCGGGTGCAGAGTGGTGCAGAGTCGCGGATTTGGCTGGAACCAGAGGCTTGGCAACTCTTCCCAGTCAAAGTACATCAGCAGATTAGCAAAAAGTGGGGGCAACCATGCAAAAAGAGGGCACTTTCTTACACCAGTAGGAAGTTATAGTTAGGACCATGTTTCTAGAGGAAAAGCATTTTTTGTTTTGCCAATAACTTTGGCGGCGCTTGACGAATCTTCACGAAATTTTCAAAACTGATACGACACTCACTTCAGCTGCTGTCTTGAAAATTTCGGGGTGATCCGTCAAGCAGGTGCCCGAGAACCAGTGGGTGCCTAAAAGCGCATTTTCCCCTTCTTAATTCCCATAGGGCAGCGGTCTTCAAACTGTGGGGCGCGCCCCCCTGGGGGGCCATGGATGTGTTCCTAGGGGGGCGCAAATGGGTCTGCAATTACATGCAAATGAAGATAGCCTGGAAGCGGGAAAGGCTCGTTTCTAAGCTATCTTTATTTACATACTACCAAACAAAAACAGATTGAAAACAGGAGGGTCCTAGGGAAATTTTAAAGACCACATAGGATTTATTCCCCAGCAGTGACTTACAAAACAGTACGAAATCCTTGGGTCTAAACTGCAAAATAGTCTCAATGTGTGGTGGACCACTACTAAATGATTGTGCCAAATGACAACACAGAATCACAGGCTACACACAACAGGAATATCCAGTGGGCATTTCCCTTTATAGGACAAAATCCCTCACTCACCATAAGTGACATGCTTCATCATAGGGATTCTCCTCTCAAAGGAAAAACCTAGTTCCTTTGAGGGCTACAACCCTCTCACTCAGAGAGAGGAGCTCAGGGATGTTTTCTGACAAGTAGGATATACTAAATCCACAACTGAAGAGCAAAAGGTATGAGTGAGGGCGCAGCGCAAAAAATAATAATGTGAAAAAAGTGCAATTAAGACTAGCTAGGGGGTGTCCAATCAATGATTTATTCAGAAACACCCACTGCCAGGATTAAAAACAGTGCACCAGCGGTATGGATTTAAACCGCTTCGGTGAGGTGAAAAATAACGGTCTACCCGTTATTTTTCACCTCACCGAAGCGGTTTAAATCCATACCGCTGGTGCACTTTTTTCACATTATTATTTTTTGCGCTGCGCCCTCACTCATACCTTTTGCTGAGGGATTTTGTCCTATAAAGGGAAATGCCCACTGGCTATTCCTGTTGTGTGTAGCCTGTGATTCTGTGTTGTCATTTGGCACAATCATTTAGTAGTGGTCCACCACACATTGAGACTATTTTGCAGTTTAGACCCAAGGATTTTGTACTGTTTTGTATATCTTTATTTACATGCAGCATTTAAGGTCCATAAGAAAGTGTGAGGACCGGACTACTGAGTGGCATGGGGCAGGTTCAGGGAGTGTGGAGACTGGGTTAAAGACATAGCAAAAAGAAAAAAAATCTGCATTTTTTTTTTACCTTCAGGTAACTGCATAATAAAAACACGCACACACCTCAAAATAAAAATAAATGCAAGTTAAACTAATCAAAGGTAAATACACTCTTTTACCTTTTGAAATCTCGGTTAGCTAATGTGATCACTGCTAATTTCTTTGTGTGTGACCAGAAAGTCACAGAATTAAATCCTTAATAGTGCAGTGAGGAATAGTGGCTTGTTTATTTACAGTGCTATGGGGACGAAGTGTGTGATGGAAAGCACTGTGAATGTCATTATTTTAAAGTAGAATTACACAGTATAAAACAGGCTGCTGCAAAATACTGTTTAAGATAAAACAAGTGCTTTATATTATAAAAATATATTGTTTAGTGAGAAGCATTCAGACTATATCTATAGGAAATATTTGATATGTGTCCATTAAAAGGGTGCACTCTTTTTAATGGACACATATATTAGCTCTCAAAATAAATAAGTATTTGTCACCGTGAAGCTCCAAGTGACTATTAACTAAAACCTACACTGGCACCAAAGCAGCCTTTATATTTGGTGATTAATCAATTGCACACATTTAGATTTCTTTAAGGTAGGGGGCATCCTGGTGAGAAGGCATATTGTTTCTTTAACAGTTCTCTACTCCTCTCTCTGCTTCACAGGAGCACCCCTCCCACCGCATGCATGTTCTGTGAGTGGTCCTAACCACTATGTTATGGGGGACATAACTGGACCCCAGTTATGTCAGTCTTACGATGAAAAAGAACGTGGGGGGGTTAACATTCGGGCCCACTTCACCATTTCTGAACATGGAACAGGGCCCAAACAACAGAGGGAGGGAGGGGGGCTAAATGTACTTTTGTTGTTGTTCTTTTACACAAAGCAGCAGCAAAACATGATTTGGGCATCTGGCCTATAAGTGATGGCCCTGTTCAGTTGGCAAAGTAGACAGTTTGCTTTGTAGGGCTATATGTATCGTTGGTGCCACAGCTCCTTTAGAGACCCAGGGCCTACTTGCTGTGCCTGTGTTGCCTTGGTCCTCAGAGCAATGGACCAAGGGAAGGGAAAATTGAAGCGCAGAAGACAACTTGATTTGGGCATCAGAGAGATGGGGGGTGGATGATGAGAGATCAGAGGGAGAGAGATGAGGTGAGATGGGAGCCCATGTTGTTAACAAAGGTCAGAGGCGACAACAAGTTAGTAGCTATCATTAGTGAAGCAGGAGTAGTGATGCTTTTGCCCAGGGGCCCATTGCATCACAATTATGAATGTTTTACTATATAAAATGGGCATGAGGGCTCATTTTCCGTGCTAGCATCAGGGCAGATGGCACCCTTGGTGCAAAAAGGGGGGCAGCATGCAGTAGCTCATTTTTTTTTCAGAAAGAGCCTGAGCTTGTTTTGAGATTGAAGTGATGGTCAGACATGGTGGGGAATGAGTGAAAGAAGAGGAAATAGCCAGCTTCTCAGGGCTACTTCCATCATGAGTGCAGCATGTGGAGTTGCATTGGGGCCCACAGTACCCCTATTATGGAGAGTAGTGTGTTGATCAATTCTGTTCTTGCTTGCATGCTGTTGCTTTTTTTGTAAGCCCCACATTTAGTGTGCAGTACAAGCTACAGAAGAGCACACCTAAAATGATCTCATGATCCCCCCTGCGATCATCTCTGCCCCTTTCCAAATCCTTGCCATATTGTTTTGGTGGGGGGGGCCCAACTTCAAAACATTTTGCTTAGGGGGGCTCAGAGCAAAAATGTTTGAAGACCTCTGCCATTGGGCGTTAGACACAGCTACAGCAACCCGAACTACTGAACGGAATTACACCAAATTTGCTTTTTTGTGATTTGGTGTAATCCATTCAGTAGTTGCAGAGTTATTTATAGGTTTTTCAGATGTACAACTGGGGACGCGGAGGATCAGCGACCCCACCGAGATCTCGTACTGACATCTGATTGGCTGTAAGATTCAAACCAGGAAGTGTTGGCAGCCATCTTGTGACTCGGTTGAACCTAGTCACAGGAAAAAACATTTTAAAAAAAGAAAAGGGGGCTGAGTAGAAACACCCTGAACACCTAGGCCTCTTGGGGGGGGTTCCCACAAGGACCCCGCAGGGACAAAAATGAATTAAAAAAAATTGTAGGAGTCACGCTGGATCCGCAAATCCTGCAGAACATTTTTACAAAATGAAGTGTGGGCTCCCGCGCTTCGTTAGTAATTAGCCCCTGGGTGGGATAGGCCCCGGGGGTAGTTTTTATAGTGATGCAGGGGTGCCCATGTGGCACCCCGTGCCCCAAGTACCGCAACCTCTCTAGGGCAATATTATGTAACCTGATGCGGGGGGACTGCGCGACCCCCCTGCAGCCCCAGGGACCGCCACCTCCCTGGCGCTATTGAATAAAAATGAATGCGAGGGATGGCCGTATGACCACCCGCGCAGCCCTAGGACCGCCACCTCCACTGGGCTAATAATGTATGAATGCAGGAGGCCTGCAAGGCCCCCCTGCAGCCTAGGGACCGCCACCTCCCCAGGGGAATAAATAATAAATGCAAATACAGGGGGGCCACACTGCCCCCCTGCAGCCCCAGGGACAGCCACCTCCCTGGAGCAATCGCTAATAGGAATGCGGGGGGCCCAATAGACCCCCCCACAGTCTGGGGACCACCACCTCCCCTGGGCTCAAATTATATATATGCAGGGGGTCCATTGCGGACACCCAGCCCTGGGGTCCACCACCTCCCTGGGGCAAATCTGAACAAGGAGGGAGGCCATGCTGCCCCCCTCGTGGAGCCCTAGATGGCCCTGGGAACCACCACCCTTCAGGGCCGGGTCCAGCATTGTCCCGGGGTGCACACCCCTGGGACATTACAGTTTGCTATGGCATGGTGGGAGCACTGCTCTCGCCATCCCATAGCAAACAGTGCTCTGCTTTGAACAAGCGAGAGCATTTTGCTCTCGCTTGCTCAAAGCCGAGCACAATTTGCTTTTACACACAGGGAGCTGCATGTTAGCAGCTGCCTATGTGTAAAAGCAATGCTGGATCTCGCAGGACGCGGGCAGCTGGCAGGGACTGCAGTGGCCTTCAGGCTCCCCCCACAGTCCCCATCAAAGGCAGTGGGTGCCCTAGTTGGGATCAGGGCACCTCCACTACAGGCCGGGACCCGGGATCCCTGGGGCTAAAATCGGCCTGGGAGGGTGGCAGCACGGCCCCCTCCCATTACTTAAAAAATGTATTTTAAAAAAAGGCTGGGCCCGGGGATGGGGTCCACAGGGGGCTGAAATTGACCCAAGGAGGGGGGCCATGCAGCCCCCCTCCCTTAAAATTCTTTTTTAAAAATGAATAAAAAAACTCTGGCAAGTTGCCGGAGGCCAAGCCCCCTTCACCACCACTCTGCAAATGCGCCTCCTGGTGCAGTGGTGGTTAGAGGATGAAGTCCGCTTGGATGCTAAGGGTCTTTGGGGTCCAGGAACCCCTTCTGTTACCTCCAGTAAGTTCCAGACAGTGGGATTGCTGAGAGGATGTGGAGGCTACGCCCCTTTCTCCACCACTCGCCAAACCCACCTCAAGGCGTGCTGCCGGTTAGGGAAAGAATTCCACTTTACTCCTGAGTGCCTCAGGACTAAAGTGGACTTCTTGCCCCAACCAGTAGTGCGTCAGGAGGCATGTTTGCAGAGTGTTGGAGAATGGGGGCATGCCCACCGAAAACCTCTCAGCAAATCCACTGTGTGGGACTTGCTGGAGGTAACAGGAGCGGTAGTTGGCCCCCAAGGACCCTCAATAGCCAAGGGACAGGAGGAGTAGATGGCTCCCAAGGACGTCCTTGGGGGCCAACTGCCCCTCCTGTTACCTCCAGTAGGTCCCACACACTGGGATTCCTGACAGCTAGTCAGAGGCCTCACCCCCTTTCTCCCCCACTCTGAAAATGCGACTATTACTTAAAAAAACATAGAAATTCACTGAAAAAAACCAAAGGTCACAGGGACGTTATAGTTAAATACAGTTACAGTAGATTCAGAGCTAGTAAGAGTCCTCGCCCCCTTTCTGTCCCACTCTGCAAATGCGACTATTACTAAAAAAAACATCGAAATTCACTTAAAAAACCAAAGGTCAGAGGGATGTTATAGTTAGGAATTAGCATTTAAAAAACCTTCGAAATTCACTGAAAAAACCAAAGGTTACAGGGACGTTATAGTTAGGATATGGAATCGAAAAAACCTTCGAAATTCACGGAAAAATCTAAAGGTTACAGGGACGTTATAGTTAGATTCAGGTTTTGCTTGTACAAAACCCATGAAATTCAGCAGTTATAGTTAGCTGAGCTAACTATAACTCGCACCCCCACAGTGCACTGCTTATAACCTCACATATCACATCACTCATGACGTGGTCAGTGACATCACAGATGATAGCTCAAATGACATCGCTGATGGCCTCATCTACAGAATCACTGCCGCTCCCACTCACACCCCATAGAACCTTTGATACACCCACTTCCACTCCCACACAACCATTCACAAACCCATTCAGACTCATGCCAGTACTTACACACCCACTCACTGATTAATAGATCTACACACACATCCACTCACTCAGCCATACAGCCACTCATACAACCACTCAGTCACTTATACAGCCACTGACATACCCACTCATATACCCATACAGCCACTCACACAGAGTCAGTCACCCATAAAGCTACTCACACACCTAATCACTCACCCATACAGTTAATCACATAGCAACATACTCATACATACAGATAAATACACACCCATTCACTTACTCATGCAGATACTAACACATACTCACTCACCTACACCTATACAGTCACTGACACAAGCACACACTCACCAATACAGCCATTCTCAAATTCAATCATTCACCCATACAGCCATTCATATACCCCATCACTCACCTGTACTGCCTTTCACATACCCAGTTACTCACCCATATACCACTGACAAATCTACGTACTCACCCACACAACCATACACACAGCCATACACACTCACTCACCCATACAGCCCCTCACACATGCACTCACTAACCCATACAACCACTGGTTCACCCACTCACTCATCCATACAGGCAGTCACACACCTCATCTCCCACCCACACAGACACTCAGACAACCATACAGGTACGCAGACAACAAATTACTCACCAATAATACAGCCACTCAGATACCCAATAACACACCCATACAGCCATTTGGACACCAACTTACTGACTGAAACCGACATTCACACAACCTGTAACTCACCCATACATTCACTGAGACACCTAATCACTCACTTATACAGTCAGTCACGCAGCCACTGAATCATCCATACAGACACTCATATACCCACTGGTTCACCAATACACCCTGGTATATATATTTAACATTGACAAACTTTTTAAAAACACTTACAGTCACTGGATGATGCCATCAGTGGTGTCATTTGAGATTTCATCAGTGATGTCATTGACTATGTCATGAGTGATGTAATATGTGAGGTCATAAGCAGTGCATTGGGGGGGCGCAAGCTATAGTTAGTTCAGCTAACTATAACTGCTGAATTTCACTGGTTTTGGTTTTTTCAGTGAATATATATATATATATATATATTCACTGAAAAACCATAGGTTTCAGGCACGTTATAGTTAGAAATTAGCATTTAAAAACCTTTGAAATTCACTGAAAAACCATAGGTTTCAGGCACGTTATAGTTAGAAATTAGCATTTAAAAAACCTTAGAAATTCACTGAAAAAACCATAGGTTTTAGGGACAGTTATAGTTAGTTGGACATTGCACTCGTACAAAACCCGTGAAATTCCCCCGTTATAGTTAGTTCAGCTAACTATAACTCGCGCCCCCGCAATGCACTGCTGATGACGTCACATATTACATCACTCATGACATGGTCAGTAACATCACTGATGACATCACTGATGACATCTCAAATGACATCACTGATGACATCACTGATGACATCATCCATGTGAAAATTTCATGCATCTTCTCACACCCTAATATAACTTTTGATACACCCACTCTAAATTACACACTACCATTCTCAAAACCATAGACACTCCAACACCAATAACTACATACCTACTCACTGATTCTTAGGTCTACACACACATCCACTCACTCACCCGTACAGTCACTCATACTTACGGTCACTCAGTACAGGACTATCATATGCACTCATACACCTATATAGACACTCACACACCACCACTCATCCATAGAGGTACTCACACACCTAGTCAGTCATGCAAATAATTAATCACACTCCCATTTACTCAGATGTACAGTTATACACACACCAGCTCAATTACTCATATAAATACTAGCACATTCTTACGCTCTTATACAATCAATGATACAAGCACACACTTATCCATACAGCCACTCTCACAATAACACACTCTCATTTGTAGCCAATTATGTACTCCAACACACATATATACTACTTTTCACATATGTAGTTACTCACACATGTAACACTGAGATATACATTCACTCACTAACACACCCATACACACACTCACCCACCCATACAGTCCATCACAGATGCACTCTTGAAACCATGCACCCAGTGAATCACCCAGTCACACATCTATGCTCAGAGTCACACACACCCCACCCACACAAACAATCAGGCACCCATACAGATACTCAGACAACAAATCAATAACCCATATAGACACTCATGTAGCTATTCACAAACCCATGAGCCGCTTACACACCAACAGACACACGGATACAGACATTCACACAGTTTAGTCACTAACCCATGCATTCGGTAAGATACGTTTAATCACTCACTTATAGAGTCAGTCACGCACCTACTAAATCATCCATTCAGACACTTATACACCCACTCATTCTTCAATATGCCTTTCCCTATATATATTAAACATATTTCAACTTTACAGAAACACACAGTCACTGCATGATGTCATCAGTGATGTCATTTGAGATGTCATCAGTGATGTCATCAGTGATGTCACTGACCATGTCATGAGTGATGTAATATTTGACGTCATCAGCAGTGCATTGCGGGGGCGCGAGTTATAGTTAGCTGAACTAACTATAACGGGAGAATTTCACGGGTTTTGTACGAGTGAAATGTCCAACTAACTATAACTGTCCCTAAAACCTATGGTTTTTTCAGTGAATTTCTAAGGTTTTTTAAATGCTAATTTCTAACTATAACGTGCCTGAAACCTATGGGTTTTTCAGTGAATTTCAAAGGTTTTTTAAATGCTAATTCCTAACTATAACATGTCTGAAACCTATGGTTTTTTCAGTGAATTTCAAAGGTTTTGTAAATGACAATTTTTAAATGTATTAATTGTTATATTTATTTTTTGATACTGATTTACTACATTTTTTTAAACTATTTATTTTTAGATATTTTATTTTTTAAATTACATTGTAATTACATTATACATTACATTACAAAATATACTTTCTCAGAATGAATTACTTTAGTTTAAATACTTTGCAAATAGGCAATAGACTTTTAAGTACAGTAGTTACAGTTTTTGCAATGGGCAACACAATTTCAAACAATGCAACATTGAGCTCAATGTGAATTTCTAGTTAAATGCAATTAGTTACTTTATGGATTACTTTTCTAACCACAGGACTGGATCCTAGATTCAGTCCTGGGACATCTCCTGTAAACAGTTGAGTAAAAGCGTTTTGGTTACAGCAGTGATTTTTAAGGAATATTATTGTATTTTAAAAGTTGACACTTAGAAACTTCTTCACATAGAATCACCAATGTTATCCTATGGGAGGAAATTCACTTAGCAGGTAAGTAGTGTTATCGTTACTTTTTCTTACTCAGTGGTGGATCCTGGATCCAGCACTGGTGCATCTCTTGTAAACAGTTGAAAGAATGCGTTTAAGTCATACAGGCGATTTTTAAGGAATATTTGTAGTTTGTGAAAATCGACACTTTGAAACTTTTCTGCTGAAAACCAGACAATGGATTCCTATGGAAGGAAATACAAGTTACTGGTAAGTACGGTTAGAATTACTTTTCAGGATCAGTACTGGGCTCAATGATGCAGCACTGAGGTCTCTCCTGATAACAGGTGAGTAAATTGGAATTCGTAGTTCAGCTGATTTTAGAGGAATATTATAAAGTTCCAAAACTCCACACTTAGAAGAATTTCCACAGAAACCAGTCAATGTTAGCCTATGGAAGGAAATTCAAGTTACTGGTAAGTACGGTTAAAATTACTTTTCAGGATCAGTACTGGGCTCAAAGATGCAGCACTGAGGTCTCTCCTGAAAACAGGTGAGTAAATCGGAATTCGTAGTTCGGCTGATTTTAGATGAATATTATAAAGTTCCAAAACTCCACACTTAGAAGAATTTCCAAGTGAAACCAGTCAATATTAGCCTATGGAAGGAAATTCAAGTTACTGGTAAGTACGGTTAGAATTACTTTTCAGGATCATTACTGGGCTCAAAGATGCAGCACTGAGGTCTCTCCTGATAGCAGGTGAGTAAATCGAAATTCGTAGTTCGGCTGATTTTAGAGGAATATTTGCACAATGGTGAAGGAAGGGGGTGGGACCTGAGGTGACATGTCTGCAAACACGCCCTGTGGCGCATTTTAAGTTGGAGAATTAATTCCTCCTCATTCCCGAGGGTCCCTAGGGGCCAACTAGCCCACCAGATACCTCCAGTATGCGCAAGAGAGGTGCGTTGCAGAGAGGTGTTCAGAGGCCACGCCCCTTTTTACAACACTCTGCAACGCAGCTCCGTGGCGCTTACTGGAGGTACCTGGTGGGCTAGTTGGCCCCCAGGGACCCTCAGGATTGAAGAGGAATTAATTCCTGAACTTAAAACACGCCACGGGGCCTGTTTGCACACATGTCACCTGAAGCCCCGCCCCCTCCTTCACCACTGTGCAAACGCGCCCTGTGGCGCGTTTTAAGTTGGGGGATAAAGTCCCCTTGAATCCTGAGGGTCCCTGGAGTCCAACTAGCCCACCAGGTAGCTCCAAAAAGTGCCACAGAGCTGCGTTGCAGAGAGGTGTAAAAAGGGGCGTGGCCTCTGTACACCTCTCTGCAACGCCGGCTCCTTGTAGGACCCCCTGAGCAGGCCTAGGGGGTCAGGGTGTTTCTACCCTGCTCCCTTTTTGCGTTTTTCGCCCTTGTTTTTGTCTTTTCTTGTCCCTCGGTTCTACCGAGGGACAAGATGGCTGCCAACACTTCCTGGTTTGGATTGTTGACAGCCAATTAGCATGCAGCTCGTGGTCGGGAGGGTGCGCGGATCCACCGCGGCCATAGATATCAAAACTTTTATTTTGGATTTTCTCAGCAACTACTGAACGGATTTACACCATTTTTAAAAAGGGTGCTTTCTGAACCAAGCACTACCTTTGAAAGGCTCGTTTCTAAGCTATCTTTATTTACATACTACCAAACAAAAACAGATTGAAAACAGGAGGGTCCTAGGGAAATTTTAAAGACCACATAGGATTTATTCCCCAGCAGTGACTTACAAAACAGTACGAAATCCTTGGGTCTAAACTGCAAAATAGTCTCAATGTGTGGTGGACCACTACTAAATGATTGTGCCAAATGACAACACAGAATCACAGGCTACACACAACAGGAATATCCAGTGGGCATTTCCCTTTATAGGACAAAATCCCTCACTCACCATAAGTGACATGCTTCATCATAGGGATTCTCCTCTCAAAGGAAAAACCTAGTTCCTTTGAGGGCTACAACCCTCTCACTCAGAGAGAGGAGCTCAGGGATGTTTTCTGACAAGTAGGATATACTAAATCCACAACTGAAGAGCAAAAGGTATGAGTGAGGCGCAGCGCAAAAAATAATAATGTGAAAAAGTGCAATTAAGACTAGCTAGGGGTGTCCAATCAATGATTTATTCAGAAACACCCACTGCCAGGATTAAAACAGTGCACCAGCGGTATGGATTTAAACCGCTTCGGTGAGGTGAAAAATAACGGTCTACCCGTTATTTTTCACCTCACCGGCGGTTTAAATCCATACCGCTGGTGCTTTTTCACATTATTATTTTTGCGCTCGCTCACTCATACCTTTGCTGAGGGATTTTGTCCTATAAAGGGAAATGCCCACTGGCTATTCCTGTTGTGTGTAGCCTGTGATTCTGTGTTGTCATTTGGCACAATCATTTAGTAGTGGTCCACCACACATTGAGACTATTTTGCAGTTTAGACCCAAGGATTTTGTACTGTTTTGTATATCTTTATTTACATGCAGCATTTAAGGTCCATAAGAAAGTGTGAGGACCGGACTACTGAGTGGCATGGGGCAGGTTCAGGGAGTGTGGAGACTGGGTTAAAGACATAGCAAAAAAAGAAAAAAAATCTGCATTTTTTTTTTACCTTCAGGTAACTGCATAATAAAAACACGCACACACCTCAAAATAAAAATAAATGCAAGTTAAACTAATCAAAGGTAAATACACTCTTTTACCTTTTGAAATCTCGGTTAGCTAATGTGATCACTGCTAATTTCTTTGTGTGTGACCAGAAAGTCACAGAATTAAATCCTTAATAGTGCAGTGAGGAATAGTGGTTTGTTTATTTACAGTGCTATGGGGACGAAGTGTGTGATGGAAAGCACTGTGAATGTCATTATTTTAAAGTAGATTTACACAGTATAAAACAGGCTGCTGCAAAATACTGTTTAAGATAAAACAAGTGCTTTATATTATAAAAATATATTGTTTAGTGAGAAGCATTCAGACTATATCTATAGGAAATATTTGATATGTGTCCATTAAAAGGGTGCACTCTTTTAATGGACACATATATTAGCTCTCAAAATAAATAAGTATTTGTCACCGTGAAGCTCCAAGTGACTATTAACTAAAACCTACACTGGCACCAAAGCAGCCTTTATATTTGGTGATTAATCAATTGCACACATTTAGATTTCTTTAAGGTAGGGGGCATCCTGGTGAGAAGGCATATTGTTTCTTTAACAGTTCTCTACTCCTCTCTCTGCTTCACAGGAGCACCCCTCCCACCGCATGCATGTTCTGTGAGTGGTCCTAACCACTATGTTATGGGGACATAACTGGACCCCAGTTATGTCAGTCTTACGATGAAAAAGAACGTGGGGGGTTAACATTCGGGCCCACTTCACCATTTCTGAACATGGAACAGGGCCCAAACAACAGAGGGAGGGAGGGGGGCTAAATGTACTTTTGTTGTTGTTCTTTTACACAAAGCAGCAGCAAAACATGATTTGGGCATCTGGCCTAAAAGTGATGGCCCTGTTCAGTTGGCAAAGTAGACAGTTTGCTTTGTAGGGCTGTATGTATCGTTGGTGCCACAGCTCCTTTAAAGACCCTGGGCCTACTTGCTGTGCCTGTGTTGCCTTGGTCCTCAGAGCAATGGACCAAGGGAAGGGAAAATTGAAGCGCAGGAGACAACTTGATTTGGGCATCAGAGAGATGGGGGTGGATGATGAGAGATCAGAGGGAGAGAGATGAGGTGAGATGGGAGCCCATGTTGTTAACAAAGGTCAGAGGCGACAACAAGTTAGTAGCTATCATTAGTGAAGCAGGAGTAGTGATGCTTTTGCCCAGGGGCCCATTGCATCACAATTATGAATGTTTTACTATATAAAATGGGCATGAGGGCTCATTTTCCGTGCTAGCATCAGGGCAGATGGCACCCTTGGTGCAAAAAGGGGCAGCATGCAGTAGCTCATTTTTTTTTTCAGAAAGAGCCTGAGCTTGTTTTGAGATTGAAGTGATGGTCAGACATGGTGGGGAATGAGTGAAAGAAGAGGAAATAGCCAGCTTCTCAGGGCTACTTCCATGCGAGGGATGCCCGTATGACCACCCGCGCAGCCCTAGGACCGCCACCTCCACTGGGCTAATAATGTATGAATGCAGGAGGCCTGCAAGGCCCCCCTGCAGCCTAGGGACCGCCACCTCCCCAGGGGAATAAATAATAAATGCAAATGCAGGGGGGCCACACTGCCCCCCTGCAGCCCCAGGGACAGCCACCTCCCTGGAGCAATTGCTAATAGGAATGCGGGGGCCCAATAGACCCCCCCACAGTCTGGGGACCACCACCTCCCCTGGGCTCAAATTATATATATATGCAGGGGGTCCATTGCGGACACCCAGCCCTGGGGTCCACCACCTCCCTGGGGCAAATCTGAACAAGGAGGGAGGCCATGCTGCCCCCCTCGTGGAGCCCTAGATGGCCCTGGGAACCACCACCCTTCAGGGCCGGCTCCAGCATTGTCCCGGGGTGCACACCCCTGGGACATTACAGTTTGCTATGGCATGGTGGGAGCACTGCTCTCGCCATCCCATAGCAAACAGTGCTCTGCTTTGAACAAGCGAGAGCATTTTGCTCTTGCTTGCTCAAAGCCAAGCACAATTTGCTTTTACACACAGGGAGCTGCATGTTAGCAGCTGCCTATGTGTAAAAGCAATGCTGGATCTCGCAGGACACGGGCAGCTGGCAGGGACTGCAGTGGCCTTCAGGCTCCCCCCACAGTCCCCATCAAAGGCAGTGGGTGCCCTAGTTGGGATCAGGGCACCTCCACTACAGGCCGGGACCCGGGATCCCTGGGGCTAAAATCGGCCTGGGAGGGTGGCAGCACGGCCCCCTCCCATTACTTAAAAAATGTATTTTAAAAAAAGGCTGGGCCCGGGGATGGGGTCCACAGGGGGCTGAAATTGACCCAAGGAGGGGGGCCATGCAGCCCCCCTCCCTTAAAATTCTTTTTTAAAAATGAATAAAAAAACTCTGGCAAGTTGCCGGAGGCCAAGCCCCCTTCACCACCACTCTGCAAATGCGCCTTCTGGTGCAGTGGTGGTTAGAGGATGAAGTCCGCTTGGATGCTAAGGGTCTTTGGGGTCCAGGAACCCCTTCTGTTACCTCCAGTAAGTTCCAGACAGTGGGATTGCTGAGAGGACTTGGAGGCTACGCACCTTTCTCCACCACTCGCCAAACCCACCTCAAGGCGTGCTGCCGGTTAGGGAAAGAATTCCACTTTACTCCTGAGTGCCTCAGGACTAAAGTGGACTTCTTGCCCCAACCAGTAGTGCGTCAGGAGGCATGTTTGCAGAGTGTTGGAGAATGGGGGCATGCCCACCGAAAACCTCTCAGCAAATCCACTGTGTGGGACTTGCTAGAGGTAACAGGAGCGTAGTTGGCCCCCAAGGACCCTCAATAGCCAAGGGACAGGAGGAGTAGATGGCTCCCAAGGACGTCCTTGGGGGCCAACTGCCCCTCCTGTTACCTCCAGTAGGTCCCACACACTGGGATTCCTGACAGCTAGTCAGAGGCCTCACCCCCTTTCTCCCCCACTCTGAAAATGCGACTATTACTTAAAAAACATAGAAATTCACTGAAAAAAACCAAAGGTCACAGGGACGTTATAGTTAAATACAGTTACAGTAGATTCAGAGCTAGTAAGAGGCCTCGCCCCTTTCTGTCCCACTCTGCAAATGCGACTATTACTAAAAAAACATCGAAATTCACTTAAAAAACCAAAGGTCAGAGGGATGTTATAGTTAGGAATTAGCATTTAAAAAACCTTCGAAATTCACTGAAAAAACCAAAGGTTACAGGGACGTTATAGTTAGGATATGGAATCGAAAAAACCTTCGAAATTCACGGAAAAATCTAAAGGTTACAGGGACGTTATAGTTAGATTCAGGTTTTGCTTGTACAAAACCCATGAAATTCAGCAGTTATAGTTAGCTGAGCTAACTATAACTCGCACCCCCCACAGTGCACTGCTTATAACCTCACATATCACATCACTCATGACGTGGTCAGTGACATCACAGATGATAGCTCAAATGACATCGCTGATGGCCTCATCTACAGAATCACTGCCGCTCCCACTCACACCCCCATAGAACCTTTGATACACCCACTTCCACTCCCACACAACCATTCACAAACCCATTCAGACTCATGCCAGTACTTACACACCCACTCACTGATTAATAGATCTACACACACATCCACTCACTCAGCCATACAGCCACTCATACAACCACTCAGTCACTTATACAGCCACTGACATACCCACTCATATACCCATACAGCCACTCACACAGAGTCAGTCACCCATAAAGCTACTCACACACCTAATCACTCACCCATACAGTTAATCACATAGCCACATACTCATACATACAGATAAATACACACCCATTCACTTACTCATGCAGATACTAACACATACTCACTCACCTACACCTATACAGTCACTGACACAAGCACACACTCACCAATACAGCCATTCTCAAATTCAATCATTCACCCATACAGCCATTCATATACCCCATCACTCACCTGTACTGCCTTTCACATACCCAGTTACTCACCCATATACCACTGACAAATCTACGTACTCACCCACACAACCATACACACAGCCATACACACTCACTCACCCATACAGCCCCTCACACATGCACTCACTAACCCATACAACCACTGGTTCACCCACTCACTCATCCATACAGGCAGTCACACACCTCATCTCCCACCCACACAGACACTCAGACAACCATACAGGTACGCAGACAACAAATTACTCACCAATAATACAGCCACTCAGATACCCAATAACACACCCATACAGCCATTTGGACACCAACTTACTGACTGAAACCGACATTCACACAACCTGTAACTCACCCATACATTCACTGAGACACCTAATCACTCACTTATACAGTCAGTCACGCAGCCACTGAATCATCCATACAGACACTCATATACCCACTGGTTCACCAATACACCCTGGTATATATATTTAACATTGACAAACTTTTTAAAAACACTTACAGTCACTGGATGATGTCATCAGTGGTGTCATTTGAGATTTCATCAGTGATGTCATTGACTATGTCATGAGTGATGTAATATGTGAGGTCATAAGCAGTGCATTGGGGCGCAAGCTATAGTTAGTTCAGCTAACTATAACTGCTGAATTTCACTGGTTTTGGTTTTTCAGTGAATATATATATATATATATTCACTGAAAAAACCATAGGTTTCAGGCACGTTATAGTTAGAAATTAGCATTTAAAAAACCTTTGAAATTCACTGAAAAAACCATAGGTTTCAGGCACGTTATAGTTAGAAATTAGCATTTAAAAACCTTAGAAATTCACTGAAAAAACCATAGGTTTTAGGGACAGTTATAGTTAGTTGGACATTGCACTCGTACAAAACCCGTGAAATTCCCCGTTATAGTTAGTTCAGCTAACTATAACTCGCGCCCGCAATGCACTGCTGATGACGTCACATATTACATCACTCATGACATGGTCAGTAACATCACTGATGACATCACTGATGACATCTCAAATGACATCACTGATGACATCACTGATGACATCATCCATGTGAAAATTTCATGCATCTTCTCACACCCTAATATAACTTTTGATACACCCACTCTAAATTACACACTACCATTCTCAAAACCATAGACACTCCAACACCAATAACTACATACCTACTCACTGATTCTTAGGTCTACACACACATCCACTCACTCACCCGTACAGTCACTCATACTTACGGTCACTCAGTACAGGACTATCATATGCACTCATACACCTATATAGACACTCACACACCACCACTCATCCATAGAGGTACTCACACACCTAGTCAGTCATGCAAATAATTAATCACACTCCCATTTACTCAGATGTACAGTTATACACACACCAGCTCAATTACTCATATAAATACTAGCACATTCTTACGCTCTTATACAATCAATGATACAAGCACACACTTATCCATACAGCCACTCTCACAATAACACACTCTCATTTGTAGCCAATTATGTACTCCAACACACATATATACTACTTTTCACATATGTAGTTACTCACACATGTAACACTGAGATATACATTCACTCACTAACACACCCATACACACACTCACCCACCCATACAGTCCATCACAGATGCACTCTTGAAACCATGCACCCAGTGAATCACCCAGTCACACATCTATGCTCAGAGTCACACACACCCCACCCACACAAACAATCAGGCACCCATACAGATACTCAGACAACAAATCAATAACCCATATAGACACTCATGTAGCTATTCACAAACCCATGAGCCGCTTACACACCAACAGACACACGGATACAGACATTCACACAGTTTAGTCACTAACCCATGCATTCGGTAAGATACGTTTAATCACTCACTTATAGAGTCAGTCACGCACCTACTAAATCATCCATTCAGACACTTATACACCCACTCATTCTTCAATATGCCTTTCCCTATATATATTAAACATATTTCAACTTTACAGAAACACACAGTCACTGCATGATGTCATCAGTGATGTCATTTGAGATGTCATCAGTGATGTCACTGACCATGTCATGAGTGATGTAATATTTGACGTCATCAGCAGTGCATTGCGGGGGCGCGAGTTATAGTTAGCTGAACTCACTATAACGGGGGAATTTCACGGGTTTTGTACGAGTGAAATGTCCAACTAACTATAACTGTCCCTAAAACCTATGGTTTTTTCAGTGAATTTCTAAGGTTTTTTAAATGCTAATTTCTAACTATAACGTGCCTGAAACCTATGGTTTTTTCAGTGAATTTCAAAGGTTTTTTAAATGCTAATTCCTAACTATAACATGTCTGAAACCTATGGTTTTTTCAGTGAATTTCAAAGGTTTTGTAAATGACAATTTTTAAATGTATTAATTGTTATATTTATTTTTTTGATACTGATTTACTACATTTTTTAAAACTATTTATTTTTAGATATTTTATTTTTAAATTACATTGTAATTACATTATACATTACATTACAAAATATACTTTCTCAGAATGAATTACTTTAGTTTAAATACTTTGCAAATAGGCAATAGACTTTTAAGTACAGTAGTTACAGTTTTTGCAATGGGCAACACAATTTCAAACAATGCAACATTGAGCTCAATGTGAATTTCTAGTTAAATGCAATTAGTTACTTTATGGATTACTTTTCTAACCACAGGACTGGATCCTAGATTCAGTCCTGGGACATCTCCTGTAAACAGTTGAGTAAAAGCGTTTTGGTTACAGCAGTGATTTTTAAGGAATATTATTGTATTTTAAAAGTTGACACTTAGAAACTTCTTCACATAGAATCACCAATGTTATCCTATGGGAGGAAATTCACTTAGCAGGTAAGTAGTGTTATCGTTACTTTTTCTTACTCAGTGGTGGATCCTGGATCCAGCACTGGTGCATCTCTTGTAAACAGTTGAAAGAATGCGTTTAAGTCATACAGGCGATTTTTAAGGAATATTTGTAGTTTGTGAAAATCGACACTTTGAAACTTTTCTGCTGAAAACCAGACAATGGATTCCTATGGAAGGAAATACAAGTTACTGGTAAGTACGGTTAGAATTACTTTTCAGGATCAGTACTGGGCTCAATGATGCAGCACTGAGGTCTCTCCTGATAACAGGTGAGTAAATTGGAATTCGTAGTTCAGCTGATTTTAGAGGAATATTATAAAGTTCCAAAACTCCACACTTAGAAGAATTTCCACAGAAACCAGTCAATGTTAGCCTATGGAAGGAAATTCAAGTTACTGGTAAGTACGGTTAAAATTACTTTTCAGGATCAGTACTGGGCTCAAAGATGCAGCACTGAGGTCTCTCCTGAAAACAGGTGAGTAAATCGGAATTCGTAGTTCGGCTGATTTTAGATGAATATTATAAAGTTCCAAAACTCCACACTTAGAAGAATTTCCAAGTGAAACCAGTCAATATTAGCCTATGGAAGGAAATTCAAGTTACTGGTAAGTACGGTTAGAATTACTTTTCAGGATCATTACTGGGCTCAAAGATGCAGCACTGAGGTCTCTCCTGATAGCAGGTGAGTAAATCGAAATTCGTAGTTCGGCTGATTTTAGAGGAATATTTGCACAATGGTGAAGGAAGGGGGTGGGACCTGAGGTGACATGTCTGCAAACACGCCCTGTGGCGCGTTTTAAGTTGGAGAATTAATTCCTCCTCATTCCCGAGGGTCCCTAGGGGCCAACTAGCCCACCAGATACCTCCAGTATGCGCAAGAGAGCTGCGTTGCAGAGAGGTGTTCAGAGGCCACGCCCCTTTTTACAACACTCTGCAACGCAGCTCCGTGGCGCTTACTGGAGGTACCTGGTGGGCTAGTTGGCCCCCAGGGACCCTCAGGATTGAAGAGGAATTAATTCCTGAACTTAAAACACGCCACGGGGCCTGTTTGCACACATGTCACCTGAAGCCCCGCCCCCTCCCTTCACCACTGTGCAAACGCGCCCTGTGGCGCGTTTTAAGTTGGGGGATTAAGTCCCCTTGAATCCTGAGGGTCCCTGGAGTCCAACTAGCCCACCAGGTACCTCCAAAAAGTGCCACAGAGCTGCGTTGCAGAGAGGTGTAAAAAGGGGCGTGGCCTCTGTACACCTCTCTGCAACGCCGGCTCCTTGTAGGACCCCCTGAGCAGGCCTAGGGGGTCAGGGTGTTTCTACCCTGCTCCCTTTTTGCGTTTTTCGCCCTTGTTTTTGTCTTTTCTTGTCCCTCGGTTCTACCGAGGGACAAGATGGCTGCCAACACTTCCTGGTTTGGATTGTTGACAGCCAATTAGCATGCAGCTCGTGGTCGGGAGGGTGCGCGGATCCACCGCGGCCATAGATATCGAAACTTTTATTTTGGATTTTCTCAGCAACTACTGAACGGATTTACACCATTTTTAAAAAGGGTGCTTTCTGAACCAAGCACTACCTTTTTGCCAAATTTGGTGTAATTCCGTTCAGCAGTTTTTGCTGTAGCCTTGCATAAAGTTTCCTATGGGAAATTGATTTTTTCACTCTTATTTTTTGAATTTCTCCGCAACTACTGAACGGATTTACACCATTTAAAAAAAGGTCGCTTTCTGAACCAAGCGCTACCTTTTTCCAAATTTGGTGTAATTCCGTTCAGCAGTTCGGGCTGTAGCCGTGGCTAAAATTTCCTATGGGAATTAACATGGAGAAAACACGTTTTGGGACCCCCCTTTTTTCTCGGCCCCTGCTTGATGAATCACCCCAAAACTTTCAAGACAGGAGCGGACGGGAGCGCCCCACTAGTTTTGAAAAATTTGCGATGATTCGTCAAACGACGCCAAAGTTATTGGGAATAGAATGTTACGGATTTCCTATGGATAATAGGTCCTAACTATAACTATCTACTGGCGACCGCCAGTAGATAATATATATATATATATATATATATTCACTGAAAAAACCATAGGTTTCAGATATGTTATAGTTACAAATTAGCATTTAAAAAACCTTTGAAATTCACTGAAAAAACCATAGGTTTTAGGGACAGTTATAGTTAGTTGGACATTGCACTCGTACAAAACCCGTGAAATTCCCCCGTTATAGTTAGTTCAGCTAACTATAACTCGCGCCCCCGCAATGCACTGCTGATGACGTCACATATTACATCACTCATGACATGGTCAGTGACATCACTGATGACATCACTGACCAGGGGGCGCGTTTGCAGAGTGGTGAAGGAAGGGGGCGGGGCCTGCGGGCCCGATCGTTTTTTTTTCCCTTGAAGGGGGGCTGTGTGGCCCCCCTTCCTTTTTCCTATTTTTAGGCCCTGGGGACCCCATCCCCCAGGGCCTTACCCCTTTTTTTTAAATTAAAATTAAAAAAAAAAAACGGGAAGGGGGCCGCGGGGCATGGCCTCTTTTTTTTTTATTTGGAGGGGGGCTGCGTGGCCCCCCTCCTCAGGCTATTTAAGGCCCCGGGGACCCCATCCCCCGGGGCCTGGCCTCTCGTTAGGGACTGTGGGGGTCCCCAAACCCCCACAGACCCGCCTGGCTCCCCGTGTCCTACGGGAGCCGGCATTGCTTTACACATGGGGAGCAGCTAACATGCTGCTCCCATGTGGAAAGCAATCAGCTTTGGATATTGAGGCGAGAGCAGGTTTCCTGCTCTCTCTTCCAATATCCAGCAGTTTGCAATGACAGGACGGGGCCGCGAGGCTCCCGTCCTGTCATTGCAAACAGCAGTGTCCCGGGGTAGGCACCCCGGGACACTGCAGGAGCCGGCCCTGGGGGTGGCGGTCCCCAGGGCCACCACAGGCTCCAGGAGAGGGGCCGCGCGGCCCCCTCCTTACATTTTGAAAGCCCCGGGGAGGTGGTGGTCCCCGGGGCTTGGGGGTCCAAACGGACCCCCATTGTAATTTTCTTAGTGCCCCGGGAGGTGGTGGTCCCGGGCGTGTGGAGGGCTGGAGCCCCCACACAGGTTAATCAAAATTACAAAAGAAGCCCCGGGGAGGTGGCGGTCCCGGGGCTGCGGGAGGGCTCAGAGCCCTCCCGCACCATTACACATAAAGCCTCGGGGGTGGTGGTCCCCGGGGCTTGGAGGCCCTTAGAGGCCCCCACACATAAAATTAACCCCCCAGCATGCCCCCGGGACTTGGCCCACCCGGGGGCCAGTTAACATCGAAGTGCGGGAGATTTTTCGGCAGGATTCGCGCACCCTGAGCGCATCCTGCCGATTTAAAAATTTTTTTTTTTTTTTGCCCAGGGGGTCCTTGTGGGACCCCTGAGCAAACCTAGGAGTCAGGGTGTTTCTACCCTGCCCCCTTTGTGCGCTTTGCGCACTTGTTTCTGTCCCTCGGTTCTACCGAGGGACAAAATGGCTGCCAACATTTCCTGAATCGGAATGTTGACAGCCAGCTGACAGCCAATTAACATGCAGCTCGTGATCGGGACGGTGCGCGCAGGGTGCGCTGAGGGTACGCGGACCCTACTCGGCCATAGATATCACTATCTTTTTACTTTTGATTTTCTCAGCAACTACTGAACGGATTTACACCATTTAACAAAAAGGGTTCTTTCTGAACCAAGAACTACCTCTTTGCCAAATTTGGTGTAATTCCGTTCAGCAGTTCAGGCTGTAGCCGTGTCTAAAGTTTCCTATGGAAAATTGCATGGGGAAAACGCGTTTGGGACCCCCTTTTTCTCGGCCCCGCTGACGAATCCCCCGAGACTTTCAGGGTAGGAGCGGACCGGAGCGGGCCATAAAGTTTGAAACTTTTGCGAAGATACGTCAACCGGCAAGAGAGTTATTTCAAATAGAATGTCGCGGATTTCCTATGGATAATAGGTTGTAACTATAACTATCTACTGGCGACCGCCAGTAGATAATATATATATATATTTATATATATATATATATATATATATATATATATATATATATATATATATATATATATATATATATATATTACCTACTGGCGGTCGCCAGTAGGTAGTTATAGTTAGGACCTATTTTCCATAGGAAATTCACAACATTCTATTTCCAATAACTTTGGCGCCGGTTGATGAATCTTCGTGAATTTTTCAAAACTCGTGCGGCGCTCCGGTCCGCTCCTATCCTTAAAGTCTCGGGGTGATTCGTCATGTGGGGGCCGATAAAATAGGGGGTCCCAAAACGTATTTTCCCCATGCAATTTTCCATAGGAACCTTTAGTCGCAGCTACAGCCCGAACTGCTGAACGGAATTACACCAAATTTGGCAAAAAGGTAGCCCTTGGTTCAGAGTCGTGCCTTTTGGTTAAATGGTGTAAATCCGTTCAGTAGTTCCTAAGAAATTTTAAAAAGAATACACATATATATCTGGGCGGAGCCTAACCACACATGTCATCGTGAGATCTGATTGGCTGTCAGCACTTCATCCTGGAATTGCTGGCAGCCATCTTGGGACCAATATAAATGATAGTACCCCATTGAAATGCATTGTAGTGAATCGAAGATTTTGAGGGTTACCAAAAGGAGAACTATAAAGGGTGATAAAAGACTTTAGTTACATTAGAATTCATTTGTTGATGGTACCATACTAATTTCAGGAATTGTGGTGTGTTCTAAGGTGATTTTACCCTGTGAAAAACCTTCTGCTGGGATATCATGAATCATGTTTGAGAGAAAACTATTTTCACATGCTTGTCCCATGCAGTTTTGGAAGGTGCTCCAGAAGCTAAAATGAGAGCATATTTTCTGTAAATTCACATTATCTTTCTCAGTCATGTGAGAATGAAGTCTGACATTCTCAGTAAAACATGTACATCCAACAAGGGCAGAGACTGTCAGTTGATTCCTTTGTGTTCTACTGCAGCTTCCCAGAGTGTTCTAAAGAACAACTAGAGTGCTAACAGCCTTACTTATGACAAAAGTATGGCACACCTGAAGCCATTTTGATTGGAATAAACTGGTAACACTTAAAACATTTAATTTAAAAAGGAACAAAATGATGGGGTTCATTTTGTCATAGAAATTATGGTTAGTGCTGTAGAAAGAAAAATTAGGACATGTTTCAAGTGTGATCTGAAATATCTTCCTGTTATATTTCAACAGGAGCAGCCTGTCAGTTGATGCCTTTGTGTTCTACTGCAGCTTCCCAGAGTGTTCTAAAGAACAACTAGAGCGCTAACAGTCTTACTTACGACAAAATTATGGCACACCTGAAGCCATCTTGATTGGAATAAACTGGTAACTCTTAAAACATTTAATTTAAAAAGGAACAAAATGAGGGGGTTCATTTTGTCATAGAAATTATGGTTAGTGCTGTAGAAATAAAAATTAGGACATGTTTTAAGTGAGATCTCAAATATCTTCCTGTTATATTTCAACAGGAGCAGCCTGTCAGTTGATGCCTTTGTGTTCTACTGCAGCTTCCCAGAGTGTTCTAAAGAACAACTAGAGAGCTAACAGTCTTACTTATGACAAAAGTATGGCACACCTGAAGCCATCTTGATTGGAATAAACTGGTAACACTTAAAACATTTAATTTAAAAAGGAACAAAATGAGGGGGTTCATTTTGCCATAGAAATTATGGTTAGTGCTGTAGAAAGAAAAATTAGGGCATGTTTTAAGTGAGATCTCAAATATCTTCCTGTTATATTTCAACAGGAGCAGCCTGTCAGTTGATGCCTTTGTGTTCTACTGCAGCTTCCCAGTGTGTTCTAAAGAACAACTAGAGTGCTAACAGCCTTGCTTATGACAAAAGTATGGCACACCTGAAGCCATCTTGATTGGAATAAACTGGTAACACTTAAAACATTTAATTTAAAAAGGAACAAAATGATGGGGTTCATTTTGTCATAGAAATTATGGTTAGTGCTGTAGAAAGAAAAATTAGGACGTTTCAAGTGTGATCTGAAATATCTTCCTGTTATATTTCAACAGGAGCAGCCT
This sequence comes from Calotriton arnoldi, assembly GCA_963921515.1. Taxonomy (NCBI): domain Eukaryota; kingdom Metazoa; phylum Chordata; class Amphibia; order Caudata; family Salamandridae; genus Calotriton; species Calotriton arnoldi. The sequence goes on from CAWUFW010012191.1 coordinate 466,100, forward strand.
GTCAGTTGATGCCTTTGTGTTCTACTGCAGCTTCCCAGAGTGTTCTAAAGAACAACTAGAGCGCTAACAGTCTTACTTATGACAAAATTATGGCACACCTGAAGCCATCTTGATTGGAATAAACTGGTAACTCTTAAAACATTTAATTTAAAAAGGAACAAAATGAGGGGGTTCATTTTGTCATAGAAATTATGGTTAGTGCTGTAGAAAGAAAAATTAGGACATGTTTTAAGTGAGATCTCAAATATCTTCCTGTTATATTTCAACAGGAGCAGCCTGTCAGTTGATGCCTTTGTGTTCTACTGCAGCTTCCCAGAGTGTTCTAAAGAACAACTAGAGCGCTAACAGTCTTACTTATGACAAAAGTATGGCACACCTGAAGCCATCTTGATTGGAATAAACTGGTAACACTTAAAACATTTAATTTAAAAAGGAACAAAATGAGGGGGTTCATTTTGCCATAGAAATTATGGTTAGTGCTGCAGAAAGAAAATTTAGGGCATGTTTTAAGTGAGATCTCAAATCCTCTTCTATTTCATTAGAAAATTCTGACATGCAGACTGAAACAATCACTTTCAATACCAGCAGTAGACTTCCAGTTAACTCCCTGGTGAGCAGTAGCTTTACTACAGTGATCTAATGAACAACTAGAGTGCTAACATTCTGAATTTATGGCAAATGTGTGACACATCTGAATGCCTTCTTGATGGAATCAAAGTAAAAACTGAAAGCATTTCCTACTGAGGAGACTGCAGTAAATGACGAAATTAGGAAACTTCATAACAAATAAGTCTCCCAAGATGGCCACCAGAGAAAAAAGAGCCCAAATGTAGCACAAATATCACCCAGATGTAGCCCACATATAGCCCAATGACAGAAGTGTGCAAAACACTTTTTATTTTTAGTTTTTCTGCAGTTTTATATAGTGCAAACTGGTCAGGTATTGGAGCGTTACATCTTACTTGGACCCCTTATTGCGTATTTTGTACGAAGTACATGAGATTGATCTTGCGAAACATTGAACTTTACGATTCTGTTAACCTGAAGTTGCTCTGAACCGGGCTTTGTAACACCCGTTTTTACCTACCGGTTTTAATTAATTCTCACTGTATTGTATTAGGAAAGAGGATTTACTGTTTTTATGTACACTTTTATGATCTATGTTTCTAAATCAGATCAAATAAAGTTTAATGAATTCTATGGCAGGACGGAGGCGAGGATTATGCATATCTTTCCTCACTTTATTTGCATAGCAGTTCAAAGAAAACGTAACACAACAATCATTAAACAAAAGACTACACAACCCATGAACCATTAGGGGGGTAGTCTCCAAGGCAACTATAGTCCAATCATATCACAGTCCATCGTATTTAACATCGTGACGTCCCTTCCACTTCCTCTTTCTTCACTGCTCGTCAGTTAAGTGCATTCCTTACATTCTTGGCTTAATCTGACGTTGTTGCTGTTTGTATAGCGGTTTCTTGTGCACGTTATTAGCATTATTGCCTTGGTATTGTTTCATATTCCCTGCGCAGCAGGCTCTTGCTCGAGCGCGTTCTCCCCCTCGCAGTTTCTCCCGCTGTGTGCTCTGCGCGCGGTGAGATCCTGTCAGGCGCGTCTGGTCCGAGCGAGGCAGCTCCGTCGAGCGCTCCCGCTGGTCTTTATACGCGTTTGGGAATCCGGTCACTCCTTTAGTGTCCGCTTGATTCCCGACCAACCCTCACCTAATTTTGACACCGCTACGCGGTGATTTCCCCACACGGCCACGTTAGTGACCAGCGCCACCTGGTGGTGGTAATTGGTATTGCGCCTCAGTCTATTCTTATAACAGCTTCGGGGAAAGCCCAGCTGTTGGAGCACCGGCGAGGGGGCTGTCTTAAGGATTTTAAGGGCATTTGTTCTGTGCTCACACCCTCTGTTATCATGTCTTCTCCAGAAGACCATTTTTACTCCTCCTACCAGGAAGTGGAGGAGGAATGGCCCCCCAACTTCTCCCTCCAGCAGTGGACCAAGCCCTCTCTCTGGCTATTTCTAGGGCGCTGGCTCCTGTTACGTATCAGGTTGATAAGCTGGTGAAAAGCATCCCTGGGGTGTTCAGTGAACCAGATCTGGTGGTGGCGGGTCCAAGTAGCTCCCAGATGGGGAATAAAAGTGCTGTTAAGCATAACGCGGGGCACTTGGAAGGATTTGATAAACTTACGGAGACCTTCCTCAAGAGTGCGCGAACGCTAAACCATGCACCCTGCCGGGAGGAGGAGGGGCCCGGAGAAAATTGCGACACTGTCACCACTATTGTAGACCCCGACGGCGGGTTTCCCTTAGAGGGAGAGGGTGTATCGGAGGACGATTTCTCCTCCGATGAGGATAAGGACTCGGGGCGTCCCTGGCGTCCAGAGTCCCACTCCTCTCAGTCCCCGGTTGGGGACGGGGTCCACTTGAACATGTTCGAGCCTACCCAAATTTACCATCCTAGGTCGGCAGAGTGGACACCTGACGCCAAAGTGGCAGAGTATGTGGTGGGGAAAATCCATCAACCCCTTGAAAGGGAGGTCAGGAATAGGATGAGGGGAGAATGCCCCAGGCCCTCACTGAAGGGGAAGGTGGCACACACGCCTGAAATTGATGAGAAACTATGTACCTTTTTCTCCAAGTATATGAGGGATCCCAAGAAAGGAATTGATAGGTCTTGGACGTGGTAGGGCCCTTGACTCAAATTATTCAATTGACGGAGCGTTCCAAAGAGTCAGGATCCCCTTTGTCCACGGATATTGTGGCTGGTTGGGCGCACTACCCTAAACCCTAAAACACTACCCCCTCCACTACCCAAACACCACTGCACTACCCTAAACCCTAAAACACTACCCCCAGCACGACACCCTACACTACCCAAACATAACTGCACTACCCTAAACCCTAAAACACTACCACCAGCACGACTCCCTACACTACCCAAACACCACTGCACTACCCTAAACCCTAAAACACTACCCCCAGCACGACTCCCTACACTACCCAAACACCACTGCACTACACTAAACCCTAAATATACCCCCAGCATGACCTCCCACACTACACAAACACCACTGCACTACCCTAAACCCTAAAACACTACCCCCAGCACGACCCCCTACACTACCCAAACACCACTGCACTACCCTAAACCCTAAAACACTACCCCCAGCACGACCCCCTACACTACACAAACACGACTGCACTACCTTAAACCCTAAAACACTACCCACAGCATGACCCCCTTCACTACACAAACACCACTGCACTGCCCTAAACCCTAAAACACTACCCCAGCACTACCCCCTACACTACCCAAACACCACTGCACTAATATAAACCCTAAAACACTACCCCCAGCACAACCCCCTAAACTACACAAACACCACTGCACTACCCTAAACCCTAAAACACTACCCCCAGCACGACTCCCTACACTACCCAAACACCACTGCACTACCCTAAACCCTAAATCTACCCCCAGCACGACCCCCTACACTACCCAAACACCACTGCACTACCCTAAACCATAAAACACTACTCCCAGCATGACCCCCTACACTACACAAACACCACTGCACTACCCTAAACCCTAAAACACTACCACCAGCATGACCCCCTACACTACTCAAACACCACTGCACTACCCTAAACCCTAAAACACTACCCCAGCACGACCCCCTACACTACCCATATACCACTGCACTACCCTAAACCCTAAAACACTACCCCCAGCACGACCCCCTACACTACTGTACTACCCTAAACCCTAAAACACTACCCCCAGCACGACCCCCTACACTACCCAAACACCACTGCACTACCCTAAACCCTAAAACTCTACCCCCAGCACGACCTCCTACACCACCCAAACACAACTGCACTACCCTAAACCCTAGAAAAGAAACCCCACCCCATGCCCAATCCCCCTTACCTCTCACTCCTCGTGGTTCCTCTCTCCTCGTGGTTCCTGCTTCACGTCGTCTCTGAGGGGCGGTGCACGTCGTTGTGAGGAAACGGAACAGCCTCTGTTTCCTTACAACGACATGGATCGTCTACATGTTTTTTAGAACGCATGGTCATTTACCATACATACCTTTACAACAAAATTCGTTGTAAAGGCATGCGTGGTAAATGACCATGCGTTCTAAAAAAATGCGTAGTAATGACTTTGTGATGTACAACGCATGCGTGGAAATGCATGCGTTGTAATGGTATCGCAAAGTAAAAAAGTCGTTGTAACGGCTGTTTACCGATCGAAGCTGGCCCCTGTTCTTCAGAGAGACATTTATTTGATTAATTAGGAGGAAGGAATGTGGTTTTTTTACCGAAAAGTGCATTCCCGGCTGTTGTATTGTGAAAGTGTCCGCGTGGCCTGGTTTCACTTCTGGTGAGAGAGTGGAAGAGTCTGTTTGGATCTAAAGGAGTTCTGTTGTTAGATGGGGCCGGTGCAACATGTCATCAGAAAACATAGCTAATGGAAAGCGTCCTCCCTGAAGTGTGGAGCAGTGCCATGAGAGGTCAACGAGTGTGCGTCCCACCGCAGTATGACCGTACCGCGTGACCAATGTGCCGCCTCCAGGGTACGGGAGGCAGAAGCGGCATCGCAGGTCCTCTTGAAGACCGTTGTAGCACTAATTCTACATTTTGGTACTAGGGCATTTTAACTTCGTTGTTCCTGCCAGATACAAAGAGAAGCGATACAAAAGGGGATGATGGACGGAACGTTTGAGCCAATCAAACACTCACCCCCAGTCAACTGAATCTGGGTTTAATCCATCATCATTCTTTAGCTCACTCCACCACCCCAGTTCAGACATGGCCATATGCAAATCAGTCTGACCCTGTGCCTCATGGGAACAGTCCAGCCCGAACTGCCAAGCCATGTCTTCCCTGGACCGGAAACAAGCATCCTAGGACCGGTTTCTGGCATTCCAGCCGTCATCAGCCAGGCTTGCTTGAATCCAGTGGCAAAGTGAGCAAGGGACCCACGTCTGGGCATACCCCCGCCAACTTAGGGCGAACAAAGCGATACAAAAGGGGATGATGGACGGAACGCTTGAGCCAATCAAACACTCACCCCCAGTCAACTGATCTGGGTTTAATCCATCATCATTCTTTAGCTCACTCCACCACCCCAGTTCAGACATGGCCATATGCAAATCAGTCTGACCCTGTGCCTCATGGGAACAGTCCAGCTTGTTTCCGGTCCAGGGAAGACATGGCTTGGCAGTTCGGGCTGGACTGTTCCCATGAGGCACAGGGTCAGACTGATTTGCATATGGCCATGTCTGAACTGGGGTGGTGGAGTGAGCTAAAGAATGAAGATCAGTTGACTGGGGGTGAGTGTTTGATTGGCTCAAACGTTCCGTCCATCATCCCCCTTTTGTATCTTTTTAGATACAAAGAGAAGAGCCTGTGTTATTCAGTGCCCTCGTTACCTTTTTTGTGGGTTGTGGTGCTTGTCACTTCGCTGCCCCGCCGGTACACACGACTGGGCACCCCACCTCGTGCGCCATCTGCAGGGCCTCTGCCCTCGGATCACTGGTTTCGGTTTCTGGAGTGGCAACATAAACAGTTGCTCCCAAAGGACTAGCCTGAACACTTAGGTGAATATCCCCTGCACCAGCATTCCACGGAAATTCTTTCCTAGCTCTCCCACGTCAACGAGGACGTCATAAGAGCACGGCTCCGCTCGCGACACCGTATGACGTCATCGGAGCCATAAGAGGACCTCGTCGGCGTGCTGACGTCAGTTCCACCCATTTTTCCGTGCCACTGAGGCAAACAGGGGACCGAGACATTTTCACATGTATACATAGTATAATAAATATATATATATTCACTGAAAAAACCATAGGTTTCAGGCACGTTATAGTTAGAAATTAGCATTTAAAAACCTTTGAAATTCACTGAAAAAACCATAGGTTTCAGGCACGTTATAGTTAGAAATTAGCATTTAAAAACCTTAGAAATTCACTGAAAAAAACATAGGTTTCAGGGGCGTTATAGTTAGTTGGACATTTCACTCGTACAAAACCATAGAAATTCCCCCGTTATAGTTAGTTCAGCTAACTATAACTCGCGCGCCCGCAATGCACTGCTGATGACGTCACATATTACATCACTCATGACATGGTCAGTGACATCACTCATGACATCACTGATGACATCTCAAATGACATCACTGATGACATCACTGATGACATCATCCAGTGAATGTGTGTTTTTCTGAAAATTAAATATGTTTTATATATGTATATCTCAAGGTCGATGGAAGAATAAATGGGTATATAAGTGTCTAAATGGATGATTTTTTTGTAAAATTGATTGTATAACTGACTAAGTGTATATTAGTGAATACATGGGTTAGTGAGTAATGTTTAAATATGAAAATATCTGTATCAGTCTCTCACTTTGTGTATAAGTGGCTGCATGGGTTGGTGAGTAGCTACATGAGTGTCTATATGGGTTATTAGTTGGTTTTTTGAGTATCAGTATGAGTGTCTGAGTGTCTGTATGGTTCGGTGGGGGTATTACTTAGTGCATAGATGCATGAATGAGTGACTCACTGTTTGTATGTGTTGAAGACAGCATGTGTGCAGGACTGTATAGGTGGATGAGTATGTGTATGGGTGTGTTAGTGAGTGAATGACTGTCTCAATAGTGTCTTTATGAGTAACTACATATGTTTTAAACTAGTATATGTGAGTATTGGTGTATATAAGTGAGTATATGTGAGAGTGAGAGATTGGAAGAGTTCCTGTACAAATAAGTAGGTGTTTCTATAAGTGATTGTTTAAGAGAGTAAGTATGTGTAAGTTTCTGTAGAAGTAAGTGTGGTAGTGTGTGTATAACTGTATATGCAAGTAAATGGATGTTTGATACTTTGTTTGCATGCGTGACTATGTGTGTGAGTAACTCTATGGATGAGTGGCGGTGTGTAACAGGATGTATAGGTGTATGAGTACATATGATGAGTGAGTACATGTATGAGTGACTGTATAGGGACTGTTGGTGAATGAGTGGATGTGTGTGTAGATCTTGGAATTACTGAATAGGTGTGTTGTAACTGGTATTGGTATGTCCATTGTTTTGAAAATGTTAGTTTGTATTTTTGAGTGTGTGTATCAAAGGTTATATTAGGGTGAGAGGAGGTCTGCCACTCTATCACAAGGATGATGTCATCAGTGATGTCATTTGAGATGTCATCAGTGATGTCATGAGGGATGTCACTGACCATGTCATGAGTGATGTAATATGTGACGTCATCAGCAGTGCATTGCGAGCGCGCGAGTTATAGTTAGCTGAACTAACTATAACGGGGGAATTTCTATGGTTTTGTACGAGTGAAATGTCCAACTAACTATAACGCCCCTGAAACCTATGTTTTTTTCAGTGAATTTCTAAGGTTTTTTAAATGCTAATTTCTAACTATAACGTGCCTGAAACCTATGGTTTTTTCAGTGAATATATATATATATAGGTATGTATGTATGCATGTTTGTAAGTACATGCACATATATAATTGTATAATATTTCATGAACCATTTTGCCCGGTGCACTTTAAATTGCAATTGTGCGCTTGACATTTTTATGGGCCCAAACATCCCTTGATGTATGTTTGTTTTGTTGGGCGTAACGAGCCCATAGGCTAATGTCCCCACCATAATATACATGGAAGAAGGAGGACATGCTTTACGAGCAGTGTTGATAGGAACAAGCTGGGTGAGTGGTGTTGGCAGAAAGGAGATGTTCTCATACGTCAGAAGCAAAGTATTCTCACTGGGCAAGCCTGAGACTTCAGTACTTAGCATGTGTATAGCAGTACTTCAGCAGACGTCTAGTTGACGTCTGCTGTGATCGACTTCTATTGTGTTTTGTGTTGTTATATTTTCTGGTTAGTTGAATGTTAGTGATTTTTGATGAGTTCCGCATGGCATGTTCCGTAAGGGGGGAATCTGGAAGGATTTTAAGCAGAACCGTATTCCTTCTAAAACGCGGGCGCTGCAGAAACCTCAAGAGATAATGATTCCCATCTGGACTCCAAGATATAGAAATGTATTCTATGGGACAAGCCATGCAGCAGGATTATTTGTCACAATATTGACTCCTGAAATATGGATTACAGATACATATGGATGACCATATTGGCTCCTGAAATATCACCAATGTAGTTTAGTGTATTTTGTCTATTGGACAAGCTAAGCAGCAAGGTTATATGTGACAATATTGTCTCTTGAAATAAAAAAGTACAAATATATAGGGATCCTAATATTGGCTCAAGAAATTTCAGCTAAGTAGTATAGTGTGTTTCATTTATTGGTCGAGCTGTGCAGCTAAAAGATGCAAACACGTTTCTGTTGAACAAGCTATGTATCACAGTAATGTGCTATAATATTGACTACTTAGATACTGTCATGGTGATATATGTGGATCATAATATTGACTCTCAAAATATCACCTAGTTAAGCATAACATTATTAACTCCTCTGTGATGATATTTTGTCCAGGCCTGAAAGTGCTTTGTTAGCCCTGAACTCCCAATCCAATTTAATCCAATCCCATTCCCTTCCGGCCTTGTCCAAAAGTCATGGAGGGTCTGGTGGGCCTTTCTCCGACTTTGCCCATGGGCCTGGATGGGTTGTTTTACCCTTGCAACCCATCATTCATTCCTCTGGCCTTGCCCATGGTCCTGGATGTTTTCTTTTTTTACCCTTGCAGCCCCATCGGTTATTCCTCTGGCCTTGCCCATGCGCCTGAATAGGTTGTTTTACCCTTGCAACCCATCATTCATTCCTCTGGCCTTACCCAGGGACCTGGATGGGTTGTTTTACCCTTGCAGCCCCATCATTCATTCCTCTGGCCTTGCCCATGGGCCTGGATGGGTTGTTTTAACCTTGCAACACATCATTCATTCCTCTGGCCTTGCCCATTGTCCTGGATGGGTTGTTTTACCCTTCCAGATCCGTCATTCTTTCTTCTGGCCTTGCCCATGGGCCTGGATTATGTTGTTTTACCCTTGCAGCCCAATCATCCATTCTTCTGGCCTTGCCCATGGGCCTGGATTATGTTGTTTTACCCTTGCAGCCCCATTATTCATTCTTCTGGCCTTGCTCATCGGCCTGGATGGATTGTTTTACCCTTGCAGCCCCATCATTCATTCCTCTGGCCTTGCCCGTGGGCCTGGATGGGTTGTTTTACCCTTGCAGCTCCATCATTCATTCCTCTGACCTTGCCCATGGGCCTGGATGGGTTGTTTTACCTTTTCAGCCCCATCAGTCATTCCTCTGGCCTTATCCAGGGACCTGGATGGGTTGTTTTACCCTTGCAGCCCCATCATTCATTCCTCTGGCCTTGCCCATGGGTCTGGGTGGGTTGTTTTACCCTTGCAGCCCCATTATTCATTCTTTTGGCCTTGCCCATGGGCCTGGATGGGTAGTTTTACACTTCCAGCCCCATTATTCGTTCTTCTGGTCTTGCCCAAGGGCCTGGATGGATTGTTTTACCCTTTCAACCCATCATTCGTTCCTCTGGCCTTGCCCATGGGCCTGGATGGGTTGTTTTACCCCTGCAACCCATCATTCGTTTCTCTGGCCTTGCCCATGGGCCTGGATGGGTTGTTTTACCCATGCAATCCATCATTCGTTCCTCTTGCCTTGCCCATGGGCCTGGATGAGTTGTTTTACCCTTGCAGCCCCATCATTCGTTCCCCTGGCCTTGCCCATGGGCCTGGATGGCTTGTTTTACCCTTGCAGCCCCATCATTCGTTCCCCTGGCCTTGCCCATGCGCCTGGATGGCTTGTTTTACCCTTGCAGCCCCATCGTTCGTTCCCCTGGCTTTGCCCATGCGCCTGGGTGAATATGTGATGTTACAACGCGATCAAAATGATCGCTGTATGTAACATCGCAGTTTTTACAACGCAAGTCGTTACAACGACTTGCGCTGGAGGGCGCTGGACTTAGGAGTAGTAAGATTTACTATTCCAACACCAGTCTACGTACAGTAGGGAAGGTGTTGGAATAGTAAATCTTACTATTCCTTAGGTTATAGCGCCCTCAGTGCAGAGTCGATGTAGCGCTTGCGTTGTAATGGCAGCGTTCTAAATGCATCGCGGTGTAATCACCGCGACGTAAAGGATGTTTCCCGCCTGGGTGGCTTGTTTTACCCTTGCAGCCCCATCATTCGTTCCACTGGCCTTGCCCATGCGCCTGGGTGGCTTGTTTTACCCTTGCAGCCCCATCATTCGTTCCCCTGGCATTGCCCATGCGCCTGGGTGGCTTGTTTTACCCTTGCAGCCCCATCATTCGTCCCCCTGGCCTTGCCCATGGGCCTGGGTGGCTTGTTTTACCCTTGCAGCCCCATAATTCGTCCCCCTGGCCTTGCCCATGGGCCTGGATGGCTTGTTTTACCCTTTCAGCCCATCATTCGTCCCCCTGGCCTTGCCCATGGGCCTGGACGGCTTGTTTTACCCTTGCAGCCCCATCATTCGTCCCCCTGGCCTTGCCCATGGGCCTGGATGGCTTGTTTTACCCTTGCACCCCCATCATCCATTCCCCTCGCCTAGCCCGTGGGCCTGGACGGCTTGTTTTACCCTTGCAGCCCCATCATTCATTCCCCTGGCCTTGCCCAAGGGCCTGGACGGCTTGTTTTACCCTTGCAGCCCCATCATTCATTCCCCTGGCCTTGGCCATGGGCCTGGACGGGTTGTTTTACCCTTGCAGCCCCATCATCCATTCCTCTGGCCTTGGCCATGGGCCAGGGTGACTTGCTTTACCCTTGCAGCCCCATCATCCATTTCTCTGGTCTTGGCCATGGGCCTGGATGGGTTGTTTTACCCTTGCAACCCGTCCTTCATTACTCTGGCCTTACCCAGGGACCTGGATGGGTTGTTTTACCCTTGCAACCCCATCATTCGTTCTTCTGGCCTGGCCCATCGGCCTGGATGGGTTGTTTTACCCTTACAGCCCCATCCTTCGTTCCTCTGACCTTATCCAGGGACCTGGATGGGTTGTTTTACCCTTGCAGTCCCATCCTTCGTTCCTCTGGCCTTGCCCATGGGCCTGGATGGCTTGCTTTACCCTTGCAGCCCCATCATTCGTTCCCCGGGCCTTGCCCGTGGGCCTGGATGGCTTGCTTTACCCTTGCAGCCCCATCATTCGTTCCCCGGTCCTTGCCCGTGGGCCTGGATGGCTTGCTTTACCCTTCCAGCCCCATCATTCGTCCCCCTGGCCTTGCCCGTGGGCCTGGACGGCTTGTTTTACCCTTCCAGCCCCATCATTCGTCCCCCTGGCCTTGCCCGTGGGCCTGGACGGCTTGTTTTACCCTTCCAGCCCCATCATTCATTCCCCTGGCCTGGCCCGTGGGCCGGGACGGCTTGTTTTACCCTTCCAACCCCATCATCCATTCCCCTCGCCTGGCCCGTGGGCCTGGACGGCTTGTTTTACCCTTGCACCCCCATCATCCATTCCCCTCGCCTGGCCCGTGTGCCTGGACGGCTTGTTTCACCCTTGCACCCCCATCATTCATTCCCCTGGCCTGGCCCGTGGACCTGGACGGCTTGTTTCACCCTTGCACCCCCATCATTCATTCCTTTCGCCTCGCCCATGGGCCAGGATGGCTTGTGTTGCTGCAACAAGATGGCTGCTCCCCCTCCTATAGTGTCCCATAGGTCTAGATAAAATAACAAAAACCTTGCAGAAAGGCCATGCGAGGTGTGCTGCAGCACATGACACCCACCAACCTCCTCCTTGATCAAAAGGTATCCTGCAGCAACCAGGAACTAACAGGTGTTCCCTGTCGCCATCACAACTTTCATTCTATCACTGGGGCTGCTGCTTCTACAAAAGTATCCCAGAGAGAATGGGGCATCTGATGGCGCCCAATGTGGCATGAACTAAGGGCCATTTAATGATATTCATGACGCGCTCTGCACAAGAGCACACCTATGGGTCATGTCCTCAGTGTCACAGGATTTCACTAATTAGCAGTACTTACCTAGACAAACAAACGATTGTGCAATGTCCGATTGACCCTGTCTCTGTAAACACAAGACAATCATTCATGTTTTACACGATCAGCCACACTCACTCACTCTAGTGTTCATAAATGCACTGGATCTTTCATAGTTCATGGCTAGGATGGAGTTAAGTTTACATTGCTGTCCGAACTGATGAACTTCTAGGCTTGTTATCTTTTAGCAATATTATTTCATCTGGCAATGGTTATATGATATGGGCTCATATACGGTTCTACGACTGTCGACGTCTTACGTGCCTGACCGAGCAGGCCATACAGAACACACAGACCTCCCACCCCAGCCTGCATGAGTGGTTGGACGGGCTCATTCAACCCTGAAAGGCCTCATAAAATAGTGCGAAAAAATACTGCCTCTTGGAAATGTGTCAAACCACAAACTATTGGAATATTTCATGAGTACCTCCTCAGAACTGCCTGTATAACCACGTTACTACTTTGTAGACAATATATTGATAACATGTTCTAGAAGTCCTTTTTGTTCTCTGTCCTTCACTGACCATGCCAGGCTGGTCTATGTTATATCCTGTTATGTTAGAAGCGGCGTGTCCAACTTGGGCCCAGGAGAGGGAAATCTAGCCACGTTTTCAAGATAAACCCTAGCTCTGAAAAAAGTTCCATTTAAATTCACTGGGGCCTATTCGCAAAGGCATTTTGGAGTGCATAAAGTAATATGGTACTCTTTTACATATCTTTGTGAACAAAACAGCTACAATAGAAACAAAATAGAAATATTCATGGAATAGTTATGTGCAATTTGCTATCCATATATAATGGTGTATCAGTACTCCATTGCTAGCCAGTTAAGTTCACTATTTAGAAATACCAAAACATGCATACATACAAATGGGAAGGACTGTGGCCTCTGTACACCTTTACTAACAGAGAGTCGATACACAAACAGTTACTCCTTTAGTACTATTTCCCATGCTCATATATGTTTTTAGGTCGAGCGCTGCTCGCTCTGCGAGGCATGCAGTAGTCGAGTATGCTGTGGAAGCCTCGCCTTCTCTCCGCCCATATTTTTGATTGGCTGGTGTCATTGTCCTTGGTAAATGCTGGCTTCCGATTGATAATGAGGCTTGTTAATCCCTCCTTGTTACCACCCTGTCGCCATTTGTTACCTCCCATGAGGACTGGATCTTTTACCTGTGGCGTTACACGGTCTCCTTCATAAGTCGGTAAGCACTATTTTTTTTTTTTTATTTGCAGTGCGGTCCACTTTCACTTTAGCGGGCGCGCTTGTTTATTTAATTAATTTGCCGCATGGGCCGAAAGGGAGCGTTTCTACTCACTAATCTAACAAACATTTGCAATGCAAGAGGTCTTGCATTTACGCGAGTTTGACTAATTGACATTGCAAATAACAATGCCTTTCATTTTTGTTTTCGGTTTTAAAACATAAATAAAAGGCATTGTCATTTACAATGCCAATAGCCTAAACTCCCGTAAATGCGAGACCTATTGCATTGCAAATGCTTGTTGTGACTGTGACTCTGTAAATGTATCTTCTTTGGAAACCCTGAAACTATGGCATGGACCTAGCCCAACTGGACCTAAGTTGGACACCAGTCGATTAAGTTAGATTCAGAATTTTAAGCAAATGGGGTCAGGTTGGGCCATGGCTGCGCTCCCTACTTATCTGAAAGCGCCTCTTCATTGTAGTTGCATTTATATAGAACTTACGGACCTTGATGAGGCGTTGAACCTGCGATCTGTCTTCCTTCAAAGACAACAAGAACAGGAATGCACTGGGCCGAAAGGACTCAGAATATATCCCATGAGCACTCAGCTCTTTGTAGTGCAGGGGCTGGGGCTGTGGGGAGCTGGGTGAGACATTTATGTGGCTTTTTAGGAACGTCCGAGGTCACGGTGGAGTCAGACCCCCTAAGGGAGGGAAAGGAAAAACAAAAGAGGTTTTAACAAAAACAATCTGGGCTCACTTCTACCCCTGACGGGGTCTCTCATGGGTCTTAAAATGAGAAACTTGCAAAAGCTGTTTTATTTTATATTTTGATGGGGGGGGGGGGGCTGAGAGTGAACGAGGCGTTGTTCTTTCTTTTTTGCTGAGGTTACGAAAATGATTCCCCGCCAGCCTGGTCGAGAGCCTGAGATCCGAGGTTTTATGGTTTGTTTTTAAAAAAGGTAATTAAGAGCACAGCGCTGGCCAGCTGGCCTCGTGGCTCCTAGGCCTGCAGCCCAGCAAGCATCCAGCGTCTTTCTTGATGTGGGAGCAGGGAGTGCTGGTCGGGAGCTAGCTAGGGATGAGGCGGCCTCCCAGCTGGGGCCATCGGGAACAGGCCATTCCAAGCCTAGTAGCCACGGCCGCTGCAGGTAAGAGCGGTGGGGCTGGCTGGGGGGATTTCGAGAGAGGACCACGAGGGAAAATTAATTATTTAAGCTTTGCTTATGGGTGTTGCATGGTGTTGAAAAACATAAACATTTCTCTACAAAATGACCCCTCACATCACCCGCATTAAAAATAAATGGAAGGAAAACTTTCTTTAAAACAATCTGTTTAAGAATTATTAAAGGTCATATGAGCAAGTCCCTCTGCAGAAGAGAGCTGGCTCTAACATGGGGCCCCCTGAAAGGCTGGGACACTGGGCCAGGGCCCACTTTGCCCATGTCTTAAAATGCCTCTGTGTGGCAGCCCAGAAGTGGTCCCTTTAAACACCCTTGCTCCCAGGGAGGAAATGTGGCCTAGTGGCTAGAGCTGGCACCCTTGGAACCATTGAACCAAGTTCAAATTCTGCTCTCAGCTCAACGTGTCGCGATTTTGGGTAAATCGCTTAAACTCCGCTAAAGGTGTAACGGTTTCCGGTTGTCCTTTAAAACGCCCTAATGGTCTCGGCCAAGTTCGCACTGGTTATAACTTCATAAAAAACATGCACTGGCAAAGCAAATAGGTCAAATAGAAACTTTTTCAGCAAAAAGCAGGCAATGTTATCCTATGGAAGGAAATTCAATTTACTGGTAAGTACGGTTAGAATTACTTTTCAAGGTCAGTGCTGGGCTAAAAGATGCAGCACTGGGTTCTCTCCTGATAACAGGTGAGTAAATCGGAATTCGTAGTTCGGCTGATTTTAGAGGAATATTATAAAGTTCCAAAACTCCACACTTAGAAGAATTTCCAAGTGAAACCAGTCAATGTTAGCCTATGGAAGGAAATTCAAGTTACTGGTAAGTACGGTTAAAATTACTTTTCAGGATCAGTACTGGGCTCAAAGATGCAGCACTGAGGTCTCTCCTGATAACAGGTGAGTAAATCGGAATTCGTAGTTCTGCTGATTTTAGAGGAATATTTGTATGTTTTAAAAATCGACACTTAGAAACTTTTTCAGCAAAAAGCAGGCAATGTTATCCTATGGAAGGAAATTCAATTTACTGGTAAGTACGGTTAGAATTACTTTTCAAGGTCAGTGCTGGGCTAAAAGATGCAGCACTGGGTTCTCTCCTGATAACAGGTGAGCAAATCGCAATTCGTAGTTCGGCTGATTTTAGAGGAATATTTGCACAATGGTGAAGGAAGGGGTGGGGCCTGAGGTGACATGTCTGCAAACACGCCCTGTGGCGCGTTTAAGTTGGAGAATTAATTCCTCCTCAATCCCGAGGGTCCCTAGGGGCCAACTAGCCCACCAGATACCTCCAGTATGTGCCAGAGAGCTGCATTGCAGAGAGGTGTTCAGAGGCCACGCCCCTTTTACAACACTCTGCAACGCAGCTCCGTGGCGCTTACTGGAGGTACCTGGTGGGCTAGTTGGCCCCCAGGGACCCTCAGGATTGAAGGGGATTTAATTCCCCATCTTAAAAGCGTGCCATGGGGCCTGTTTGCACACATGTCACCTCAGGCCACGCCCTCTCCTTCACCAATGTGCAAACGCGCCCGTGGCGCGTTTTAAGTCAGGGGATTAACTCCCTTGAATCCTGAGGGTCCCTGGGGTGCAACTAGCCCACCAGCTACCTCCATTAAGCGCCACAGAGCTGCGTTGCAGAGAGGTGTAAAAGGGGCATGGCCTCAGAACACCTCTCTGCAACGCAGCCCCTGGCGCATACTGGAGGTTCCTGGTGGGCTAGTTGGCCCCAGGGACCCCCAGTATTCAAGGGGAATTGTTCCCCTCTGCAAACGCGCCAGGGGGCGCGTTTGCAGAGTGCTGAGAAGGAGGGCGTGGCCTCCGGCGCGATGCCGGATTTTGGGGGATTTTTTTTTAAAAGGGGGCTGTGTGGCCCCCTTCTTTGTAATTATTTTGGGCCCTGGGGACCCCATCCCCCAGGGCCTGACCCCCTTTTATTTATTTTTTTAAAAATGTACGGGAAGGGGACCGAGTAGGCCCCCCTCCCGTGGCCATCCCCCGGGTCATTGCCACCTTATTTTTTTTTTAATTTTCATGGAGGGGGGCTGCGTGGCCCCCCCTCCTCAGGCCTCCTTTTGCCCCGGGGACCCCATCCCCCGGGGCAGGCCTTTATTTTTTTTATTTTTTTTTTGGGGGGGGGAGGGGGGCAGCGTGGCCCCCCTCCCGGGCCACTACTTGTGCTCCGGGGAGGTGGTGGTCCCCGGGGCGTGTGGGGGGACTGGAGCACCCCCACACAGTTCATAAAAATTTTAAAAAGAAGCCCCGGGGGTGGCGGTCCCGGGGCTGCGGGAGGGCTGAGAGCCCTCCCGCACCATTTTTAATTAAAGCCCCGGGGGTGGCGGTCCCCGGGCTTGGGCCTTAGAGGCCCCCATAAAAGCTAAACCCACCCCGCATGCCCCCGGGACTTGGGCCACCCGGGGGCAAGTTAGCATTGAAGCGCGGAGACCGCGCTTCGATTTTTTTATCAGCGGGATCCGCGCACCCTAAGCGCATCCCGACGATTTAAAAAAAAATTATTTTTCTGCCCAGGGGTCCTTGTGGGACCCCTGAGCAGACCTAGAGGTCAGGGTGTTTCTACCCTGCCCCTTTGTGCGTTTTGCGCACTTGTTTCTTGTGTGTTTTTTTTAATCGGCGGGATCCGCGCACCCTAAGCGCATCCCGCCGTTTAAAAAAAAAAATGCTTTTTTCTGCCCAGGGTAGCCCACCAGGTACCTCCAGTAAGCGCCACGGAGCTGCGTTGCAGAGTGTTGTAAAAAGGGGCGTGGCCTCTGAACACCTCTCTGCAACGCAGCTCTCTGGCGCATACTGGAGGTATCTGGTGGGCTAGTTGGCCCCTAGGGACCCTCAGGATTGAGGAGGAATTAATTCTCCAACTTAAAACGCGCCACAGGGCGTGTTTGCAGACATGTCACCTCAGGCCCCACCCCCTTCCTTCAACATCGTGCAAATATTCCTCTAAAATCAGCCGAAATACGAATTCCGATTTACTCACCTGTTATCAGGAGAGACCACAGTGCTGCATCTTTGAGCCCAGTACTGATCCTGAAAAGTAATTTTAACCATACTTACCAGTAACTTGAATTTCCTTCCATAGGATATAATTGCCTGCTTTTTGCTGAAAAAGTTTCTAAGTGTCGATTTTTGAAACTTACAAATATTCCTCTAAAATCAGCAGAACTACGAATTCCGATTTACTCACCTGTTATCAGGAGAGACCTCAGTGCTGCATCTTTGAGCTCAGTACTGATCCTGAAAAGTAATTCTAACCGTACTTAACAGTAACTTGAATTTCCTTCCATAGGCTAACATTGACTGGTTTCACTTGGAAATTCTTTTAAGTGTGGAGTTTTGGAACTTTATAATATTCCTCTAAAATCAACCGAACTACGAATTCCGATTTACTCACCTGTTATCAGGAGAGACCACAGTGCTGCATCTTTGAGCCCAGTACTAATCCTGAAAAGTAATTCTAACCATACTTACCAGTAACTTGTATTTCCTCCCATAGGAATCCATTGTCTGGTTTTCAGCAGAAAAGTTTCAAAGTGTCGATTTTCACAAACTACAAATATTCCTTAAAATCGCCTGTATGACTTAAACGCATTCTTTCAACTGTTTACAGGAGATGCACCAGTGCTGGATCCAGGATCCACCACTGAGTAAGAAAAAGTAACGATAACACTACTTACCTGCTAAGTGAATTTCCTCCCATAGGATAACATTGGTGATTCTATGTTTCACCAAAGTTTCTAAGTGTCAACTTTTAAAATACAATAATATTCCTTAAAAATCACTACTGTATCCAAAACGCTTTTACTCAACTGTTTACAGGAGATGTCCCAGGACTGAATCTAGGATCCAGTCCTGTGGTTAGAAAAGTAATCCATAAAGTAACTAATTGCATTTAACTAGAAATTCACATTGAGCTCAATGTTGCATTGTGTTTGAAATTGTGTTGTCCATTGCAACAACTGTAACTACTGTACTTAAAAGTCTATTGCCTATTTGCAAAGTATTTAAACTAAAGTAAATCATTCTGAGAAAGTATATTATGTAATGTAATGTATAATGTAATTACAATGTAATTTAAAAAATAAAATATCTAAAAATAAATAGTTTAAAAAATGTAGTAAATCAGTATCAAAAAAATAAATATAACAATTAATACATTTAAAAATTGTCATTTACAAAACCTTTGAAATTCACTGAAAAAAACCATAGGTTTCAGACATGTTATAGTTAGGAATTAGCATTTAAAAAACCTTTGAAATTCACTGAAAAACCATAGGTTTCAGGCACGTTATAGTTAGAAATTAGCATTTAAAAACCTTACAAATTCACTGAAAAACCATAGGTTTTAGGGACAGTTATAGTTAGTTGGACATTTCACTCGTACAAAACCCGTGAAATTCCCCGTTATAGTTAGTTCAGCTAACTATAACTCGCGCCCCGCAATGCACTGCTGATGACGTCACATATTACATCACTCATGACATGGTCAGTGACATCACTGATGACATCACTGATGACATCTCAAATGACATCACTGATGACATCACTGATGACATCATCCACGTGATAATCTGATGCACCTCCTCACACCCTAATATAACCTTTGATACACCCACTCTAAATTACAGACTGCCATTCGCAAAACCATAGACACTCCAACACCAATAACTACATACCCACTCACTGATTCTTAGGTCTACACACACATCCACTCACTCACCCGTACAGTCACTCATACTTACGGTCACTCAGTACAGGACTATCATATGCACTCATACTCCTATATAGACACTCAAACACCGCCACTCATCCATAGAGGTACTCACACACCTAGTCAGTCATGCAAATAATTAAACACACTGCCATTTACTCACCTATACAGTTATACACACACCAGCTCACTTACTCATACAAATGCTAGCACATTCTTACACTCTTATACAATCACTGATACAAGCACACACTCATCCATACAGTCACTAACACAATCACACACTCTCGCTTATAGCCATTTATATGCTCCAACACACATATATACTGCCTTTCACATATGTAGTTACTCACACTTGTACCACTGAGATATACATTCACTCACTAACACACCCATACACACACTCACCCACCCATTCAGTCCATCACAGATGCACTCTTGAAACCATCCACCCAGTGAATCACCCACTCACACATCTATGCACAGAGTCGCACACACCCCACCCACACAAACACTCAGGCACCCATACAGATACTCAGACAACCAATCAATAACTCATATAGACACTCATGTAGCTATTCACAAACCCATGCAGCCACTTACACAGCAACAGACAGACGGATACAGACATTCACCCAGTTTAGTCACTAACCCATGCATTCATTAAGATACGTTTAATCACTCACTTATAGAGTTAGTCACGCACCTACTAAATCATCCATACAGACACTTATACACCCACTCATTCTTCAATACGCCTTTCCCTATATATATTAAAAATATTTAAACTTTACAGAAACACACAGTCACTGGGTGATGTCATCAGTGATGTCATGTGAGATGTCATCAGTGATGTCATCAGTGATGTCACTGACCATGTCATGAGTGATGTAATATGTGACGTCATCAGCAGTGCATTGCGGGGGCGCGAGTTATAGTTAGCTGAACTAACTATAACGGGGGAATTTCACGGGTTTTGTACGAGTGAAATGTCCAACTAACTATAACTGTCCCTAAAACCTATGGTTTTTTCAGTGAATATATATATATATATATGTTTGGATTTATATAACGCTTACTACCCCTGACGAGGCGTCAATGCGCTTTTTCTGTGAGTAGCACGCTACTCCGGAACCCATAAGGTGCAACAGATCACGCTTCCCTCATACACAGAACAGGTACAGCATAGACAGCGGAAAAATAAAGTTTCCTCCCAAACACACAACAGGTAAAGCTTGAACAGCAGCAGAGCAAGCTTCTCTCCTCAGCAGCACTGTTTGCAGACAGCACCAGTGCGACATTATCTTTCATACACAGGGAGAGATGGCATTGTCAACAATAGTGCAGACTTCTCCATCTCTCTCTCTATCACATACACGTGCACACACACACAAACACGCACATGCGCACACTCACACACACCTGCACACGCAGATGAAGAAAGGCGCACACTCACACACGCGCGCTCACTCACGCATGCGCACACACACACAAATGTGCACACTCACACACACACACACCCGCATGTGCGCGCACGCACACACAGATACACACACCAGACTGGTACAGCGAATCCAGCAATCCATACACATTGCGCATGCACAAAAATGCACACACACAGAAACACGCACACACATGACCTCAGCTTAAACAATCCTAATCAGTTAAAAAATGGGCAGTAATTTATTATAATCTTCACATACCCACGTACACAAACATACAACAGGACAGCACAGTACAGATAACTGCATCACACAGATCACTGCTGCAGCATTACTCAAACACAAGGCTGACACTATCATTACATTATTTTCTCATTGTGAGCAGGATTAACACACAGGCCATCCAGTACTGAAGTAAGGAGACCATGGGCTCTGGTGCAAGCAAGGAAATTGGCTAATTTGAATACTGTTAGGGTAGTAAAATATAGCAGTTGTCAGGGTTCAATGGGCCACTCTAGGCCCTGGTGCCACTGCACCTGCTACATCAATGGTAGCTATGTCCCTGAGGCCATCATTTTGAGGTTCAATTCCCTCATGACAGTAACACATGTGACCATCCCTGTCAGATTCACGAGGTCCAGGATAACTCGGCACACCCATTGTTTTTCACCCCGGGGCTGTGGACGCATAAAGCAGCCATTGTGTCTGGCTTAACCTACAGAGGGGATGAGGAATTACTGGGGGAATCAGAACCAACAATGAACATTTTTTTTAAGTTTTATGTAGCAAACATTTGGCCCAGGGGCATTAGAGCACTTTACAAGATAACCAGAAAAGTTACACATTATTTCAGGCACAGGGAAATAAAGTGATTTGTCCAGAATCACAGGATGTGGAGCCAAGGCTGGGATTCAAACTTGGTAACCCAGTTTCATACTTGGCCTCTACAATGTGTACCTCAACAGGTGATTGAACATCTTCCGTCAATTTTCCAAGTTAATTTAATAAAAATCCTATCTCTAAAAAACCTGGAGAAATTTTCTTGTGACAAACAATTTTATAGGCATTATTGAAGCAATCACTACTGTTTATGCCAATAATTAAAGCCTGACTCATTGCTTGCAATAGCTTTACATTTTCCTATTTATGATTGGCTTTTGTTGACATAGTTAACCAGCCAAATGGAGGCAGCAGCAATCTGCATACAAAAGGACCAGTGCGCCATGCTGGCACCAGTAGGCACTGGAGCATGGTGCACTCTTTGAAGAAGAGGTAGAATTAAAGGTATGTTATACCTCCTTATCCCATGACTTATTTTAATACCAATGCGACAGTTCCCCTTCAGTGGTGCTGAATAAGCAGTCAAAGCATTGATGGAAATTGCTGTTCGAGTATTTGAGAGATCATGTTTTGGGAATCATGACAGATCAACTTTACCTTCAGTGTTTACTTTTTCATTGTGCTCTTGGTATCCTCCAGGATGAACATGTGAGGGTGATGACTGCTGATGAAAAGCACAAACACAATCCACTGGATCATGTCTGTGGACCAAATGAGCGAGAACTGCCCTGGGTCGTCCAGAGAGATTCAGAGTTGGACAGCAGCATGGTTTGAATGCAGAGATGCACCCCATATTGGCTTGGCAATGGTGTGTTTGCAGCTTGAGCTCCCAGTGGCTGTCAATGTCCACTCAGCCTCCATTTTCCTAGAAATTTCACGAAGGCATCAGTGTTTCCAGGACTGCTGAAGCTGCACACCTCACACAGAATTGCACACAGATGTTGCCTCCTCTGGCATCATAGGCAACACTGATGTGAACTGCTCAGGTAGGACGTACCTAACATAAGCAGGCCGCTTATCACATCAGCTCTGTTCTTTGTACCACAGCATCCGATTTGTTCTTATGCCTCAGAAGGATCCAGTTTGTTCTAGCTGTCTCACCTCATTATCAGCAAACTCTTCAGTACATGGGCCACTGCAACCCTCTCCACCACCGTACGCCTAACAATAACACGGAAAGGTTACTGCAGGACCTGCGAAAAATCCCTGACCATGGCGCAGTGTTCCTAGTGGCCTTAGATGTCCTAGTGGCTAACAGAAGTGCGTTGGGTTCCATGTTTATTAATGCTATATAAGCCACTTAATGATACATTGTTAACCCCATTATTCACCTCGGTTCTTTTTGTTGGATTCTAGAGTTGTTTGAACTGCTAAGATTCTCATGGGTGATAGGTGTCAGCTTCGAAAAGAGCTGGCAGCAGTGTTCTACATTTCTCTTCAATCGTGTATGCATTATATTACCCACATCTTAATAACAGTATGAGACCTTCTCTACAGTGGCGACGAGGATGGGATTTTACAAAGGCCTGCTTTTTAGTATAAACTAGTGGAAAGTATCTTATCACACCTTAATGAGTTCTCGTCCCGGTAAGGAAGTAACCTCTAAGCAGATGCTTACGCAAATTATAAAATTGCTTTTGTTTTCTTGGTTCCTGATTTTAAACCCAACTTCTTACTAATTTCTAACTTTCAGCACCTGACAGAAACCTAGGGGTGGTCATAACTTGGGTAACTTGCTGTAGTGGAATTATGTGAAATTTAGGTAACATTACGCAAGATTATGCAGAATTACGCAAGGAGCATAACCCAGCATGAAGCATGTTTTCTTAGTACAAAATGCACCCAAAATGGAGCTGAGGATGCATTTTGAGAAACAAAATAGCACTTAATGCAGTAGAACACGAAAGGCAGCAGCTGCACATACTTTCCATGTTCGTTGTTCCTGAGCCCTTGCGGTTAGATTTTTGTTCCAAATTACTCATAATTATGCGAATGGTGTAATTTTCTGTCATTTTTCATCAAAAAAGAAAAGGGTAATTACTAAAATGACTGATCACTCCGACATAATTCAAATGTCATTCAGGCCTACAGAACACCCAGAGCATTCACACGACTCAATTTTTTGTCATAGCAATCTACATTCTTTTGCACAACAACACTTTCTATGTCTCTGTCTCTCACATCAGTATCTCAAACCCCCTTTCCTGGTGATGTTATATGCGTGGCAAATAAATACTACTAGACTGAGTGATTCCTTTGCATTTCCATTAAACAGGCTTTTGCACAAGCCTCTGCCATTCCACCTTAAGCATCAGACTTGCCATTCTCCATGATTTTAACACTGATTGAACAAGTCTGATCTGGCTTCAAAACTATCCTCCACAACTTGTAGGCATTGCAACTTTCTCGATCCATTGTGAGCCACATACTTCACTGGACCATGTTTTCTTAGTTGACCACAAGTTCATTGATGGCATGAAGCCATGCCAGTGACCTGGAGTTGCTACCATGGGCATAGATTCAGGTGAGGTTTAGGATGTTGCACATTTAGGTTGATCCAGGAGCTCACAGTTGGGTGTAGCACCGTCGGTGTCAGGATTCGCTCGAGATCAGAAGCTCTGCCGGTACAGGCATATATCACTGTGGCCATGTGAAGAGCTTGTTCAGACCAATCGTTGCTTCACCTTCCCACACACCACAGGCAGGAGTAAATAAAGAGGCTGATGAGCATCTACAGAGAGCTGATGGCTTCCAAGCATCTCTACCAATCAATGATGTTCTTCACACACTTCTCTTGATTATTTTTTACAGGATGCTTCAGGGCTCATAGACAGTGTTAAAGATCTTGCTTGTGATGGGAAGGGGAGTGCAGAGGAAATAGCAGTGGTCACCTATTTTTCAATTCTGATGATTTTTGGAGGGTTGTGACACAAGTTGCATACGAGTGCCATGAGTACTAATGCAAGCAATAAAAATGGACCCAGTTCCCCAAGTCGGGTAGTAAAAGACAACAATAATTTAGGTGCAGCGTGCCGCTTCTCACTCCTTGACCAAGGTATAGTTGGTGGAGGAAAGGGAGAGCAGGACAAAAGTACTTGGCGTCTCTCAATACATTTTTATGTTTTATTGGGGTAAGTAGGGAATGCATTTATGCTTCCAGCCTTTGTAGATCTTTTATACTCTTCTGATTTAGAGTTTTAGCAAGACTATCCTAAATTTCGGGCTTAAATTTAGCCAACGTGTTCCTCTGTGTGTCACTTGCCCTTCTCGTCATTAAAATCTATGCTCCTGAACGTTGGTAGGCACCTTTTGCTACTGTTAGTGAGTGAATGGGCGGAGCAGGTAGATTTTACTTGCCCCCAGAATCCTGTCCTACTTCCCAATGCAGAAAAAGTTCACAATAACATATTCCTATCTCCATCCTCTTCTCACACTCTGCTAATTGTAATCTGGTTTAACTCAGACCTCACATGCAAAATAACAGCCACGTAAAGCATACACACACACATGCGCACACATGCACACACACACACACATAGCAAATGCATTAGCTCACTAATCTATCTTACTGGCCTGCAGGTAATATTTAAATCATTACAGTATACACTAACATCCCAAGCTATCTCAATGGGACCCTCAAACCTGTCTGTAAACTTTTCAAAGGCGGGGGCGGAGCTAGTCAAGCCCAAAGATGGCCGCTTCTTGAGCGAGCTCCTTCAGTCGCTGCACTATCCTGCAAATTATCCTGCACCCAGACTCCTGCAAGAGACCTACATTTTAGCTCAGGTTGCGTCGTGGGGCTGTGGCCGTCCCTAGAACCCCTCATTGTGGCCTGAAACGGGCTGGACACGCCGGTAACGCGGCGCGGCCGGGCGGTGGAAGTGAGGCCTGTGGTGTGAGGACGTGTGCGGAAGCCGCGGTCTCGCGTTGGGACTGGCCGTGACGTGGAGCACGCAAGCGGCAACGGCCATCCTGCAGAGCGGAGACGGAATGCTCGCTGACCAGAGAGGTGTGGCGTGGGAGTGAGTACTGCCGCTTGCGGTGCACGGAGAATTAATTAGAGGCATCCTTTCCCAGCGCGGCCGGAGTTGGTCACCTGAAACCGGCGCCCCCCTCCAGGAAGGGTGAATATACCACTGAGGAGGCCAGTGGTCTGAAGCGGGCCCTGGGAAAAGAAGGCTGCGCAACGACTGGGCGGCACCAGCCACAGCGTACGCACGACTAAGGTACATTGAATATTGCCTGCTAAATATTGCCCGCAATACGGACACCACCGCCCGGCCCAGAGATGAATGCTTGCGCTTGTGTAAAGGCTGCGCCTCGCCACGCACATTAGGCGGTGAGCTGAGTTCGGGAGTGCAGGTGGGGACGCCGGAGAGGGTTTTTCAACTTCCATAAAGCACCCCGCATCGAATTTTATTTGCCCCCAGCTGTGGGCTGCGCCACAGAAGTGTTATCGACTCGGCCCATGAAATACAAGGGGGAATAACACGCGACAGTCGCTGAGTACAGCAACTACACATACCACCTCCATAAAACACAGTGCCAGTGGCTGGAGGGGCTGATGCGAAGCCGTGCTGGGACTGGTGAACTAGATTGCGCAAGGTGCAGCCGAGCATTGTGCTGAAACTCCACCAGCGTGAGTGGAGTCAGGGTCCTGGACAGTGTCATATAGGAGCTGTAATACTGCAGCACTGCTGGTTATTGATTGTCCATTTCTCACGATTGCTCGGCGCACTGCTGACTAACCAGGACAGCGCCCAGGATGGACAATACACTTCAAGTACACTGCTTGTGTCATATACAGGTATTCTGCAAGATAAGACAGGCAGGCCCTAAATGGACTGTTTGTACAGCGCACGGATACAGGAGTAAGATACCAAATACTGCAGCAAACATCACTTTGCAAGCCACGAGGGCATGTGCGCTGTCTAGCCACCTTACATAACAAATAGGGAAATCATGGGGAAAACAGACAGGACTCAATCAAAGCTTCAATTCGAACAACAGAAAAAGGTACTTGAACACAGCCAAGATGGCCACCCACCTGCACTGAATGCAGAAATGTCGGCGGGCGCTGAAGCTGCTGGAGACGTGCAATCAATGTTCGCCACGATCCAAGCCACCCTATCCAATATAGATGGGAAAATAGACACCCTCACTTACAGAGTGGATCGGATGTCTGAAAGGCTGGATAGGCATACAGAGCGCATAGACATGGCTGAACGTAGAATCTCCGACGCCGAAGACACGCACCAACAAATGGACACGAGGCAAGGGAAAATGGACAAAGCCTTGGCAACCCTACTGGCAAAGGCTGAAGACTCTGAGGCGCGCTCGAGACGAAATAACCTGTGATTTATGGGCATTGCCGAAACTACAAACACAGGCCCAATGGAAAAATACATTGAGACTCTGCTAACAACACTGTTTGGTAGGGAAATTTTTTCAGACGTTTTCATCTTTGAGCGGGCGCACAGGTCACTAGCCCCGCCGCCCCCACCGGGCGCTAGGCCGCGGCCGATCATTGCCAGACTCTTAAACTATCGCGATGCAGTGCTCCGTAAGTCTAGAGAGTTGGGCAGCTTAAAGCATGAAGGTATGGACATCTCCATATACCCTGACTTCACGCAGCAAGTCGAAGAAGCACGAAAGAAGTTCCTGCAAGTCAAAAAGAAGCTCCAGGACCAGAATATTCCTTATGCAATGATCTACCCGGCCAGGTTGCGGGTAACAGATGGAGGCAAGTCTACTGTGTTTAATGAGCCTAAGGACGTGATCAAGTTTCTGCAGCAGAGAGGCTCCCAGGCCCCTCGTAGGAAATCGCCGAGGGGAAGCCCGGACGAGCAGCAGGATACCTCTGATGTCGAATGACGAACTTGTCTCCACTGATGCCGAATAACGAACTTGTCCCCCCTGATGTCCAATAATGAACTTGTCTCAACAGAACTGCTTGTGTACAAATGTGTACAGGAGGACTATAAGAACACGTTTACGCCACTAGGAAGCAACTGTGAAGTACAGATAAGTGTATAATATGTATCTAGGTCACACTACTTCAGTAATGACAGTATGACACATGTTCATTAATGTTTAATTTGTTAAGGGGTCATATGCGGTTAAAGCTGAGGCTGGACAGGCCCCAGGCCCTACTGCTCATTGCAGGTTATTGAGTGCATTAGTTTGATGTTTTACCAAAGCGACCATCCGTGTGATTTGTATCACCAGATTATTCGGCTGGCAGCTCCCGCTAACCTGTGTGCACCACATCAAGTTAAAGTTTCTATTACGGGTGGTGGGAGGGGGAGGCGGGAATACTGTGGTTTGATGGGGATTGTCTTCGCTGTTATCGGGGTGGCGAAGTGGGAGGGGGGAGGAGGGGGTGAAAATGTGAGAAAATTGGTTGGTAGTAATATAGATGATGCCTTTTGCAACGGAAGTAGCATACTCATGAGACACAATGACGTTCAACTTAGCTACACATTAGAGAATGGATAACGGGACACGCACCACCAGACCACTGACACTTATGACATGGAATGTCCATGGCTTACAAAACCCGAAGAAAATCCGCAAGGTCCTTGCATATTTAGATCGCCACAAGGTGGATATTGCCTGTCTTCAGGAAACGCACCTAACTGATTACACAGAGGACAGAATAGGTAGGAGATGGGCAACCTACCGTTTGACCTCCTCATACTCCACATATGCCAGAGGAGTACTGCTCCTTATAAGGCGAGGCGTCCCCTTCACATTACTAGGCTCAATTAAAGATGATCAAGGCCGATATGTTATAGTCCAAGGCAACTTTGGAGGCACTGGCCTGACAATTGTGACAACTTACGGCCCGAATGTAGACGATCCTGTTTTCTTTGCACACATATGGGCCAAGCTGCGTACTCTCACGCCCACAGCAGTCATATGGGGTGGTGATTTCAATACATGTTTAGACCCCGCCATGGACAGGTCCAAAGGTAACGAGAGGTATGGGCGACAAGCAGCGAAGGCACTTAGAGAAGGCATGGCAGAATACGCAATGACAGATGTATGGCACATGCAACACCCATGCAGGAAGGAAGGTACCTGTACATCTACAACTCATAATACATGGTCCAGAATTGATTTCTGGATAGCCACGCAGGAGGTCTGCACATGGACCACTTCTTTAGCACACATGCCTAAGACACTGTCGGACCATGCACCAGTTCGATTAGAACTTGTTATTCCCACGCATACACCCAGACAGTTTACATGGCGATTACAACAAAGCGCGCTCCTTGACCAAGTATTCCGTTCCGAACTACGTCGGGCCATAGTGGATTTTTTCGAACACAACGAAGGCTCCGTGCGTAGTGCAAAGACATTATGGGAAGCCTTTAAAGTCACGATCAGATGTCATTGTATAGGTAAACATGCTGGGATTTTAAAAGATATCCAGCAGCAGTTGACCAGGGTTGAAAGAGACATCAAACAGTTAGAAACAGAATTCTCGGTCACGCAAGACCCCAAGCTACTAGCAGAAATCAGGTTGAAATTAGACACATACCATGACTTTGCAGATGACAAGATCAAGTATATTTCACGTAGATATACGGCGCGTAATTACGGGGAGGGGGGTAGACTGGGGCGAGCGCTATTACATAGATTACGCCCTGCATACACATCGACCTACATAACTCAAATCACGGACACGCAAGGTCAACCCGTATACAACACTACATCAATACTTGACTGTTTTTCAGCATATTATGCTGCACTCTACTCTGCATGCTCTGACACGACCCCTGAAGACATACACCAATATCTGGATGACGTTGCATTGGCATGGCTATCCGATGAACACCGGGAATATTTTTGTCATCATATCACTGAAGATGAGATAAAGGATGCGATTAACTCTCTCCCAAACAATAGGGCCCCTGGCTTGGACGGACTCCCTGGTGAGTTCTATAAAGAATACAGGGACTTATTAATCCCACACCTGGCAGAGATGTATGAGGAGGCCTATGAGGAGGGCATGTTACCGGCATCTTACGTGAGGCGCTGTTGATTACCCTCCCCAAGCCAGACAAAGACCCAGTGAAATGTGAATCTTATCGGCCCCTGTCCTTAATTAATATGGACGCTAAAATCTTGGCTAAAATTATTGCCACGAGGATACAGCCACTATTATGCAAATTGGTCATGCCGGATCAGGCTGGCTTTATACCAACTAGGTCTACTACGCAGAATCTGAAGACCATTTTCGCGTTGTTCCATCACTTGAATCCAGAGTTACCTGCTGCTGCGGCCCTTTTGGATGCTGCAAAAGCATTTGATTCGGTGGAGTGGACATTTATGTTCACGGTACTGCGCAGGATGGGTTTTCCTGAACCCTTTCTGCGCTGGATAGCGCTGCTGTACACGGAGCCCAGTGCACGCATAAGAATTAACGGAAATACATCTGACCCGATCAGGATAGGCCGGGGGACTAGGCAGGGGTGCCCACTTTCGCCGCTCCTTTTTACACTAGCGTTAGAACCCCTGGCATGTAAAATACAGCAAAAACATGCGGAAACTGCGCTACAATTTCAACTGCGTCCTATCAGTATATCAATGTATGCTGATGACATGGTCCTCTATGTCCGACATCCAGATACCAATCTCAACACTCTCAGAGAATATATCCAATTTGAAAGATACTCAGGACTCAGTATAAATTGGGATAAGTCAGTGGTGATACCACTAACCCCTACAACAATACAGCCCAATTTGGATTACCCACTGAAATGGCAGACCGAACCTGTGGAGTACCTCGGGATATGGATTCACAGAGATCCAGACACGGTAATACGTGAGAATTATGGCAGAGCCATGTCCAAACTGGAGGACCAGATAGAGCGGTGGATCAAGTTACCGCTTTCGTTAGCAGACAGAATAGCCATACAAAAGATGATAGTACTACCAAGATTCCTCTACCTCTTTATGAATATACTGATATGGCTCACTCAATCATTATTCATTAGATTGCGTGCTGCCATGTTAAGACTTACGTGAGCAGGAAAACAGGCGAGAGTGGGCTGGAGTGACCAGACTAAACCGTACACTCAGGGCGGTTTTGGAGCACCAGATTTGCAATTATATTTTTACTGTGCGCAGGCACAACATGCACATTATTGGTTACACCCACATGGCCACATACCACATGTAGCGGTAGAACAGGACAGTGTGAAGCCGACTCCACTAATTGCCTACGTATCGAACCCGAGACGGACTGCCCGAGAGCAGGAATCCACCCTGTAAATTGCACATCGATGGCTTGGCATATGCTAATGCCAAACGTGCACAGAAGCTTCCAGTATATGCACCTGCGCTGCCAATGTCCCATCACCCGCACATAACGGTAATGCAAGAAAAGAACATGAGCGTCATTACTAGGGAAATGGGCCTCACGCACTATGAGTGATACATTCCCACATGGTCAGTTTATATCGCAGACTAATATCTCCCTTAGCGCGCATTGCACACCCCTAAAGATATTTGCGTATTTGCGCCTGCGAATGGCAATGAGGGAATTATACTCTTCATTCCCAGATGAACCGCAGACACTCCACACACTGCAGATATTGTTGACGTCGCCTACACGCCAGCGCCTAGTAACACGTCTATACACTGCGGCTCAGAGGGAGCAGGCCGTCGCACAAAATAAACCACTACGGAGATGGGAAGAGGCAACTGGTAACTCTTTTACACAAGAGGCCTGGGACTATAGCTGTGTGCAGATGCAGATGCTAACATCAAACTGTAACTTGCGCACAATACACTTTAAATTCATACATCAAGTATATTACAACCAGATTACAATTAGCAGAGTGTGAGAAGAGGATGGAGATAGGAATATGTTATTGTGAACTTTTTCTGCATTGGGAAGTAGGACAGGATTCTGGGGGCAAGTAAAATCTACCTGCTCCGCCCATTCACTCACTAACAGTAGCAAAGGTGCCTACCAACGTTCAGGAGCATAGATTTTAATGACGAGAAGGGCAAGTGACACACAGAGGAACACGTTGGCTAAATTTAAGCCCGAAATTTAGGATAGTCTTGCTAAAACTCTAAATCAGAAGAGTATAAAAGATCTACAAAGGCTGGAAGCATAAATGCATTCCCTACTTACCCCAATAAAACATAAAAATGTATTGAGAGACGCCAAGTACTTTTGTCCTGCTCTCCCTTTCCTCCACCAACTATACCTTGGTCAAGGAGTGAGAAGCGGCACGCTGCACCTAAATTATTGTTGTCTTTTACTACCCGACTTGGGGAACTGGGTCAATTTTTATTGCTTGCATTAGTACTCATGGCACTCGTATGCAACTTGTGTCACAACCCTCCAAAAATCATCAGAATTGAAAAATAGGTGACCACTGCTATTTCCTCTGCACTCCCCTTCCCATCACAAGCAAGATCTTTAACACTGTCTATGAGCCCTGAAGCATCCTGTAAAAAATAATCAAGAGAAGTGTGTGAAGAACATCATTGATTGGTAGAGATGCTTGGAAGCCATCAGCTCTCTGTAGATGCTCATCAGCCTCTTTATTTACTCCTGCCTGTGGTGTGTGGGAAGGTGAAGCAACGATTGGTCTGAACAAGCTCTTCACATGGCCACAGTGATATATGCCTGTACCGGCAGAGCTTCTGATCTCGAGCGAATCCTGACACCGACGGTGCTACACCCTGATACAAAAACACACCCACAAGAGAGACCTGCAAGTTACAAAGGACGCACCTTCATCGACAGCAGGAGTAGTACTGAGAAATGGCTACTTCAGCCAAGCCAAACCTTGGAGGACGTTAAGCACCACACATGGCCAACCAGGAGGAGAAGAGGTGTTCCATTGGTCAGGGCTGCTGAATTTAGAATTGGGGAACCAGGCTGGAGTACAAGGGTCACAATTGGCCTCCAGGTTGGCCATAGGTGGTGCTTAGAATAGATATAGGCTGGAACATTAAAAAAGCACTGCTACATTACAAAACAAAACCAGTTGCTGGCGGTATGCTTTGCATCTATGAGATAAAGAATTCAAAATGTGACAATTTAGAGTACTTTGAGATGTAAAATTTTCCGTCATTCATTCAAAAGCAATCACTCAATAGGAGGTGGAATGATACCCCAAACAACCAGTAGGATGAAGTGTGAGAGAAAGTCCGCTCTTGGAGAAGCCAAAGCCCACAATGCGTAGATTTCAAAACATTGGTAACAATAGGTCTTGCAGTCAGTTGCTCTGTCAAGCCATACCTAAACCCAATCTCCTCCTAAGGTCATTTTCATGGTGACTGGGCAGAGAAGGTGCGTGACTGAGGAGGACATGAGAGAGTTGTGGTGTGGAGATAGCGTACCAATGCTCTTTGTAGAAACTAGGGCTCGGTGAAACAAATATGAAGTCTTCACCTTCCTCAGAGCATCACTTTTCCTGGGACCAGTAGACTGCAAAGGCTTTTCTGTGCTCCAGCCGCGTTATCTGTTATTTTCTAGCCACATACCATAAAGTCACAGCCTTCTGCATAGTCCAGCATAGAAACAATTTGTATAGGAAAGAAGCAGTTTTACCAATAAACCTATTACTAGAGATTAAGGAGACTATGGCGAAGTCAGTAATGTTGGACATATGCAGACATCACTAATGTGTAGGGCCTGATTTAGATCTTGGCGGTCAGGTTACTCTGACACAATGGTGATGGCTATCCCGTCCGTCGAAATATAAATCCCATTGGATATAATGGGATTTAGATTTTAGTGACGAGATATGCGTCAGTGTTGTGACGGTGTAACCGTCTGCCAAGATCTAAATCAGGCCTTTAGTATTTTAGATTGGGGGTGTCGGTCTAAGGTTTTCTGACCATCGCCACAGGGTGCCCAACTTAACAATATGATGAGTTGAGGTGAGGGGTGTATGCAATCAAAAAGATGGCACCTAGAGTGAGTTAGTGGGAGTGTTACTGCCTTTGATAGAGCAGATATTGGGATGGGATTGGGTTTAAAATGTGATAGAATCCTATGGAGTAATCTAAGAATCCCTTAGCCTGAAGGAATCACATCATCTTTAAAAGAGCTATTAATGATATAACACATGCATAGGGCCAGTTCTCGTGGCTTTCTTTCCTCATTATTGAAGGACAGGGATCCGCTGACCAAGCAGTAGGCTTCACTGTTTTCATGATGGAAATAGTTTCTTCCAGTGCGATGTCCAAGACGTAGAAGTGAGATAGGCAAGGGATAAGGGCCAGATGGACAAAGCGCAGGCTTGGGATTTCCTAATAGTGAATTTTTGCGATTCTTTATTAGGAAATGGTAAAATGCCATGTACTACAGTATGTTTAACACTGTGGTTCCCAAATGGGTTGCATGGGGCATGCCTCATCAATATTCATGAGGCAGGTTGGGAATGGCCTGCACTCACAGGGATGGTGGCCTGCTGGGGTCAGCAGACCACCATGTCTGTGATTGTTTTTAAATAAAGCAATTTTTTCTAATGCAGCCCGTTTTCCTTAAAGAAAAACGGGATGCATTTCAAAAATAAACCTGAAAAGCTATCTTTTTATTTTTAAGAGAAGGCAGTGGTCCGTGGGACCACTGCCTACTCTAAAAACTGTTAGTGCCACATTAACAATGGGGAAGGGGTCCCTTGGGGACTTCTTCCTGGTTGTGAATGGAGTTACCACCTCCTCCACTGTAAAATATTTATGTTTTGCGATCTCATTCAATTTGCAAAACATTCATACATGCCCCTGCGACTCGCTGTGAGGAAGGGACACCCTTGGCATGCCCCTTCCTAATACTCACTCCTAAACCCTATTTTGCAAGTCAGTAATAGGTTACCGACTCGCAAAATATGGTTGGTACATGCTAAAAGCTGTTTTAGCTGTCGCAAATGGACCGATTCGCCATTTGCGATCGCTAAAAGCGGTCGTACATCTGGCCCTAAGCCCTTGGGTTGTGTGTACTACTTGCAAGAATTTTTGCTCAGATTAGTTCAGTTTTCTTAATGTGCTCTGAAATAGTAGTGCATCAGTTCTTTGTGGGTCTCAAAAGATGTTGTTCCAAGTTTGGGGTTTGCCATTTAACTAAGAACTTGAAAAAGAGCGGGCATGAAGTTTGAGGCATCTCTGATTCTCTTGGAGTAACAGTCCTTCTTGGTTCCCTGGAAAGTTTTCGTATACATTTTCTATTTTGTTTTAGTTTCGCTCTTTGAGAGTCACTAAGGGCTGGATTTATTATTGGCGGACGAGTTACCCGATCACAACGGTGACGGGCATGCCGTGTGCCGAAATATAAATCCCATATACTTGGACAAAGCCTTTGCAACCCTACTGGCGAAGGCTGAAGACTCTGAGGCGCGCTCGAGACGAAATAACCTGTGATTTATGGGCATTGCCGAAACTACAAACACAGGCCCAATGGAAAAATACATTGAGACTCTGCTAACAACACTGTTTGGTAGGGAAATTTTTCAGACGTTTTCATCTTTGAGCGGGCGCACAGGTCACTAGCCCGCCGCCCCACCGGGCGCTAGGCCGCGGCCGATCATTGCCAGACTCTTAAACTATCGCGATGCAGTGCTCCGTAAGTCTAGAGAGTTGGGCAGCTTAAAGCATGAAGGTATGGACATCTCCATATACCCTGACTTCACGCAGCAAGTCGAAGAAGCACGAAAGAAGTTCCTGCAAGTCAAAAGAAGCTCCAGGACCAGAATATTCCTTATGCAATGATCTACCCGGCCAGGTTGCGGGTAACAGGTGGAGAGCAAGTCTACTGTGTTTAATGAGCCTAAGGACGTGATCAAGTTTCTGCAGCAGAGAGGCTCCCAGGCCCCTCGTAGGAAATCGCCGAGGAAGCCCGGACGAGCAGCAGGATACCTCTGATGTCGAATGACGAACTTGTCTCCACTGATGCCGAATAACGAACTTGTCCCCCTGATGTCCAATAATGAACTTGTCTCAACAGAACTGCTTGTGTACAAATGTGTACAGGAGGACTATAAGAACACGTTTACGCCACTAGGAAGCAACTGTGAAGTACAGATAAGTGTATAATATGTATCTAGGTCACACTACTTCAGTAATGACAGTATGACACATGTTCATTAATGTTTAATTTGTTAAGGGGTCATATGCGGTTAAAGCTGAGGCTGGACAGGCCCCAGGCCCTACTGCTCATTGCAGGTTATTGAGTGCATTAGTTTGATGTTTTACCAAAGCGACCATCCGTGTGATTTGTATCACCAGATTATTCGGCTGGCAGCTCCCGCTAACCTGTGTGCACCACATCAAGTTAAAGTTTCTATTACGGGTGGTGGGAGGGGAGGCGGGAATACTGTGGTTTGATGGGGATTGTCTTCGCTGTTATCGGGGTGGCGAAGTGGGAGGGGAGGAGGGGTGAAAATGTGAGAAAATTGGTTGGTAGTAATATAGATGATGCCTTTTGCAACGGAGTAGCATACTCATGAGACACAATGACGTTCAACTTAGCTACACATTAGAGAATGGATAACGGGACACGCACCACCAGACCACTGACACTTATGACATGGAATGTCCATGGCTTACAAAACCCGAAGAAAATCCGCAAGGTCCTTGCATCAAGGTGGATATTGCCTGTCTTCAGGAAACGCACCTAACTGATTACACAGAGGACAGAATAGGTAGGAGATGGGCAACCTACCGTTTGACCTCCTCATACTCCACATATGCCAGAGGAGTACTGCTCCTTATAAGGCGAGGCGTCCCCTTCACATTACTAGGCTCAATTAAAGATGATCAAGGCCGATATGTTATAGTCCAAGGCAACTTTGGAGGCACTGGCCTGACAATTGTGACAACTTACGGCCCGAATGTAGACGATCCTGTTTTCTTTGCACACATATGGGCCAAGCTGCGTACTCTCACGCCCACAGCAGTCATATGGGGTGGTGATTTCAATACATGTTTAGACCCCGCCATGGACAGGTACGAAGGTAACGAGAGGTATGGGTGACAAGCAGCGAAGGCACTTAGAGAAGGCATGGCAGAATACGCAATGACAGATGTATGGCACATGCAGGAAGGAAGGTACCTGTACATCTACAACTCATAATACATGGTCCAGAATTGATTTCTGGATAGCCACGCAGGAGGTCTGCACATGGACCACTTCTTTAGCACACATGCCTAAGACACTGTCGGACCATGCACCAGTTCGATTAGAACTTGTTATTCCCACGCATACACCCAGACAGTTTACATGGCGATTACAACAAAGCGCGCTCCTTGACCAAGTATTCCGTTCCGAACTACGTCGGGCCATAGTGGATTTTTTCGAACACAACGAAGGCTCCGTGCATAGTGCAAAGACATTATGGGAAGCCTTTAAAGTCACGATCAGAGGTCATTGTATAGGTAAACATGCTGGGATTTTAAAAGATATCCAGCAGCAGTTGACCAGGGTTGAAAGAGACATCAAACAGTTAGAAACAGAATTCTCAGTCACGCAAGACCCCAAGCTACTAGCAGAAATCAGGTTGAAATTAGACACATACCATGACTTTGCAGATGACAAGATCAAGTATATTTCACGTAGATATACGGCGCGTAATTACGGGGAGGGGGGTAGACTGGGGCGAGCGCTATCACATAGATTACGCCCTGCATACACATCGACCTACATAACTCAAATCACGGACACGCAAGGTCAACCCGTATACAACACTACATCAATACTTGACTGTTTTTCAGCATATTATGCTGCACTCTACTCTGCATGCTCTGACACGACCCCTGAAGACATACACCAATATCTGGATGACGTTGCATTGGCATGGCTATCCGATGAACACCGGGAATATTTTTGTCATCATATCACTGAAGATGAGATAAAGGATGCGATTAACTGTCTCCCAAACAATAGGGCCCCTGGCTTGGACGGACTCCCTGGTGAGTTCTATAAAGAATACAGGGACTTATTAATCCCACACCTGGCAGAGATGTATGAGGAGGCCTATGAGGAGGGCATGTTAACGGCATCTTACGTGAGGCGCTGTTGATTACCCTCCCAAGCCAGACAAAGACCCAGTGAAATGTGAATCTTATCGGCCCCTGTCCTTAATTAATATGGACGCTAAAATCTTGGCTAAAATTATTGCCACGAGGATACAGCCACTATTATGCAAATTGGTCATGCCGGATCAGGCTGGCTTTATACCAACTAGGTCTACTACGCAGAATCTGAAGACCATTTTCGCGTTGTTCCATCACTTGAATCCAGAGTTACCTGCTGCTGCGGCCCTTTTGGATGCTGCAAAAGCATTTGATTCGGTGGAGTGGACATTTATGTTCACGGTACTGCGCAGGATGGGTTTTCCTGAACCCTTTCTGCGCTGGATAGCGCTGCTGTACACGGAGCCCAGTGCACGCATAAGATTAACGGAAATACATCTGACCCGATCAGGATAGGCCGGGGGACTAGGCAGGGGTGCCCACTTTCGCCGCTCCTTTTTACACTAGCGTTAGAACCCCTGGCATGTAAAATACAGCAAAAACATGCGGAAACTGCGCTACAATTTCAACTGCGTCCTATCAGTATATCAATGTATGCTGATGACATGGTCCTCTATGTCCGACATCCAGATACCAATCTCAACACTCTCAGAGAATATATCCAATTTGAAAGATACTCAGGACTCAGTATAAATTGGGATAAGTCAGTGGTGATACCACTAACCCCTACAACAATACAGCCCAATTTGGATTACCCACTGAAATGGCAGACCGAACCTGTGAAGTACCTCGGCATATGGATTCACAGAGATCCAGACACGGTAATACGTGAGAATTATGGTAGAGCCATGTCCAAACTGGAGGACCAGATAGAGCGGTGGATCAAGTTACCGCTTTCGTTAGCAGACAGAATAGCCATACAAAAGATGATAGTACTACCAAGATTCCTCTACCTCTTTATGAATATACTGATATGGCTCACTCAATCATTATTCATTAGATTGCGTGCTGCCATGTTAAGACTTACGTGAGCAGGAAAACAGGCGAGAGTGGGCTGGAGTGACCAGACTAAACCGTACACTCAGGGCGGTTTTGGAGCACCAGATTTGCAATTATATTTTTACTGTGCGCAGGCACAACATGCACATTATTGGTTACACCCACATGGCCACATACCACATGTAGCGGTAGAACAGGACAGTGTGAAGCCGACTCCACTAATTGCCTATGTATCGAACCCGAGACGGACTGCCCCGAGAACCGGAATCCACCCTGTAAATTGCACATCGATGGCTTGGCATATGCTAGCCAAACGTGCACAGAAGCTTCCAGTATATGCACCTGCGCTGCCAATGTCCCATCACCCGCACATAACGGTAATGCAAGAAAAGAACATGACGTCCTTACTAGGGGAAATGGGCCTACGCACTATGAGTGATACATTCCCACATGGTCAGTTTATATCGCAGACTAATATCTCCCTTAGCGCGCATTGCACACCCCTAAAGATATTTGCGTATTTGCGCCTGCGAATGGCAATGAGGGAATTATACTCTTCATTCCCAGATGAACCGCAGACACTCCACACACTGCAGATATTGTTGACGTCGCCTACACGCCAGCGCCTAGTAACACGTCTATACACTGCGGCTCAGAGGGAGCAGGCCGTCGCACAAAATAAACCACTACGGAGATGGGAAGAGGCAACTGGTAACTCTTTTACACAAGAGGACTGGGACTATAGCTGTGTGCAGATGCAGATGCTAACATCAAACTGTAACTTGCGCACAATACACTTTAAATTCATACATCAAGTATATTATACACCAGTGAAACTGCACAAATATGGGTTACGAGCAGACGACAAATGCTGTAGATGTAGCGCCAATGGTGCCGACTTCTTACATATGGCATGGGCATGCTCCCAGCTTCAACTGTACTGGACAGAAGTGATGGATGCACTGGCTCTTATGCTATCAGAGGGAATACCTAACGAGCCACTGGTCTGCCTGTTGGGGATGTACAAGCCCCGGCTGGCCCGGAGGCGTAAGTTCCTAGCTGTGGCACTGTTGCTGGCCAAGAGACGCATAGCCTTACGATGGGGGGGCAAGCGCCCACCGAAGTATCAAAATTGGGTTGCCGACATGACGTATTGCAAAGAGACGCTTGAGACATACACCGAAGAACTGCCATGGGCCTCCAGACCTAGGGATTTTTGGGAACCGTTTGTGCAATATATTCGCTCTACACAAAATGATGCCTGACTGTATAATACAGTAGATTAGTAATATTCAAATGTGAGGTTTCTCTGTACCAGATAGGGTGGGAGGCACTGTGAGGACCGGGAGTGGTGTAGTGTGATGCATGCTGGCCCGGGAATCCCGGGACTAGCTGGGTGAAGCCTCTAAGTTTCAGCTGTGTAATACATCTGGGAAAACTTTCATGGTATAAATGTTGACGTCAATCAGTGAAATGCCAGTGCATGCTGTCAATTGTAGATTATTGGTATCGAAGTTGTGAATATTTGTATTGTCATCCTTCTGCTGACCTGAATAAATAAAAAATAAAAAATTTAAAATTTAAAAAAACTTTTCAAAGGCATGTGCCTCCTGGAAAACATCCGGGTAGAACAGGTCCACACAATCATGGAGTCGGTTCAATGACTATCTCATGCCCCTGCTGAGCACAGTAAGGAAATTTGAACCACAGTGGCAGAGAGATCTAGGGCCTGATTTAGATCTTAGTGGGCAGGTTACTCCATCACAACGGTGACTGATATCCCGTCCGCTAAAATATAAATCCCGTAGGATATAATGGGATTTATATTTCGGCACACGGCATGCCCGTCACCGTTGTGATCGGGTAACTCGTCCGCCAATAATAAATCCAGCCCTTAGTGACTCTCAAAGAGCGAAACTAAAACAAAATAGAAAATGTATACGAAAACTTTCCAGGGAACCAAGAAGGACTGTTACTCCAAGAGAATCAGAGATGCCTCAAACTTCATGCCCGCTCTTTTTCAAGTTCTTAGTTAAATGGCAAACCCCAAACTTGGAGCAACATCTTTTGAGACCCACAAAGAACTGATGCACTACTATTTCAGAGCACATTAAGAAAACTGAACTAATCTGAGCAAAAATTCTTGCAAGTAGTACACAATAACCCAAGGGCTTAGGGCCAGATGTACGACCGTTTTTAGCGATCGCAAATGGCGAATCGGTCCATTTGCGACAGCTAAAACAGCTTTTAGCATGTACCAACCATATTTTGCGAGTCGGTAACCTATTACTGACTTGCAAAATAGGGTTTAGGAGTGAGTATTAGGAAGGGGCATGCCAAGGGTGTCCCTTCCTCACAGCGAGTCGCAGGGGCATGTATGAATGTTTTGCAAATTGAATGAGATCGCAAAACATAAATATTTTACAGTGGAGGAGGTGGTAACCCATTCACAACCAGGAAGAAGTCCCCAAGGGACCCCTTCCCCATTGTTAATGTGGGCACCAACAGTTTTTAAGAGCAGGCAGTGGTCCCACGGACCACTGCCTTCTCTTAAAAAATAAAAAAAGATAGCTTTTCAGGTTTATTTTTGAAATGCATCCCGTTTTTCTTTAAGGAAAACGGGCTGCATTAGAAAAAAATTGCTTTATTTAAAAAACAATCACAGACATGGTGGTCTGCTGACCCCAGCAGGCCACCATCCCTGTGAGTGCAGGCCATTCCCAACCTGCCTCATGAATATTGATGAGGCATGCCCCATGCAACCCATTTGGGAACCACAGTGTTAAACATACTGTAGTACATGGCATTTTATCATTTCCTAATAAAGAATCGCAAAAATTCACTATTAGGAAATCCCAAGCCTGCGCTTTTGTCCATCTGGCCCTTATCCCTTGCCTATCTCACTTCTACGTCTTGGACATCGCACTGGAAGAAACTATTTCCATCATGAAAACAGTGAAGCCTACTGCTTGGTCAGCGGATCCCTGTCCTTCAATAATGAGGAAAGAAAGCCACGAGAACTGGCCCTATGCATGTGTTATATCATTAATAGCTCTTTTAAAGATGATGTGATTCCTTCAGGCTAAGGGATTCTTAGATTACTCCATAGGATTCTATCACATTTTAAACCCAATCCCATCCCAATATCTGCTCTATCAAAGGCAGTAACACTCCCACTAACTCACTCTAGGTGCCATCTTTTTTGATTGCATACACCCCCTCACCTCAACTCATCATATTGTTAAGTTGGGCACCCTGTGGCGATGGTCAGAAAACCTTAGACCGACACCCCCAATCTAAAATACTAAAGGCCTGATTTAGATCTTGGCAGACGGTTACACCGTCACAACACTGACGCATATCCCGTCACCAAAATCTAAATCCCATTATATCCAATGGGATTTATATTTCGACGGACGGGATAGCCATCACCATTGTGTCAGAGTAACCTGACCGCCAAGATCTAAATCAGGCCCTACACATTAGTGATGTCTGCATATGTCCAACATTACTGACTTCGCCATAGTCTCCCTTAATCTCTAGTAATAGGTTTATTGGTAAAACTGCTTCTTTCCTATACAAATTGTTTCTATGCTGGACTATGCAGAAGGCTGTGACTTTATGGTATGTGGCTAGAAAATAACAGATAACGCGGCTGGAGCACAGAAAAGCCTTTGCAGTCTACTGGTCCCAGGAAAAGTGATGCTCTGAGGAAGGTGAAGACTTCATATTTGTTTCACCGAGCCCTAGTTTCTACAAAGAGCATTGGTACACTATCTCCACACCACAACTCTCTCATGTCCTCCTCAGTCACGCACCTTCTCTGCCCAGTCACCATGAAAATGACCTTAGGAGGAGATTGGGTTTAGGTATGGCTTGACAGAGCAACTGACTGCAAGACCTATTGTTACCAATGTTTTGAAATCTACGCATTGTGGGCTTTGGCTTCTCCAAGAGCGGACTTTCTCTCACACTTCATCCTACTGGTTGTTTGGGGTATCATTCCACCTCCTATTGAGTGATTGCTTTTGAATGAATGACGGAAAATTTTACATCTCAAAGTACTCTAAATTGTCACATTTTGAATTCTTTATCTCATAGATGCAAAGCATACCGCCAGCAACTGGTTTTGTTTTGTAATGTAGCAGTGCTTTTTTAATGTTCCAGCCTATATCTATTCTAAGCACCACCTATGGCCAACCTGGAGGCCAATTGTGACCCTTGTACTCCAGCCTGGTTCCCCAATTCTAAATTCCGCAGCCCTGACCAATGGAACACCTCTTCTCCTCCTGGTTGGCCATGTGTGGTGCTTAACGTCCTCCAAGGTTTGGCTTGGCTGAAGTAGCCATTTCTCAGTACTACTCCTGCTGTCGATGAAGGTGCGTCCTTTGTAACTTGCAGGTCTCTCTTGTGGGTGTGTTTTTGTATCAGGGTATCCCCCTGCCTAAATCCCTCCTTTATTTTTAATAAACCCAACAAATGTGTTAGTAATTATTCTTCATTTTCCTTCTACTCTATCTGCTCCCATAACCGTAAAAATCGCAAAAATGAGGACAAATAAAAAAAAAAAAAAAAAGATTGTTTATGTGCAGGAAGGTGCCCCTTCCTGCACATCATTCACAACATCATTCACAACATTCCCTGCAACCCCGACACCCTTGCACCATAGTGCAAGGGTGCCTGCGTTGAAGGAAATCATCCCTGCAACGCAGGCCCCCTTGCACTATGGCGCAAGAATGTCTGTGTTGGGGCTAAG
Source organism: Calotriton arnoldi (assembly GCA_963921515.1). NCBI lineage: Eukaryota > Metazoa > Chordata > Amphibia > Caudata > Salamandridae > Calotriton > Calotriton arnoldi. Next base: position 509,265 of record CAWUFW010012191.1, read on the forward strand.
CAGTTTGTTTTTGCGCCAGTGCAAGGGAAAATAAAGGGCTGGGCCATATTCTTGTGAATATACCCGTTTGCATCATCTAAACCATGGACTGGTCCTGGTAGACCATATCGAAGCTTGGTTTTTCAGGATATCTACATAAAATGAATCCAAATGGAGCTCATCTACGTCACCGACTGTTACTTTGAAATGATGATATGGATTCTCCCTACCTGGACCTAGATTGGACACCTCTAAACAACAGACAGGGAAACATTTTGGCGCCCTGGCTTGCCATTATGCCAGAAGGTCTGAGATGAAATTTAGGGTATAGAGACCAGAAGCAGGGATTGCTTGGGACCTGTGTTGACATGGTGTGAAAGATGGGGAAAAAACTTGGACGCTGGACACCCCTACAGCTGGTTTGGTACTAGCCACACACACTGTATGGACTGTAAGATGGATGTGCGTGTGAGGCGCTGTTCGCCCGTCCGTTCTCTCAACGAGAAGCACATGTGCTGCAGCGCCGGAGCGGCACGGGGTGAGCCGAGGACGGGGTGGCAGCCTGCAGTACAAACCTCCCGTCCCCTGACTTTTGTGGGTTTACAAAGTCCGACCCTCGCGTTATTCTAACATGAGTTTTGTCTGCGCGGGGATCTGCCGCGAGATAACTGCCGGGAGAGGGCTTGTTTGCTTTGGTTTATTCCGTCCTTTTGTTATATTTTTACATTAGGCGTCTGTTCAAGAATGCCCTGCCGGTGGGGGCGGTGGACGGATCGGTTTCTGAGTGCACACAGGGACAGAGAAGCCTTCCTTCGCTGCCATGTTGAAAGTCTTCCTGCTCGTAGAGGAAATCTCGCCTTTTCGTTCCTCTCTTAGTCAGTTCAGAGATGGCTAAACTCGCCATCAGATTAGGGTAACTAGATGACCCTATGTCTGTGGGTCTGTCTCCTTCCAGTCCTAAGCCTTGTCTTCACAAATCAATGTAATGTTGGATTTTCATCTAACTGAGCAGGGCTCTATAGCCTTTGTGGGAGGGTGGTCAATCTTGTAGGGTTTCCTCCTCCGAAGAGGCCAGCGCCTTAAGCATCCGGTGGGTAGCTCTACAACACCTTTCTGCCTCTTTGTCTCCCTCACTGCCACTGGCAAACCTTTTGTGTTCCCAGTGCCTCTTCCCACTTTTTTTTCTCATTCACAGACGTAGCTTCCCTCCACCCACCTTCCCTGGTGGCACATTCCATCTCCATTCTCCACAAGGTGGGGAGCAGGGAAACCCAGCCCCTGCAGCTAGTCCACGATGACGCCGCAGGCATTCCCTGTGCTCAGAGAGGCTGCAAGCTTTGAGAGGAGGCTTGGGTGGTTGCAACAGGCCATGCCCTGCTCGCTGCTGGGGCTAAGCTGGCACGCACCCAACTCCAGCCCATGTAGGGAAGCGAGGCCACAAACAGTGCCAGTGCAGTTACGGCAAGAGATTGGGCCTTCTATTCTGGTCCTCCACCTGCATCATTGGGGCACTGCTGGATCCGACCACCGGGACAGGTCAGAGGTGTGACCCCAGAACCCATGCAAAGACACCGCAGCTCCCCCTGGGCCATGGACCTCCATAAGGACACAGAGGGCACATTCGACTTGCATTTGCAAAATGGTACGATTCTTCATCAAAGCGAAGGACTGAATACAAGTGGCCATGTCTTTCATCTCACTATGGGGAGAACACAGGATTTCCGGTTCCACATCAGGGTTGAGACACCTCCTTATTCTAACTTCTGCTGTATATTGCCTATTGAGGTGACTGAGTGCTCTTATGGGACTGAGGGAGGGGGCACAGGTTTTTGGACTTGGAGGACATACTTTGGACTTGGAACTCATCCAGGGCAAGGCCTCATGGTGAGATTGGATTATGGCAACATGCATCTATATGGGGGCGGATAAAGCCTCCATTAGACTTTTGCAGGTGGTGCAAAACGCGGTGTCAAGGTTGCTTTATAGGCTTCCCAAGCGGACCTCGGTGGTGGGTCTACTGAGGGAGTTGCACTCGCTCTCAATAGAGAAGCGAATTAGGTTTAAAACCTTGTGCTATGTGCACAGAGCAAGAGCAGGGTTGGGCCCACGATAGCTACAGGACTTTGTGAAAGCGTATCAGCTGGCCCGCTCTCTTCGTTCCAGTGACCGGTTCTTATGTGCGATCCCAACAGTAAAACAGTCACACATGGGAGGGCGCTCATTTGCATATCAGGGCCTCAAGTTGTGGAACTCCTTCCCAGAACGATTGAGATAATGTCCCTCGCTCATGATTTTTCGATGAGAGCTGAAAACTTGGTTGTTCTGAGTGGCTTCCTCTGGTGAACACTATTCAACACTAGCGCTGGGAAACCCATACGGGGTAGCTGTGCGTTTTATAAGCTCTTTTAAATAAAAAAATAAGGTCATAGATGGAGTATTCTTAGGAGGCTTATAAGCCCAGGTGACCCTTAGCCAGTCCTCTGTCTCTGCTTTTTATCCCCCACCTTGGCAGAGAGGCAACTTCCCACCCAAAAATTCTAGGACTTTTAAGAATCTAGAGAATAAAGTTGGAGAATCAGTAAAAAAAAAAAAATGATGAAGAAACTTATTGAGCCTTCTGTAAATTTAAAAGTGCTAAAAAATGACTTGGATGTGGGTTTGGGCCTGGCTTAAGGGGAGGCCTGGCCTGCTGGCAGCCTCTGCCTGCTAGCTTCATCCTGGGCTTGCTCACATTGAGGTGTCGTCATTTGTTGGAAAGGTTGTATCTGCCTGGATCGTCGCTGCTTCTCGCTGTCAGGTCCAAGGGGATATTCCCTGTGTACAGTGTGTGTGCTGCAGTGTAAAGAAATAATATCTTACTGCACGTAATGCATAGCACGTGTCGATGCTGGAAAAGAAGTTAAATCACAATCTAGCAGATGTTATTATTTTGTCAATGATATTGTGTGTCTTATCTGTTGCGTGTCAATTGTAAGCACCCAAGTTATTATGCTCAAGATAAACCTTGCAATTGTTTCCTAGTACATCTCAAGTTATGCTGATGCAATTAAACAAGCTGAATAGTGGTCCTGCTTTCATTTGTGTGTGATGAGTTCCCGAGTGCATGTACTCAAAGGTTCCTATTTATGAGCCCCGTTGCATCTCTCCTGCACCACGCAGCGTGTTGCGAGAGCGACGCAATTCAAAAATGAGATTTATACAGCCACGCAAGCCTCCTTGCGTGGCCCGGAGTGTCTTGATAAATCCAGAGTAAAGCAACGCAGCGCAAATCGCTGCGTCGCCTTATTCTGCGCTAGGGAGGTGTTCCATGGGCGTTGCGTGGGTGTTCCCATGCGACTTCCATGGCTTTTGACACATTCCCGGATGTACCAGAACTGGTAAATCTGGGAATGCTAAAAAACGACACGCCTTCCCAGGAGAGGCGTCACAAGGAGAGATATGTTTATTTCTCCTTGTTACTTCCCCTTTCTATGTGTTCTGCGTTCTGCAGCACGCATAGCTAGTGGAGTATGCCTCTCATGATTTTTTGTGTGTAGGAAGGTGTCCTGTCCTGCATTGGCGGCTCCTCCGCTAAGGTGGAGGAGCGTCGCCCCACTGCTCGCCGAGCAGTGTAAAAAAATAAAATGATAATAGCAGAAGTTATTTCTCTCATTATCATTTTTTTTTGGCAAGGTTGGGTGGGGCTGGCACTCCCGTGACATCCAGAAGGAGGAGTGGTTTGCACTCCTTAAGTGCGCACGACTGCTTGGCCGGCCCTCTCGGGCCGCCGAAGCAGTCATGCGCTCTTTGAATGTCCCCCACCAGGCTGCATTACACAGCCTGCTGAGGAACATGCAAAGCCTCCCAGTCCCCGTGTGAGCACCGATCCACGGTGCTCAGACCAATCACAGCGCTGCAATGCAGTGTTGTGATTGGTCAGGGGAGGGAGCCTATGTGCTTCCCGGTTCCGGAGAGACGAAGAGGGACAATACGACAGAGGAGAGGTGGCTGCGGACTCGGCATGGATGTAAGTGTTTTTTTAAATTTTGTAATAGCTCCCACCCGCAACCATCCCACCCCCCGCCCGCCCGCTCCTCCACTCTTGTTCCCTGCCAGGTGCTACTGCTGTCCTGCACAGAAACAATCCTGCATGTAACACAGGCACCCTTGCACCATGGTGCAAGGGTGCCTGCATTGGTGCTAGGTAGCTCAAACTGCACAAGTGCAAGGGGTATTCTTTTAAATACGGCACATTCCTACCCATTCCCTCTCACATAGTGCAGCGCAGCAAGGTGACTTGCTGCGCTGCATTGTGTGACAAATCTCAGAAATATGCCCCTCAGGATACATCAAGTTGTGACATTAGGTATAGAACAATGGCGGCTCCTGTAGGCAAGGCATGCGTGTGGTTCCCAAAGTGTGAGTGTGTTTGTGTTGTTCTACACTTCTCAATCACGTTTTATGGGGAGAATGGTATCTAAAATGGCCAACCTTTCCCCTTTCTTTTGTTTCTTTACTCCTTATTTTCTCTTTCTAAAAGTTAAATTATGGTTTTACTTTTTCATTGCTACTGTGTGTGTCATAAAATTAAAAAAAATGTTTTTTCATGGTTTGTTACTAAAATGGCTAATGCTGATTCAGAGTAATTGCCAACCCATTTGTAGGCTAGAACAAAAACAGCGGTTCCTTTTGAATTATTCTATGTGTCATCTTCACTTATGGGGCAGCGGTCTGCCAAATTACATAGAGAATCAATCTTGTTTTGCTCCTGTTTATTACTCAGGCACCTGGGACTACAGTCATGTGTGCGGCGTAGCTACACAACATCTGGCGCTGAATCTTTGGGGTTTATCCCCACTTCTGGACTACATAGTCAAGGAAAGTGAATTCACATAGCAGGCAAACCATAGTTGCTCAGGCTTACAACTGCCCTTAGGAGTAATTGTACACCGCCGCTTCGACCTTTGAGTATTGACACAAGGACTCCAGGTGTATTATTGCATGGAGCCCCCCATTTTGGCTCTTGCTTGTGGATGCTTTCTGTACCAAAGTCCTTTACATCACCTCTAGCACCCCCTGCAATGCAGAACAATAGAATGTAAACTAGCACAACAGTTGCAAACATCAACAATACAAACATGTCAATAAACGAGAGTTGTGGGTGGGTTTCACCATGAAGAACCTCCAAAGAGGGGGACATAAGGTGGAATGTGGTACAAAAGACCCAAGACCCGCGAAGTGATCTAACCGGAGAGGGGTAGGCGCGCATGCGTCTTCAGATATTTGAACTGTAGTGCAGGGTTGAGGAGTGCTTCGCTTGGCTGGGATGTGCAGCTTAACACTGTAGCCTGCAAGTTGCAGCTTTTGTATGATGCAGCCACATTCTTCAACTTATTTCCAAATTGAGTAAAACTACTTTTTCATTTTTTAGCTCCAGTGTAAACCAATTTAATTTATAATTCATACCCCAAGTGTAACGATCACTAGTGGTGACAAGTTGTTAACTGTAGAAGTGATGATACGATTGAAATCTGTCAGCCAAACCTTTGGATTGCCATACAACGTGTTGATTAAAAGTTGGGTGAACTGGTATCTCTGGGTGGGCTAATGCTCTGCCCAACTATAAGTGGGCCAACTTTGCTGCACCCAGATTTCCGTGTTGCAAGACCACCAGACCCAATTTTACCAGCCAGAAAATCCAACCAGTAAAATCACTGTAGGCTCGGGCTGCAAGTGCAATACAGCCCTGTCCCCAGCCCCTGCTAAGGGACGAGTAGATCATGTCGTGCTCTCTGCTGTCAGGTCACTTTCACTGTCCACACCTTCCCATCTGCAATCCACCCCATCTTCTCCCCAAACCTCCCCCATTCCCTCCCCCGCACTGGACCTCTGCTCACATTTATCACCTGCTCAAAGCAGGTGGTAAATTCGAGTGTCCACAGGGAATTCCATATGAAATTCTCCCCAGAAAAGCCAGGTTTGCATATTTTGTTAGCCAATCCTGGGGAGGACTAGGTCAGAGCAAGCGGCTTCAGGTTCAGAGATACAACCGGAATTCCAAATCCCGTCCACCTGGTGTGTCTACACATCTTAGCTGTCTTGCTTGTAATCAGGGGCCATGTGGGGTTCAGACTTCTAGAATTATGTGAAAGCAACCCTTAGAAAAACAAACTGTTTGCTGAGGATGTTTTCAACCCTTTGAGTGAAATGTCTCCAAGTGGTCATGGAATTACTCAAATAATCGTGAAAGATCAAGAAACAAATGACGTAGTGATTGAAAAAAAGGAGAAGCTAAAGCTACGCGTAAACAGTGGGGGATTTGGACACTATCGTTGAAATTCTGCAGTCATTTCCTCCATTCTGGTAGCCTTGAGCTCAATTAATTCGCTTTCTGGACCGGACTCCACTAAACACACACTGGCCACCACGTGCACCTTACTTTGGCCGCAGATGTAACGATATGACTTAAATGTCTGTATTCAGTTAAAGACCCATGGGACATTTAGTTGGCCAGGCCAGCGGAAGCGTTGGTGTTTCGTTCCTGCTGGGCCAACATTTTCTTCATCAGATGCAAGCCTCCGAAGCAGGAGTTTGTTTCTGAATTTGGGACCACAAGACTTTTCCTAACTGGCCCAGGGGCCCGAACTAAAAAGTGTGACATGACATGTCCAAAATGGGGCAGAGTTTCCGATCTACATTGACTGATGACTGGCTGAAGCTTGTCGATTAACCGGGTGCTTTGTCCATCTCTAAATTAGGCGGGTGAACCATGAGTTTGGGGAGTTGGAGCCCTGGCAATCTACTCTGCCAAACTCGCATTGAGGCCTTAAACTTGTAGTTGCTTACATAACTATAAACAAGAGAATACGCCCTTTTCAATTTATTGTTGTCAAAATAACACCAAAGTCTCGTTTTCTACTGACCGTGAAATGCACCCCCTGTAAGATTACATATTCATATTTATTTTGAATTTTTTTTCACAATGTACAAAATTTGTCAACAGTCCCGCTGTGAACCCCAGTGAGTCATCCATTGATCAGCGCTACTTCAGCAAAGCGACAAAATGTCTGTTATGGAGCAGCCTTCTTCAGTTGACTCTGTTGCTTGTTAAGGTGCTTTGTGAAAGCTTTGGAGGCCAGGTGGGGCCCTCAGCAACTGACAAGAACTGTTCCTTAACCCGGCTTGCCTACTAGTCTTCAGCATCAGCTGACTAGAACTGTTCCTTAACCCGGCTTGCCTACTAGTCTTCAGCATCAGCTGACTAGAACTGTTCCTTACAGGGCCGGTCCTAGAACTTCTGGGGCCCCGGGCGAGAGGGAAGATGTGAGGCCCCTCTAATTTGCATGTAACATCACAAGAAGTGACATCACAGAAAGTGACATCGCAGGACTATTGATCTTATTTGGCATCACTGAAGAGACCTAATGTGGATATCAGTAACATGGACAAAAAGATAAATATACAAGTGAAATAAGTCCATATATTTGAAGACTTTATTAAATGGATTACATTTGTCACATTGGATGGAAAAGCTAGGTGCAGGTCTCAAAAAGATGGATATTTTTTACTCCATGTTTCCAGATTCCATGATTGTTTCCAGATGAGTGCATGATAAAAATTCCAGTTCTGTCTCATAAAGGGGAGAGATCCTGTTGAGGTAATGAGGGGTGGGATCATTCAAAATATAAAATTAAACAAGACAAAAACCCTCACACCATGGATATAATCGCAAATTTCAAAAGGCTCCGTTATCTTTCTGTGCCATTATTGTGCCACCTTAGTATGACATTAATACTTAGTAAGTTGTTTTAATGTAAATCCTCTCACCAGTATTCTGTACGCACATGCTAAGACTCGTAGGACAGTCTTTTTTGTGTGTGGGCTCTTTACTCGCCAGAATTATGTTAAGTGCAAAAACACAACACATATATTACAAAAATACAAGACACCATTGCAAACAAATCAAGATTGTACATAAATTTAAAAAAAATACTTAGAACCACCGAGACCACTACTAAATCATACATTGACTTGAAGGTATGCTGCAGATTCAAGGGGTTTTCAAATCAATGTTTTTGATGTAGTGTTGGAACTGTAGGAAGTGGTAGAGGCCAGCTTTAGTGCTGGTGGAGCCCTGTGCGACAATGTTTGTTGGTGCCCCCCAATGACTCCCTCTGCCACAGATTCCCTCAACAGTGCCCATCAAGCCGCCGCAACCACATTCTCGCTCAGATGCATTTAATTTAATCTACAGCGCCACTGATCCCAGTGTAGGGTGTCAGACCACTTTACATCACACACATTACACAGAGCAATCAATCATACGTATGTAAAACACTGTATAGGAAATGTTAGATAAGTCAAAGGACTACAAGGTGTAGGAGTCACATAGCAATCATACTAGTAGGCAGTATAATTTAATAGTGATTGGTCTGGAGAAACACAAACTATGAATTTAGAACGTAATATCATGGTTGGGGTTCTCTTTAATAACCAGAATTGATTTCTTTCCAAATTAACCCTTTTTGCAACATTAGGATAATCAAAGACTGGGGAAATAACCATAATGCTCTAATGTATACCTTGCAGTTTGCATGCAGCTCTAAGATAACAGTTAATAGCTCACTGTTCTATGTTAAGATTTTTGACTTATAAACTGCAAGTAACAAAAGGATCTCACTGACAAAAGCAGTAACCCACTGACCTATTTACATCATGTGCACTTTGTGATCTGCATGGTACATGTTCTATGCAGCAAGCACATTAACCCTCTGCGCTTACTTTTCAGGAGTCAAAACTTCCACTTGACAAAACTCCATCTCTCTCTTAGAAGAACATTAATCAATGGAGTTATCATGATATTTTTATTGTTGCCAAAAATTGCTGGAGGCAGCAAGTGCTTTTAAAAACATAATATACTTGCAAACATGACGCCCCCCACCCGAAGTCGCACTGCCCTAGAGCCAGCCCTTCTCAAGGGTCCTGTGTTGTCACTGTCGCTCTAGGGTGTGCTGCTTCATAGGCCTGCCCGCAAGACTGGAGGTGAACTTCAGTATGGATTGTGGTGGACAGGCATTCAAGGTTAACCCACACTTGCCACCGCTATGGTCCACATGCTGGTGCTAAGACACCAGGGCTTCTATAGTCTAGCAGGACCTTCTAAGGTCTAGCACAGGAATGTGCTCCCTCAAGAGAGTGGTCTGGGAGACTGGTCAGGACGGCTGAACCTGGTTCCCCAGTCCCATATTCGTCAGCTCTGACGATAGTGCCACATCCTCTCCCCCACTGAACACCATACTGCCCCACTGAGAGAAACTCGCACTGCCTTCAACTACAACCCAATTGTGCCTCGCTATAAACACCTGGATGTGACACAATTCAAAATTACGATTAATTAAGAGCAATATGCTGCCTAAAAAAAAAAAGTAACAACATCCTGGAAAAAGCAAACACTCATAGGGAATGCAAGATTAAGTAACACATGTGAAATGTAGGAAGGAACAACATGGTTACCTTAACGCTTTTGCACTTATTATTCAGAAATCAGTGAGTGCTTTCGCCTGAAATGTTAAGGACATGACTACAGGGCCCAGAAGGGACCCATTTCAATGTTCATTACTTATATCCTTACAAATCATAAGCAGTATGGTTTAAAAAGACCACATCCGTGAACACAGAACCGCGATGCACGCATTTTATTTTCCAATCAACCCATCAACCAGGTATTGCAGTACCTCCAGGAATGGTGCACTTCCCACCCTGGAAAAACAATGTTGTTCAAAGAAAGAAGAGAAAATAAAAGTAGCGCTTCACTGGCAAACTCTGTAAAGTAGCGCTAATGTGTTTTGGGTGTGAATAAAATCAATCTGGCCACTTTGCGACCCACTCTGTCTTGCTTTATTTAGTTATTTCTCACATTTTGAAACTTTTATTTCTCTCCATCCCGAGGCTGCACTTTGCAATAGAAAAATTTCCCAAAAAGACATTTCCAGCAAAGTGTTTTTCTTTTTGGTCAATTTCACGGAGGACCAAATAAATGAAAGGAGAGGAAAGAGGGAGTAATGGCTACAAGGCCCAGGGAAGGGGTCCCCACACCTAGACCTTACAGCTGGCTCCAGCGCTTCGAGGCCCAGGAAAGGGGGCCCCCCTCCCCTGGGCCTTGAAGCAGTACGAGGCATTTTGCACAACACTGCCCTAGCGCCGGCAGTTCTACATACATTTTAAATGTGCATTCACATCAAAGCAATCTTTGCTATGTGTGATGCAAAGATTACAAAAGCCAGTTGATCCGGCTGTTCCCTCCTCCCCTCACCCACCTCTCCTTACCTGTGTCCTGCTGGTCCTGGAAACAATGGGGCCTTCTGTCACCTATCAACAAAATGCCGAACGGGCGCCTAGAATGGCCGGTACTTAACAGAGGCGCTGCCTCGCCCCTGACACTGAGCCAACATAATTGCTGGCCCAGCTGCTGTGCCAGCCCCATTCTGTTTGCTCCTTCCCCCCCACCCCTGCACCCCCAGGAATGCCACCACGCTTGGGCTAACTGTGAAAGTGTGGCCTTTCACAGTGAAGCGGGCCCCCTGTTTCTCAGCTGAGCGCGAGGCCCTGGGCAGCTGCCCACACTGCCCATGCCTAGCGCCGGCCCTGGTTCCTTAACCCGGCGTGCCTACTAGTCTTCAGCATCAGCTGACTAAAACTATTCCTTAACCCGGCGTGCCTACTAGTCTTCAGCATCAGCTGACTAAAACTATTCCTTAACCCGGCTTGCCTACTAGCCTCAGCATCAGCTGACAAGAACTGTTCCTTAATCCGGTATCAGGCCTGCTCCGCACACGATCATGTTTGCAGATTGGGTGGAGCAAACCTAGCATAAATATGTCCGGCACGGGCAGAAGAGCGTTTCGCGTTCTAGTTGACTCGCGTATTTTTTCCGCCCTGCCCTTTATTTACCTTCTGCTTCTGTGACCACTACATCATGGTCGGAATCTCTCATGTAATCAAGGGTCTAAGTTGACTACAAGGTTGATAAGAGCATTGCACGATTCTGGGGATCCACTACCCGGGCCAATAGGTCTTTTAACTCATCTTTGAGTCTTGTATAAAAGAGAGCACTACGCTTTGCCTCAGGCCACCCTGCCTCTGCCACTAGTCTATTGAAACTGGATATATAGGTCATTAAATCCTTAGTACCTTGTTTCAGATTCAAAAGCTCAGTATCAACAGATTGCATAATGGAATGTCTATTGAAAAATCGACATAGCTCATCTTTACAGTCAGCATAATGTGAAGCAAAGGATCATTACGCTCTACTAATGGAATGGACCAAGTGGCAGCAGTTCTGCCTAGATACGGCAGAACAAAGGCTACTTTAGCTTGTTCAGTAGGAAAGCATGTAGCTTTGCACATGAAATGCAACTGACACTGATTTATGAATGTAGTGAATTTGGAGGGATCTCCCATGAACCGTTCAGGAGGAGCTAAATGTATAGCAGAAGGAGTGGTTACATGAAATACTGGAAGACTTGTACTAGAATAGGAAGGAGCAGGAGAGAACAAATTGCCAGTCGCCCCCCCGTATTGACCTCCGCTGCTGTAGCAGGTATAGAGCCTTGCTGTAAAGTGTCTACTGTAAGTGTAAGGGCTTGAGTTTCTTATTGCAAATTCCCTATCATATTCCCTATTATATGGGCTAAATCTGCCAGAGTTATATGGTCTTCCATCTCGCCCAGACGGAAAGTAAAAGTTGGCTTGGCGTTCTCTACTTTTCACCTGAGGTTTCCGCAGGGGCGAGATGCAAGTTCCGAAGTAAAGTCCCAACTTCTCTCACCCACCAAGAATGCCCAACAAAGTCAAAGCAAGAAATGGTGAGATGGGGGAAGAGGGGAAACAAGGGAAGAGAAAAGGCACACGTTCCACGGTGCACTCAGGAATGAATGGTAAGGTTCAGAATCTTTCTATGTGAATCCTGCATGTAAAGAAAAGAATAAGAGTGTAGTGTATATGTACAGTTTCCTTCTAACTACATGTGTGCTTATTCTAAATGTATTCACAACTACTGCAGTAATTACCTGTGTAATTCCCCTATTCCACTTATGATATAGTAATGGTAGATGCAGCATCAGATTCCAATCTATGTAGGTAAGAGAAAGAAAATTAAGTGTTAATAGTAATCAGAGTAGGGGACATATAACAGAAGTGAGAAGCATATATGAACTAACCTTAAATCGTGGTAAATCAGGATTTCAATGAAAGCCCCAAAAAGACATGTATCCAAAAAAAAGAGGAATAGATTCCAAACTGAAATTGTTCTTCTAACCCAAAATTAAGAAATCACATAAAAATGTTTAGGGCTATAGTTATGGATTAATTCCTTAACTTCAGGAATAAATGAATCCCTGGTTTGTATTTTATATATAATCAAGAGGAATGCATAACAGCTGCAACAGGAATGTACAGAGAAAATGGGATCTCCAAAATGTTGTGTGATTAACTCTCAGATAAGTAAACAATAATCCTGTGATAGCGTAGAGCGTGATACTGCCTTATTTGTGCTTGCTGGTACTTTAAATGTCCTTTGTTTTGTTTTCTCCAGGTTCCAGAAGATGCCGACCGTGACCACAACAATTAAGAAGAACAGGTTCCAGATCTGTGAAATGAGATGAGCTGCCGCACTGCAGCCCGACAGAGACGCCGTCTGCGACACAGTAATCCTGTAAGCAGAAGGTGAGTAAAGGGCAGGGCAGAAGACACGCGAGCGTCAACTAGAACGCAAAGCGATCTTCCGTCCGTGCTGGTCACGTTTATGCTAGGTTTGCTCCACCCCGTCTGGAAACGCGAGCGAGTGCGGAGCAGGCCTGCCACCCGGCTTGCATACTAGTCTTCAGCAACAACTGACAAGAACTGTTCCTCAACCCTGCTTGCTATTAGTCTTCAGTAACAAGTGACAAGAACCTTTCCTTAACCCGGCTTGCCTACTAGTCTTCAGCAACAACTGACAAGAACTGTTCCTCAACCCTGCTTGCTATTACCTCCTCGTCAGCCCTCCCCGTCCCAGTCCTAACTAAATGAGCATAGCTCCTCCCACCAGAAACTCCCAAGCAACTAAAAACCCATCCCTTCCCTCCAGGCCACACCCACACCCTGAGGCATATAATCAAGTGACCCACCTATCCACATCCTGTTTGTTTTTTCTGCGGATTACTTCCGGGCAGACTACGTGGGGGGTGCTGGATCGGTGCCTCCTTTCGGGTAAGTGTGAAACGGTCTGCTTGGCGGCCGTTTTTTAAGTGCCTGTCTTTTACATGTACGGTGGAGTCCCTGCTTTAGCGGGACCGTGGGGTTACGGGGTCCGGACTGCCTGGTTGGGGGTAGTGGCTCCCTGCTGCGGCTTCCCTCTTCCGGGTTCATTCCCTGCTCTAGCGGGAACACCCGGGAGGGAGGGGAGTGTGTTAGGCGCGGCTGGCTTTTCTGTGCGTGCCGGGGCGTGGCGGATTGGCTTCTCCTCGGAGGTCTGTTACGGGGCTCGGTGCTCGTCTCGTAACTCGTGCCTGTGTTCCCCCTTTCTTTGGCTCTTGTCTCTGCTTGATTCATTGGAATCTGCGGTTGGAGCACTGCTGGTGCAGTTATATGCGTCAGTTTCAAACCTCCCGTGGTAATTGTGTTTGACACGATGTTCTCTGATATCCAGGCGAGACTCAAGACACAGAGTTGGTTTGATTGGGGCAGTTTGCGCCTTGTGGACACCTGTGGTTCTGTGACGGCGTATGAGCCCTCTCATTGTAAGGCTGCCTGTTGTTGGTGCCGCTGGAGGTTTCCGTTTCCCCGTACCGGTGCAGCTCTGTCTCTCTTGGGTGGGAATTTCGGAGACTGGATGGGCTCTGCGTCTACATTCTGATGCCCTTCGCTACGGCCTAAGAGGTTTTAGCAGCATATTGCTCTGTACCGCTATTCCGAAATGCAATTACGTTTTTCCCTGCTGTGCGCTGGTTTGTGTCCTTTGGTCGCGCTTTCCCCGTGTGGGTTGGCGACTGGTGTTCCCTGGTTGGGGACTCCCTTTATTATGGGCCGTGGTTCTCAGTTGTGTGTAGGGGCACTTCCTGGGTGTGCACTGGTTCCTGTGGCAGTGGGTCCGGGAGGCGGTCCCTGGTTGGCCCTTTCTTCTTGCATCTCTGTTCTCCTGTTCACATCATGGAACAGGTTCGGATGTGTGTGTGCTCCGCGGGGTGGTGAAGGTGCTGTTCGCGGGGTCTTCCGCTGCTCCTTCCCTGGTGGTGGTGCAGAGGCCTCTGCTGACATATATCCGGACTTGGTTTCGGATGAAGTGGTGGAAGGGTCAGTTTGTCTCAGATGGCTGGCCTTCGCGGTGTTCTGCTACATGTTCAGGGCAGTTTGGGTTCCCTGGTCCCTTGGTGTTTGGAACGTCAGTAGACTTTTTTCACCTGTTTACTGTGGTTGGGGCCTGAATGCCTCCCTTTTCATTGCTCTGTGAGACATGTGCTAATGGGGTTGGGGAAGGTTGTTGCAAGACTGGCCTTTCCCCGGTTTCTGGCAGAGTGGTGTCCTTTCCTGGGGTTCGCTGAGGTGTTCCTGGCTATGGTGAGGTTCCCGGGGAAAAATCCCTGCTGGCTGGTGTGGCGTCTCGGAGCCTGGTGGTGTCCGTGGGGGCGGTCCTTCTTATCCTGGGCTCCAAAGTGTTGAAGGGTCCTTGGAGCATTCCTTTGCTGCCTCTGGTCTTGCAGTTTGGTCTGCGGCTTACGCCGGCTATCTGGTTCAGTCGCTTCTGAATGTCTGTCAGGGTATTTCTGAGCAGCCCTTGCAGGATGTGGATCCCTCTGTCTCTTTGTCCGTGTTGGAACTGCGGTTGTGTTTCCGGGTGGATTTGTCCTTCGGTCCCTTGGTGCGGCGGCAGCGGCTGGGGCCTCACTGGCTGCTCTGGGGCAGTTGTGGCTTCTGCCTTGGACGGCGATGCTGCTCAGTAGGCTGCCATGGTGTGGCTTCCCTTCGCGGGCTTTCAACTTTTTGGGGCACCATTGGAGGCCTTAATTGGTAAATCGGCAGGGGGCGGATGTTGTTGGCTCAGGTCCACTCTTCTCACGTGGGGAAGTTTGCGGGTTTTCTGCGGCCTTTTTGGCTGGCGTTTCAATCTCCGTTGACGGCCCAGCCCTTTCGGGCTATGGTATGTGGCCGGGGTGTCCCTTCCTTCCGCAAGTCCCGGGGTAAAACGGGGTGCTTCCTCTTCTTCTGGTCCCTCCTCGTGGTGTCTATGTGAGGAGTTCTTTGGGGGTGCCAGTTGGGGTTCGCCTCACGTCTTTTTTTCCTGTTTTGGAGGAGTTCGTTCGTGGTCAGTGGGTCCTGCGGGTGGTCCGGCTGGGCTACTGGATCGTGTTTGGTGTTCCTCCGGTGGATGTGTTCTGTGCTGCCCCTGTTCCCTGCTCTCTGACGACATCTCGGGCTCTGTTGGACAGTGTTCGGGACTTAGTTTCCAAGTGGGGCTGTGATGTGAGTGCCTGTGGGTCGGCTGGGTAGGGGGGGCGGAGTTTGCTCACTCCTGTTTCTGATCTTGCAGCCTTATAGGGACTACCGTCCTGTTCTGGTTCTGAAGGCTGTGACCTTGTGTCTCCCTTATCGGTCCCTCATTATGGTGTCGCTTCAGTTGTTTCTTCCCTTCATGTTGGTGGGAGGTTTCATGGCTTCTCTGGTTCTCCGGGTCGCCTGCTTTCATGTGCAGGTACATACGACTTCACGGAGGTTCCTATGTTTCGGTGTGGGAGTGGTTCATTACCTATTCTAGGTATTGCCTTTTGGACTGTCTGCTTCTCCTAGGGTGTTTACTGCAGTGTTTGCGCCCTTGGTGGGTTTTTTGCATGCTCCGGGGCTCCTGGGGTGCCCCGCGGACTGGCTCTGTTGTGCGTACTGAGGTGGTTGTTGGAGTGTGGCCTGGAACCGAGGAGCTTTAGCTCAATGGCAAGTCTTGTGCCTCTGATGGCACAGGCTCATACAGGACAAGGGTTCGTATCCTGCCAATGCTTTCAAAGTATGACGTGGTGGAAAATGTTCATTTGGTGCTTTTATAGGCTGTCTTCCACTGCTCTCCAGCGGCTGCGTGTTTGGGACTGTTGTCTGCTGCTGTGGTGATTGTCCTTGGGCCCGATTGCTCTGTTCCCCCTGGTGAGTCATGTCCTGGGTCTTTGGGATCCGGCGTCTCTGGATTGCGAACTGTTGATTCGGGGGGGTGACCTTTGGCCTGGGGTTGTCCTGGTGGCTGGTGGTTCATGGCCTCTTCCGGGGCTCGCACCTTATGTCCCGGGAGCGGTTGGTCCTGATGGCCGTTACCAGTGACCTGGGTTGGGGGACGGTGTTGGCTCTGGTGTCGGTGCGGGGGCTGTGCCCTGTGCTGGAGGCGGGAATGTCTTCGAATTATTGACTCAATTTCTGCCTTGGTTCCTCCGGAGGATCGTGATGGTGCGGTCGGACTGCATGGTGGTGGTGTGTTGTTCAACCACTGTTGGAGTGCGTGGTTGGCTTCCCTCGCCTTGTTGGCTCTGCTGTTCTCCTGGTGGGCGGTCTCCTGCTTGTTGTCCCTGAGGGCTTTGCATCTGCCTGGGTTTTTTTGATCTCGTTGGCGGCTCGCCTGAGCGGGGTGTTTCCCTACCTGTCCGAGTTGTGCCGGACGCAGGTGGTGTTTGGGGGCCTGCTGGCCTGGTTTGGAGTCCCGGACGTGATCCTGTTTGCGTCTCCGGGGTTTGCCTTTGAATTGTGTTGGTTCTCTGGTTCGGTCAGATGCTGTCTGGCGGGTGGTTGCCCTGTCCTTCCGGGCCTTCGGCCATACCTCCCTGAAAGCACCTCCTCTCAAATGGGGGCCCTGCTATATGCTTTCCCCTGATTGCTCTGAATCCGTGGGTCCTGCTGCAGGTCGGACTGGGTCGGGCCTCGTGTGTCCTGGTGGCTTCGGATTGGTCCTGGTGGCCTTTGGTTCCCTCTGTGGTTGAGGTTGGCGGTGGGGCCTTGCTGGCGGTTGCCTGCGGGCCCTTGTCCCCTGTCATTTTCCCCTCTGTCTTGGGGGTGTCTGGTCCGCCTGCGGCTGGCGGGGTGGCTGTTGTAGGGCTGAACCTAGTGGCTTTGGGGTGTCCTCCTTCTGTGACTGAGTTTGTTCAGCAGTCCAGGCGCCCTTCAGCTCGCAAGTCCTAGGCCGGACTTTGGGTTTAGTTTCTGGTCCCTTGGTGTCCCGGTTGTTGTGGGGTTGTTTCCTCCTGTGACCGGTCTTTCGTTCCTTGGCTCCTTTTGGGCCTCTACATGAGGTATCTTTGCGGTTTGACGTTCAAGGTGCTTTCCTTGTCGCTATTGCCGCGGCTCGAAGGTTTGGGGGAGTTGGGCTCCTTGCTTTGCTCTGAGCCCTTTTTGCGTTTTGTTCCTGTTCGGGTTGTTCTGCGGCCTGATCCTTCCTTTGTTCCCAGGATTCCTTCCTTGTTTCTCTGCTTGGGGGATCTGGTTTTACCTGTTTTCTGTCCAGATCCTCTTTCTGGGGTTCTGGTGCAGCTGCCCGATTTGGCGGTTGGGTGGGCTCTGGAGGTGTGCTTCCTTCGTGCTGTGCCTTTTTTGTGCGGTAGTTTCCTTTTTTGTGACCTTTGGGCTGGCTGGCTGTGGTCTACTGCCTTCTGGGGCTTCTCTCTGTCGGTGGCTGCGTTGGCTTTGGGGCCTGCGTATGCGGCTTGTGGTGTGTTGGCGCCTGGGTCGGTTTATGGGTGTTCGACTCGGGGGTGGCTGAGTCCTGGGCTTGCTTCCGGGGGGCTTCCATGGCCGAGTTCTGCTGGGTTGCTGCTTGGTGTTCTCCTCGCACTTTTTTGTCCCATGCTCGTTGGGTGTTCGGTGGGACTGTGTCTCCTGGGTTTGGGGACGCGGTGTTGCGTTCTGCTCAGGTTGTGTGACTTTCTGCTTGTGCTACTGAAGTCTGTTTTTGCTACTGAGTGAAGCCGATTCTTGCTTTGGTATCTGCTCATTTAGTTAGGACGGGGAGGGCTGACGAGGAGGTAATGTCCGGTTACTTACCGGTAATATTCATTACTCCGAGTCGTAGCCCTCCCCGTCCCAGTCCAGGTTCCCATCCCTCCCTCCCTGTTCGGCTTCTTGTGCTTGGTGGTACAGGATGTGGATAGGCGGGTCACTTGATTATATGCCTCAGGGTGTGGGTGTGGCCTGGAGGGAAGGGATGGATTTTTAGTTGCTTGGGAGTTTCTGGTGGGAGGAGCTATGCTCATTTAGTTAGGACTGGGACGGGGAGGGCTACGACTCGGAGTAATGAATATTACCGGTAAGTAACCGGACATTAGTCTTCAGCAACAAGTGACAAGAACCTTTCCTTAACCCGGCTTGCCTACTAGTCCTCAGCATCAACTGAAAAGAACTGTTCCTTAACCCGGCTTGCCTACTAGCCGTCAGCATCAACTGAAAAGAACTGTTCCTTAACCCGGCTTGCCTACTAATCTTTAGCATCATCAAAGGCGAGCAACAGGGATCAGAAACACCCATGTTAAGCTCTACACTTGGGATACTTCTTTAACGAGAGAATGTGTGTGTGTTTGTAAAGCGCATGGGTGTGTTGTGCCTGAATGGTGAATGGTGGATTGCAGAGCAACCTGTAAGTAAGTGTGCATGTGTAGAGAGAGCAAGGATAGGTGGGTCCAGGCACTGCAAGAGGGTGGGAACAGAGACATGGAGGGGGGTCACAGGTGTTGATTGAGGTGGGAGTGGAGCAAGAATGGCAGGTGGAGAGAGGTTGCAGGTAGTAGGAGACTAGGAGGATAGCATGGGTGGCTGGTGTCACAGAGAGACCAGGGAGTTAGAGGAGAAGGGTGGCATAGTTGTAGAGGGCATATGGGGGAGATCAAGAGTGGGTAGAGAGTAGGCGGTCATAAGAGGGGCATTACGGGGCCAATTGCTGGCAATCAAGCAGTGCCCATCCCTAGCACACAGATGGAGTGATTACATAGGATGGGGCTATGGTGGTGAACCCCTCATTTTTTACTGCTTCCCTTCACTGTCTGAGTTGTGGGTGGGTGATCACATTTGAGGGAGCAGTGTAAAAGGTGTGTTGGGGTGCATTATGAAAGGGGTGCTAGGGGACAGAATGATGTGGCCTGCATTGTTTTGGGGGTGGCTGTCAAAATGTTTGTCTATTGCTCCCTTCCATGGGGGAGGGGGTACCCCAAAAAGTTTGGGGCAACAGGGAAGCCTTGGGGTTCTGGCTTGGTGCAGTTTCTATTGCCAACCAAAAGTGTGCATCCCACAGCCCACTGTAGTTATGGTATTGAATGGGGCAACAAGAAACATGTGGTGGGATAATTGGGGGGCTGGGCTCCACAGTATTTTATTGTCCCATCGCAGGACATGTTATAAGGTCTCTTGGGATGGTTGTATTGGAAACGGACGTATAGGCGCTGAAAGGAGGTACATGTTGAGAAGTGTGTCCTCCATTGTTTATTGCTCACTAGGGTGACACTCAAAGAGGGATGCTGCAATTGACAGTATTGAAAGGGGTCCTATGGGGTGTGGAAGGATTGGGAGCATGCAGGCAACTTCTTGTGCGATACCCATTTTTTTATTCACACACCACAAGGGGGCACCCACAAAAATGACAGTTGGTGTGGTGGTACTGAAAGGGGTTTTATAAGGCAGAGAGGTAGAAGGAATGAGTGCATGGAGTGACACTTGGGGGGAGTGGACATCTGAGCACAGATGGACAAATCACATTGAGAGGGAAAAATGGGGGAACAGCATGCAGAGATGCCTGCTATGGCATCCGAGAGCACTGATATTTGGTAAACAAGGAGGATTCAGGGCAGTAGCTGAATAAGGCAGTGAGAGGGTACATCTGGCAATTGTTTGGCTGGGATGTAGGGAATAATCATGGCATACTAATGGGCAACAGTGCATGGATTGGCAGCATCTGCAGAGAGTTTGGGGTACTCAACAAATGATGTATCCACCTTAGATTGGGCATATGATCTGCAGAGTAAAGGCCAGGGCTTGTTGTGAGGCAGATTATGTATATGGGTATTAAAGAAGTGTAGCCTGTGTGTGCTGAGAGGGGCTGCATGGGGTGGTTAGCATCTGGAGCGACCAGCAATGTGCATTCAACTGGTCACTGCTGGAGACTGAACAGTGGCAGAAGCTCCTAGCTTACTGAGAGAAGGCAAATGGAGGGCAAAGAGGAAGGGTGCTTATGGTCACTCAAAGGCTTGAAAATGGGTTGGTTCACTACCAAAGGTGGGGTACTAGGAGGGAATATTTGAGGGGGCAATGGAATGGGCGTACTGAGAGGTCAGAAATGGTGTCAAAGGCACAAATGTATGGGGATCCAGGTGCAACAGTGTGGGAGTGGGGGTCAAAAGTCCCTGCTAGAGTTTTCCTTTACCACCCTGACTTTTTTTTGTGCAGCGGGCTCCCTCTGTCATTTTTTTGCAGTGTCTTTCTATCCTGCAGATGATTGGAGCAAGCTTCCCAAAGTTTTTCTTGGCCTCATACCCGCAAAGAAGGGCCTGACATGTTGGCGCGAATGATACTCCCAAAGGGTGTGCTGCTAATATTCTGGGAAGAGCCTCACCAACTGTGCACATTCATGCACCAAACATGGCAAATCTTTCCACCTGCAAAGCATCAAATCGCCCATGGAAGCTTTGAGGTGGTATTAGGGTTTTCATTTTGGGGAAAACATTCTTCTGTGCTTCTCCCACCTGAGGTCTTTGGAGCTGTTGTCCTTCTTTCACATGTCCCTTCAAAGAGACAGATGGCACACTCACCTAGTCTCTCAGCAAACATCTATGCTTTGACTCTTTCATCTTGCTGTTTTTCTTCCAAAAACCCCCTTCACCACACATACAGGCCACTCATTCCTCAGTACTCGTTCACTCAGTCATTGCAGTCCTCCACTCTATAGGCCCATCAAAGACCAACATGAACCAGAGGCATTTCAGCAAGTAGATTAAAGCCTCTCTGTGCCTTTATGTTCGCACTGTTGCCCTCTAGCAATGCTGCATGCCAACTACAGCATTATAATGGGATTGAGAAGAGGGCTGTCCTATGCAAATAATGTCCTCCCATGCTTACTTCTGTCTGAGCCAGTCGTGGCTTTCGCTGTGATACGGCCTCCAACATATGGTCTTCTGCAGAATTCTTAAGCTGCAAACCTGGTTTAGGCTAAGGATTTTACTTTTCAAAGGTCACAGATAGGGGCATCACCCTCATTTAGCAGGGTCCAGTATTGCCAGCAGTCATCCTCCACACAGAACCTGGGCGTTCGTGGACTTACTGCAAAGGCTACTGATTGAGACTGGGCTGTTTGAAGCCCAAGTCCCAGAGCCAGGGCATGCCAGGCCTGACTAGGCTTGGTTAAGCCTGGTTAAGCCAAGCCAAGCTAAGCCAGGCCAGGCCAGGCCAGATGCTCCAGCCCTACACCTGTTGCATCATGCATGTTGAAGACCTATTGAACCATAGGTCTTTTCTAACTCTTGAAAAATACATGTCTAACTTCTGATTGCAGCTAATAAAGGGAGGTTCACATGTCCAGAACTTTACCCAGCAATTCATAACCAGGAGTTCATACTCTACCTTTATGCCTAACCAACCGGACAGGCACCATCCACCCAATCTGAGAGCTTGGCTCCCAGCACAATGATAAACCAGCACCATTCAGCCTATATTATTATCTGCATGGCACCCTCCTCAGATGCTAGAGTGTAGTTATGCCCACCTAGGCCTGGTTTGTGTTCCCCAAAACACCAAGTTTTAAGAAAAAATGAATACATTGATAAATGAGGATAGGGTTTTCCCCAATTTTCCCTACTTGAGCAAAAGGCGGGAGGGAAGGAAGGGACAGGATATGTAATTTGGGGGCACTAGTGAAAAAAATAGTTGCTCTAATTGCTTCTGTGTGTTTTTTAAGTAAAAATTATATTTCTAAATCCCAAAAAAACTGCTCAAAATGTTGTCACCTAAAGATAATTTAACAGCATTGACTGGATTCAAACCCCTGCAATGGGGTAGCCTGTTCCACTAAAGGAACAAGACCTGGCCTCTGAGCTCTAGCTCCTTGATGGTTCGCTGCACTGCAGCAGACACTATCAGCAACAGACAATTCTTGGTGTCACTGCCTATGGCTTCCATTGCACGTGAAAAAGGATAGCCATGGAATAGGGAAGTTCTGACAGGCTACAGGCATGGAAACCAGTATGGTCCAGTGGGCTTGAATCCCCGGTTTACCACCAGGTGAGTGATGATGAAGCAGAGGTGAGTTGTACATGGCTGGTGAATGTGTAAGTAAAGTGTGCGTGTCTTAGTATGTATGGGCATGCGCATGCACATTTATGCGTGTGTATTTGAAAGTGCATGTGTGTATATGAATGTGCATTCATATGTGTTTAAGTTCAGGTGACCAGATTTTGAGAAGCAAAAACCGGGACTGGTCAGACATAAAAGTAGGACTAAAGCCTTTAGTCTTAGTTTTATATCAGACCTGCCCCGTTTTTTGCAGAGCCTTGTGAATGTCTATATACGTGAAAAAATATATATATATACATTATCTACTGGCGGTCGCCAGTAGATAGTTATAGTTAGGACCTATTTTCCATAGGAAATCCACAACATTCTATTCCCAATAACTTTGGCGCCGGTTGACGAATCTTCACAAAATTTTCAAAACTCATGGGGCGCTCCGGTCCGCTCCCATCCTGAAAGTCTCGGGGTGATTCGTCAAGTGGGGGCCGAGAAAAAAGGGGGGTCCCAAAACGTGTTTTCCCCATGCAATTTTCCATAGGAACCTTTAGTCGCAGCTACAGCCCGAACTGCTGAACGGAATTACACCAAATTTGGCAAAAATGTAGCCCTTGGTTCAGAGTCATGCCTTTTGGTTAAATGGTGTAAATCCGTTCAGTAGTCCCTGAGAAAATCAAAAGTAAAACCACATATATATCTATGGCCGCGGAGGGTCCGCGCACCCTGAGCGCACCTTCCCGATCACGGGCTGTATGCTAATTGGCTGTCAACACTCCAAACCAGGAAGTGTTGGCAGCCATCTTGTTCCTCGGTAGAACCGAGGCACAAGAAACAAGTGCGCAAAACGCATAAAGGGGGCAGGGTAGAAACACCCTGACCCCTAGGCCTGCTTAGGGGTCCCACAAGGACCCCAGGGCCAGAAAAGCATTTTTTTTTTTTTAAATTGGCGGGATGCGCTTAGGGTGCGCGGATCCCGCCGTGAAAAACGAAGCGCGAGCTCCCGCGCTTCGAGGGTATTTGCCCCCGGGTGGGCCAAGTCCCGGGGGCATGCGGGGGTGGAGTTTCAATGTTAGTTGGGGGGGCCTCTAAGGCCCCTAAGCCCGGGGACCGCCACCCCCGGGGCTTTCAAATTATAATGATGGTGGGGGGCACACGGCTCCCGCAGCCCCGGGGACCACCACCCCCGGGGCTTCTTTTTAATTAAAAATTACCTGTGTGGGGGGCTCCAGCCCCCACATGCCCTGGGGACCACCACCTCCCCGGGGCACTAATTAAAGAAATGTGGGGGTCCGTTTCGGACCCCCGAAGCCCCGGGGACCACCAACTCCCCGGGGCTTTGTAGATGTTGGGAGGGGGGCCGCGCGGCCCCCCTCCTGGAGCCTGTGGTGGCCCTGGGGACCACCAACCCCCAGGGCCAGCTCCTGCAGTGTCCCGGGGTGCCTACCCCCGGGACACTGCTGTTTGCAATGACAGGACGGGAGCCTCGCGGCTCCCGCCCTGTCATTGCAAACTGCTGCTTCATTGAAGCGAGAGCAGGAAACCTGCTCTCGCTTCAATGAAGCAAAGCAGATCACTTTTCCATAAGGGGAGCTGCATGTCAGCAGCTCCCCTTATGGAAAAACAATGCCGGCTCCCGCAGGCCGCGAGGAGCCGGCGGGACCGTGGGGGGATTGGGGACCCCCCCACGGTCTCCAATGAGTGGCCAGACCCCGGGGGATGGGGTCCCCGGGGCCATCAGTGGCCCGGAAGGGGGCCACACAGCCCCCTCCCCAACAATTATATACATTTTTTTTTTTTTTAAATGCGCAAAGGCCGGCCCCGGGGGATGGGGTCCCCGGGGCCAATAGAGGCCTTAGGAGGGGGGCCACGCAGCCCCCCTCCTCAAAAATTTAAAATAAAAGTGGCCATGCCCCGGGGGATGGGGTCCCCGGGCCGGAATCGGCCACGGGAGGGGGGCCACGCGGCCCCCTTCCCGTACTGTTTTTTTTATTTTTATTTTTAAATAGGATCAGGCCCTGGGGGATGGGGGATGGGGTCCCCAGGGCACCAAAAAGTGAAAAGGAAGGGGGGCCACACAGCCCCCCTTCAAAAAGAAAAAAAAGAAAAAAAAAAGCGAACGAGCGTCAGGCCCCGCCCCCTCCCTTAACCACTCTGCAAACGTGCCCTGTGGTGCGTTTTAAATTGGGGAAAGAATTCCCCTTCAATACTGGGGGTCCCTGGGGGCCAACTAGCCCACCAGGTACCTCCAGTAAGCGCCACAGGGCTGGGTTGCAGAGAGGTGGTCCAGGCCACGCCCCTTTTTACACCTCTCTGCAACGCAGCTCTGTGGCGGTTACTGGAGGTACCTGTTGGGTTAGTTGGACCCCAGGAACCCTCAGTATTCAAGGGGACTTAGTCCCCCAACTTAAAATGCGCCACGGGGCGCGTTTGCACAGTGGTGAAGGGAGGGGGCGGGGCCTGAGGTGACATGTGTGCAAACAGGCCCGTGGCGCGTTTTAAGATGGGGAATTAATTCCCCTTCAATACTGGGGGTCCCTGGGGGCAAACTAGCCCACCAGGTACCTCCGGTATGCACCAGGGAGCTGCGTTGCAGAGAGGTGTTCAGAGGCCACGCCCTTTTTACACCTCTCTGCAACGCAGCTCTGTGGCGCTTACTGGAGGTACCTGGTGGGCTAGTTGGACCCCAGGGACCCTCAGGATTCAAGGGACTTAGTCCCCAACTTAAAACGCGCCACTGGGCGCGTTTGCACAGTGGTGAAGGCGGGGCTAAAGGTGACATGTGTGCAAACAGGCCCCGTGGCGCGTTTTAAGTTGGGGAATTAATTCTCCTTCAAACCTGAGGGCCTCTGGGGGCCAACTAGCCCACCAGGTACCTCCAGTATGCGCCAGGGAGCTGCGTTGCAGAGAGGTGTTCAGAGGCCACACCCCTTTTTACACCTCTCTGCAACGCAGCTCTGTGGCGCTTACTGGAAGTACCTGGTGGGCTAGTTTGACCCCAGGGACCCTCAGGATTCAAGGAGACTTAATCTCCCAACTTAAAACACGCCACGGGGCATGTTTGCACAGAGGTGAAGAGAGGGGGAAGGGCCTGATGTGACAAGTTAGTTTCTTAGTTTTAATCCCCCTGCCCTATTATGTACTAGGGACTTACAGAGGAGGTCATGCTAATCACAGGGGTACCCCAACGCATAATGTTCCCTAGTGTATGTAGGTGTTTTCACTGTATTCTAAGTGTCTTTTAGCATAGCACTGGCTCTAGGCCTGGTTAGTCAGAGCCAGTTACCACCAGTACCCGTCTGAAAAAGTTGTGGGCACAGGATGATTTTGCAACAAGGCCTCTTTCTGCTCCTCTGTTGGTTCTTTCTGCACATGTCTTGCTTCTTCCTGCACTTTTCTTCGTCTTTGTGGACTTCTGTTGCTTCTTTCTGCATTTCTTTTGCTTCTTTCTGTGTGTTTTTTCTTCTTTCTTCACATGTCCTACCTCTGTACGCATAGTTAGAAACTAGCATTTAAAAAACCTTACAAATTCACTGAAAAAACCATAGGTTTCAGGCACGTTATAGTTAGAAATTAGCATTTAAAAAACCTTTGAAATTCACTGAAAAAACCATAGGTTTCAGACACGTTATAGTTAGAAATTAGCATTTAAAAACCTTTGAAATTCACTGAAAAAACCATAGGTTTTAGGGACAGTTATAGTTAGTTGGACATTGCACTCAGTACAAAACCCGTGAAATTCCCCCGTTATAGTTAGTTCAGCTAACTATAACTCGCGCCCCCGCAATGCACTGCTGATGACGTCACATATTACATCGCTCATGACATGGTCAGTGACATCACTGATGACATCTCAAATGACATCACTGATGACATCATCCAGTGACTGTGTGTTTCTGTAAAGTTTAAACATGTTTAATATATATAGGCAAAGGCGTATTGAAGAATGAGTGGGTGTATAAGTGTCTGAATGGATGATTGAGTAGGTGCGTGTCTGACTCTACAAGTGAGTGATTAAATGTATCTTACTGAATGCATGGGTTAGTGACTAAACTGTGTGAATGCCTGTATCCGTCTGTCTGTTGGTGTGTAAGTGGATGCATGGATTTGCGAATAGCTACATGAGTGTCTATATGGGTTATTGATTGGTTCTCTGAGTATCTGTATGGGTGCCTGAGTGTTTGTGTGGGTGGGGTGTGTGTGACTCTGTACATAGATGTGTGAGTGGGTGATTCACTGGGTGCATGATTTGAAGAGTGCGTCTGTGATGGACTGCTTGGGTGGGTGAGTGTGTGTATGGGTGTGTTAGTGAGTGAATGTATATCTCAGTGGTACATGTGCGAGTAACTACATATGTAAAAGGCAGTATATATGTGTGTTAGAGTATTTAAAAGGCTATAAGTGAGAGTGTGTGATTGTGAGAGTGGCTGTATGGATGCGTGTGTGCTTGTATCAGTTATTGTATAAGAGCGTAAGAATGTGCTAGTATTTGTATGAGTAAGTGAGCTGGTGTGTGTATAACTGTATAGGTGAGTAAATGGGTGTGTGATTAATTTTTTGCATGACTGACTAGGTGTGTGAGTACCTATATGGATGAGTGGCGGTGTGTGAGTGGTTATATAGGTGTATGAGTGCATATGATAGTCCTGTACTGAGTGACTGTAAGTATGAGTTACTGGACGGGTGAGTGAATAGATGTGTGTGTGTAGACCTAAGAATCAGTGAGTGGGTATGCAGTTATTGGTATTGGAGTGTGTATGGTTTTGCGAATGGCAGTCTGTAATTTAGAGTGGGTGTATCAAAAGTTATATTAGGGTGTGAGAAGATGCATTAAATTATCACATGGATGATGTCATCAGTGATGTCATCAGTGATGTCATTTGAGATGTCATGAGTGATGTCATCAGTGATGTCACTGACCATGTCATGAGTGATGTAATATGTGACGTCATCAGCAGTGCATTGCGGGGGCGCGAGTTATAGTTAGCTGAACTAACTATAACGGGGGAATTTCACGGGTTTTGTACGAGTGCAATGTCCAACTAACTATAACTGTGCCTAAAACCCATGGTTTTTTCAGTGAATATATATATATACACACACACACTTACAGGGCTATGTTTACATAACATTATATATGGCAAGACCTCCACCCTGCGCTCCCTGCCCTCTTCCCTACTCTGTCTCTCTGCTTGTGGGAGTAGGCAGCGGACCACCTCCTGTGCTGCCGGGCTAAAACCAATATATTACTTCAGTTATTTAAGACTTTAGAGGTGCATGTGAAAGGAGAGCATACCTTTTACTTCTGATTCGCAGGTTGATCTGACCTCTGTCTTAATAACCGGGACATTTATTTAAAATTAACAAAAGCGTTGGGACACTCCTCTGAAAACCGGGACTGCCCGGGAAATCCGGGACGTCTGGTCGCCCTAGTTTGAGTGTACATTAGAGTCTGTGTATGTGTGTGAGAAATAGGTGTGGTTGTGTATACATGTGCACAGGAGAGAGAATGTGCTGTCATGTGTGTGTACATGCGTGCGAGTGTGTCTGTGTGAATGTGCATGCATGTGAGTGTCTGGGTGTACGAATGTGCGCGCATGTGTGTATGTGAGAATGTGAAAGTGCATGCATGTGTGCTTATGTTTTTCATGCATTACAGCCTGCATGGAGAACATGCCCAGGCCCCCAGTCCCTGGCTGAGTGGCAAACAATGGCGCTCAGACCTTTCACAACGCTGTATTGCTGCGTTGTGATTGGTCAGGGGAGCCTGGCTGCTTGCTTCCAGTTTCATTCCTGAGGAGAGACGATGGAGAGACGGGTGGTAAGGTAAGTTGTTTTCTTTTTTTTATAATCACCCCCCCCCCCACAGCCTTGCCACCCAGATCTTAGTCCGCTGCTACGGCTTTGCAGGTGGGACAAGTACAACAAACACTGCAAAGACAGTAAAATCAATTAAATGTGCTTGCCATGATTCTGCCCAGTTGGTTTCATCCAATGTGCACGTCAAAGACTGCATTTTGTCCTGGAAGAACAAGCTTAGCTTCCTATCTAATTCCAGTTACACCGCAGGTGATGAGCAATGTTTTTACCAGCTGTTTTCTGGGGTACTAACAACGAGTGATATCCCTTCTTCCAGCAAAGTGTACAATATTTGAAAAGCGATATACCACACGATGAAAACATTCCAGATACGTCTCTAAGTTGTTTCCAGAGGGGGATTTCCTCACAGTCACAGACCTCAAATATGTGGCAACCCGTGCCCACCGCCGCCATCGCCGAGATTCCTGCCCCCTGTTCCTGAAAACCACAGCTTCTCCAGCTGGTGGTGCTCTGGGACTCTTCACATTCCAGGGAGATGCATTAGGGTAAGGCATGGTGCCCCTCTGGAAGTTTTATCTTTCACTATCATACTCAATAAAACTTCTTAAGAACATGTCTGCATAAATAACCCACAGGCATTTCCCTTTTCCTGTTTTTCCTTAACAAAGCCTACAAAAACATCATTGATATGTTTTGGGGGGTTTCACAGAGTACACAGAGTTTTTAGATTTCAGGCTAAGATAGCTTTTCCTCGCATGCTACCATCATCCGCCATAAGAGATAGCATTTAAAATATCACAAGATATTTTAGGATCTTGATTCATGGCTTTTTTTAGAGTCCTTCGATCACCTACTATAAGGAGACTCGGGAATGTAACAATTGTGAGCCTATGTGTGGCTGTTAAGAGGGACAACAGCATAATGTTGTCCAGGCATCTTACCTTAATAACCATTTTCTAAGAGTTTTCATATTTATTAAACACAGTATGCTGATATAAGCGCCAGGCTAGCCTCGCTCAGCGCCAGGATACACTCACGGGCGATAGAGCGCTTTACGAATACACATAACATAACAACATAACAAAATAAATCTCCTAAAAAAAACAGCATTAACCTTTGATGTGAAATGCCCCGGTTACTTACTGGTAATCTTCATTACTCCGAGTCCTAATCTTCCTCGCCACAGTATTAACCAATGAGCATTCTGCTCCAACAGAAACTCCAAGTAAAAAGCTACATACTAGTCTCCCTATCCCTCCAACATGGCCCCCAGTGGCATCAACCAATCATATAAAAGGACACAAAAGTCCCAGCATGACCTGTAAACAAAGCCGTAGACATGAAGCCACAACAGAGGGCCGGGAGGGAAGGGAAACTATACTATGGCGAGGAAGATTAGGACTCGGAGTAATGCAGATTACCGGTAAGTAACCGGGGCATTACCTCCTCGTCCATCTTCCTTGCCACAGTATTAACCAATGAGCAGATACCAAAGCAAAATCAGCTTCATGGATAGGAAACACAGCCCACACACGGAAGGCAGTAGAAAACCAACCGTATCGGCAACAATGGAGAGAGACATAAACTCAAGAAACCACAGAGTCCAGGACCGAAGAGGCAAAGGCCACAGAAGCCCCGCCCCCAACTTCAAGCCGGTAATGAGACATGAAGGTATGAGGAGAAGACCAAGTGGCCGCCCTGCAAATATCCTCCATGGAAACCCCATCAAAGGCGGCCCAAGAAACAGCAACAGAAAGAGTAGAACGCCCTCGAATAGGATGAGAGGGAACCACAGACAGGGTATTATACGCCAAAAGAATAGCCACTGTAATCCACCTATCGAGAGTGGAAATAGACGGCTGCAGGCCCTGCTGAGCCAAACCAAAAAGAGACAAACAAGTTGTCCACCTTACAAAGGAAGACGGGTGATACAAATAAATGACCAGGGCATGTCAAACATCCAAAAGATGCAACAGAGACTCCTCCTCCGAAGAAGGAACAGGAAAGAAGACAGGGAGGACCACCTCTGCAGAACGATGAAAGAAAGAGGCCACCTTAGGGACAAAGTAGGATGAGCCCGGAAGACCACATCATCCTCCAGAATCCACAAAAAGGAGCAGACCGTAGGAAAGCCCCCAACTCCCCAACCCGCCGGGCAGAAGCAAAAGCTACCAGAAACACCACTTTGAGAGTCAAAAACTGCAAGTCCACCGACTCCAAAGGCTCAAAGGGAATCGAAAAGACGAGACACCAAAGGCTCCACAGACACAAAAGCCAGCCCACAAAAAGCTCGAAAGGCAGCCCACTGAGCGCGGAGGGTAGAAAGGGCCAAACCCAAATCAAAACCAATCCTCAAAAAATCCAGCACACGGGCAGGATCCAAAGTCCCAACAGACCAACCCTGGCGAAGACACCAACCAGCAAAGTCGTCCCAATGCCTAGAGTAGGACTGCAAAGTCGCGGGGTGCCTGGACAGCTGGATAAGACTAGCAACCTCCACAGAACAACCACTCTGGAACAGGGAATCCCTTCCAAGAGCCATGCCCGCAGACCCATGGACCTGAACACCGGAAGAGGAACCAGAGGGCCCATCAAAGGATACGGATCGAACGGTAACGACCAACCTGGACGCACCGCCAACTCCAACAAGAGAGGAAACCGTGGGCGGCGGCACCAACCCGGGACCACCAGAAGAACCAACACCCACTCCCCCCTGATCTACCGCAACACCGCCGGAATCAGGAGAACCGGCAGAAAAGCATACAACAGGCCCCACAGCCACAGGAAGGACAACGCATCCACCTTCCATGCTGCTGGACAAGGCATAAACGTGCGGAAACAACGGATCTCGGCATCGTCCGGAGACTCAAACAAGTCCACCACCGGACACCCAAACACCCTCTGCAACGTCCGGAACAGCAACCGGGCCAGAGACAAAGATCCCATGGAGGGAAAGACCCTGCTCAGACAGTCTGCTACGACATTCCCCCGACCCGGGAGATAAATCGCTGACAGGGACGCCAAGCTCGACTCCGCCCAAGAACAATCAGGCAAATGAGGCAACTGAGGGAACGAATTCTGCAACCCCCCGATGATTGATGTAAGACATGACCACCTGGTCGACCGTCCGGACCTGAACATGGTGACCCCCTAGCAGGGCAGAAAAAGCCAAGACACCCAACTGAACTGCTTACAGTGCCTGGTAATTGGAGGAACAAGACATCAGAGTCTGCGACCACACGCCCTGCAATGAAGAATCTACCAGATTAGCTCCCCAGCCCAACCGGCTGGCATCAGTAGTGACCATACGAGAGGGAACAAACAGAAACGGACGACCCCTGGACAGATGACAGACGTCCAGCCACCAATCCAGAACAACCCATACCTGGGCTGACACAGGAACCCCCTGATCGAAACCGACCACAGGGGCGCCAAGGAGACAAATATGGTACACAATAGGAGACAAAAGGAGACGAGCCCAAGGAACCACCAAAAGGAGGATGACAACAGACCCCAGACCATCAACCAAAGTCTCATAGGAGGCAAGGCCCCGACAACAGGGACCGAATCATCGACACCAGAGACAATAGTCGTGCATGAGGCATGAACACAAAACCCAACCGAGTCCTGAAGTGAGCCCCAACGCACATCAGAACCCGAGAAAGAACCAGGCAGGACATCCACCGAGTTACCAGAATCCGTGACCCACCAGGACCCCACAAACCTCCTGGACATGGAGCGCCGAGAACATTCAACACTTTGGGATACTTTGAAAGAATTGGCAGGATTTGAACCCTTGTCCTGTGTGACCCTGTGCCATCAGAGGCACAAGACTTACCATTGAGCTATAGCTCCTTGGTCCAAAGAGAAAGAAGAGGACGCTCAACTTCTGAAATCAGAAGAGAACAGGTGCATACAGGATGGAATGGCCGTAGGCCAGAAACCAACAAATCATCCAGGAAGGAAAGAACTCAATCCCCCTCCCTTGTAAACGCCCAATCAGAGGGGCCAGAACCAAGGAAAGACATGATGGGAGGAACACAGACCAAAGGGTAATATCCGGAACTGAAAATGATAGCCCATCACACAGAGGCAGAGAAATATCTGAGAGACCAGAAAGACAGGGACACGGAGAGAAGCATCCAGCAAGCCGAAGGAATCCAGAAATCCCAACGAAGGACCAGAGGCAGGTACACCCGCAAGGACACCAACACGAACCGGACGGGAGCAACGAACCAAAACAACCATTTCAGAACCACTACCGGTCAGAGGTTCCCAGTGTGATACTCCACCAGGAAGATAACAGAGTACACTCCCAGCCCCCGCTGAGCCACAGGCACCAAACGACAGCACCATATTCCATAAGGCAACGGACCGCACCCAAAAGAGCCCCCAATCATAGAGCGTCCCTGGGGCAAGGAGCAACCCGAAACAGGCTGGGGAGACTGGACGAACCCAAGGCAAAAACCTGCCGACACCACCAGGAGAACCCAGTGAACCGACACAGTCCCCATCCAGCTGACCACAAAGAGAGACAGTTGACCCCTTACAGGACCCACTCCCGGAGCAACCATGACAAGAACAGGAGGGAGTAAAATAGGAGGAAGAGGAGGCAGGGAACCGGGACACGACAGAGTAAGGAGCACCCCGGCCATGCCCACGCAGGGGCGGAGGAGCCTGCCCTTGATGAGCAGGACCAAGGTGCAGAATTACCGACCATATCCCCCAAGGGAGCACCAAAAGGCAAAACGCCAGAAAAAGGGACACACAGTAGCAAATCCGTCTGCGCAGCATCCGCTCCACAGAACGAAACCACAACATGCGATAAGCCTCCCCAGACGACCCCGCCTCAGATGCGGCTGCCAACAAGAGATCAAAAGAAATGGCAGAAAGGAGCCGCACCCGTAGAACCATCAGGTTGAGAGCGGGAGAAACGTCCACGCCCTGGACCAACAACTCAGTCAACGACTGGAAGATCCCTACAATGACCGTTAGGCAGAGGGGGAATAGGTAACAGTACAAATTCGAAAAAGTGGCAGCGGCAAAGAGCGTATACACTGCCGCATCAACCCCAATATCAACCGAGTCCCACGGGAAGCATGTCATAGAATCCACCCCCACCGAGGCCGGAAACACAACAGTAAAGACCCTTGTGGTGAAAAACCTGGGAAAGTTATTCCAATCAACAACATATCATACAGATGTCAACACCAACAAGACAGAGGAGTGGAGCGGCAAGACACTGGCTCCCTCAACTGAGACTGTGAAAAGAAAAACGTGGCCACCATATCAACCACAGACCTCGGAAACCATAGGTCGAAGCGAATGTGCAGAAGGACAACCCCAAGAACCGACCCCTGCACAAAAACAACCATAAGTCCCACTTTCTCGACCCAACAGAGTTACTGGAGGGACCAGGGTCACAACTGGCTCCCTAAGAGGGAGGAACAGAGTCCCCATCATGCTAGCCGCAGATACAGCAGCAATAACCATATGTGATATGAAGGTTAGGGAAGGGGCAGCGTCCACAGACCCAGAAGACCCCACAGTGGCAGCAGAATACTCCACGGCAAAGAAGAACACCTAAAGCGCACAATAAAGCCATGGAAACCACAATAAACCACCCCAGGCCGGCCATCGACACGCCCCTAGCGAGTACGTCACTTCCACGAGCCCCCAAAAGCAGCGCCGCACTCAACTCGCTGAATCTCATCAAGACGGCATGAAGCCACGCCCCCTCTCCGTCCGACAAACGCGTCCACCGAGCTCCACTGCAGGAGACGTGGAAGCGGACAACCACGAGGGAGGAGGGAGCCCACATGCAACACACTAGCCCCACCGGGACATGAAAAAGAAGTAAGGCACGCCGAGTCAGCCAAAGCAGGATTCGGTAGTACAGATACAGGCACGAGGGAGGAGGGAGAACGTGTGCGATCAACAGTGCCCCCCCTCAGGGAGGCAGGAAACAAAAGAAGACACGCAAAGTCCGCTAAGCAGGACTCTGTGTCACATATCAAAACAGACAGACACGGCAACTCCCAGCGTCCGCTAAAGCAGGACATAGGAGAATGCCCATAAGTGCCACACAAGGGGGGGGACAGTAAAAGACAGGCTGGCATGAATACCAACACCCCCCCCCCTTTTGTAACAGGGCCCCTGAGTCCGCTAAAGCAGGACCGCCGCCCCCAACTTACCTGCAACAAACAGGAACATGAACAGCACTCGGAGCAGTGCAGAAACAAAAAAACAGGTCGTGCTGGGACTTTTGTGTCCTTTTATATGATTGGTTGATGCCACTGGGGGCCATGTTGGAGGGATAGGGAGACTAGTATGTAGCTTTTTACTTGGAGTTTCTGTTGGAGCAGAATGCTCATTGGTTAATACTGTGGCGAGGAAGATGGACGAGGAGGTACTGAGAGAGAGGATTCCATCTAGTAGCTGGAATGCCCAACCAGGAAACCTGGGATCCATTCCAGCTTCCTTGCTGGATCACATTGTGTGATCATAGACAATTACCTTATTTAATATACCTCATTTTACCAACTTTTCCTTTATCACATTTGAAAGCACCTTGAAATACATTAGCTCAGGGTGTGAGCTGTAAATATATCTCTCTTGTATACGTTGTAATACAACAAGTGATCTGTCTGCTCTGACTCACAAGTTTAAACAATCTGCCTTGAACACATAGCCCTAGATATTGTTTCTTTCTGCACCTTTATATCTTCAGGTTGTATGTTATCTCAGAGAGCCTTCTGCCACTGTATTCCTAAACCATGCATGAAAAATTGACCCTCAATTAGAACACTTGATCGATTCGCCTCCTCTCTTTCTTCAGAGTCACCTCTCCATACCTTCCATCCTCTGCGTGCCTACACTTTCTGAGTATTACCTTCTCTCAGTTGCATTCCTGCCTACTTTAATCTCTATTATTTATTTCTGCAAATGGTTCACAACCCACTTCATAGATCACAACCTCTTCTTCTTTAAAACCCAGTCACTGCAACTAAGTCTTTACCACCATATCTCTTCATCCCACACTGCATGAACCTACATAGCCCCCACTGACGATCACTATCACACCTAACTACTATTAATTTAATCTGCCACAAAGATACTGGAGTAAATGTATGTAATGTTTTTTTCCTTGAGAGCACATGGCTAATCCCAGTAACTAACAATACCCTATAACTACAGTTTTAAGCAGTAACCCTAGGTTCCGAACTAGTGTGCTATATGCCGTAAAGCGCATCAAAATCTCGTAAGGGGTAGTGAAAGCTACATAAATGGAATTACAATACAATACAAAGGGCAAGAGACATCATGAGGGTCATATGGGGTTTTGGTGCTCACCAAATCCAAGCTCTTAGTTCACATCCCTTTGCATTTAGGTACCAGCATACCAGCTTTAATAGGAGATTAAATAAAACTACAAATTACAGAATACAAGCTGATATGGATGGTCCAATGCAGTGCAACCCAGTAGAGTGAATTTACTGTGTCGCATTGCTCTCCATACAACAGTCTACTATATTGGTGAAACATCCTTTAAACCCTCATTTCACTTCTCTCCCTGCCTGCCTTTATTTAATCTGCCCCCTTAGGCATCCCTCTGTTCTTCCATGCCCTATTTCCCGTCTCTGTGACCCCCATCTCTCTACCTGACTCTGCTCTTTGTTTGTGTCTTCCATGCTCCGTGATCATTGTGTCCATTTACTCCCGGCCTTGCTATCCACCTCAGCACTGCCCAAATCTCAATGGAACCATTACTTACCATACAGCTGTATTTCCATCTCTGTCTTCCCATCCCATTAGTGGTCTCCCAGGCACTCAGTGTGAAGACCACTCATCCCTACCCACTTTCATTCTCTTTTATCCTCCCTTAGCATCCCTTATTTCCATCTTAACACTTTCTTCTCCCTTGTCCCTCCCTCTCCAAAAGCCCAGGCTCACGCCTAAACTCAGTGGTCCTATTTCTTGCCCCTCTCCCCTTCTCTATTCTCCTACTTCTTCCTATGGACTCCTTCTCTCTGTACGCACTTCTCAGCCTTGATCATTATGTCGGTGTGGTTCGTCTCACAGCTCGCTTTCCATCTCATTAGTCTTGCTTTGGTTGTGTGTCCAGGGGCGGCTCCTCCGTTAAGGCGGAGGAGTATCACCCCACCAACCAAATTGCCCCCAGATATGGAAAAATAATTACCATTTTATATTTCAAAACCCTGTCCCAAGCAGAGTACCAGGCAGCAGCAGAAAGCAGTGATAAGCAGGGTACTTTAGGTTTAAAGTGTGCATGTCTTTTTGGCCGGCCATCTTGCAATGGCCAGCCAGACATTCACTGTTTAAACCTCTCTAACCCAGCTGTCTATTACTGCTGGGTTAGAGACAGCATAGGGCTCCAGTGCCCTCGGGAGTGGCGAGACAGGCCGCTCCCTCCAATCCTGGTGCTGCTTTCTTGTTGCATGAAAGCAGCAACAGGATTGTTACTGCAATTTCCTGGTCCCGCGTTGGAGCCTGCCTGCCGGGACCTGAGCGAGGAGGACGTTGTGCCAGGATTGAAAGAAAGTGTATTTTTTGTTTATTTTTTAGTAACTTTTATTTTTTTCATACATGCGGTACAGTGAAATTTTGCTCTCTTTCATAGTCTTAGGCCCTGATTATGGGTTGCACTGTACTGGAGGGGTGCGAACTCAAAGCACAAAATTAATATCACAGTACAGTAATACCCCGCCAGTACTGTTCAGTCAAGAGTTAATCCCCATGAAATGGTGAATAACTGTGCAGTCACGGTTTTGCCAGGTAAAATTCTGCATGGTATTCCTTGGGGATTAATGCTCACATTTACCACCCACTCTTAGTTTATGGTAATAGTGAGCTGGGAGTCGGGGCAGCGTGGAGGGAGAGGAAGACAGAGGAGGGATGGGAGCAAAGTGCCCTGGCAGGGAAGAGCATTGCATTCTCCCACATTGCCACAGAAAAAAATTGGTTGGGGAAGGGGACAGTGGTTTGGCTTTTCTTGTTACCAAAGCCTTAGGTGATTTTATCAGTTGTCTCCTTTTTAGCTTATAAGGTCAAATCTGGAGTTTCTGGGGTACAGAAACTCTAGGCCAGCCATGATCATTTGGAGCAAAATTCCACATGGGAGTCCCAGTCACCTGATTTATAATCTGGCCCTTAGTCAGGGCCGGATTGGGAACACAAACCAGCCCTGGCAATTGAGTGGGACCGGCGGTGAAGGGACGGGGGGGGGGATTGGGGAGCGTGGAAAACACTGCCGCTGTTTTTGTTACAAGAGGCCGATATTGCAGCTATGCTGTTAAACCGGGCCCGGTAACAAAACCAGCCCCCACCCTGGCGGCCCACCGGGGAAATGCCCGGTGCCCGCTACGGCAAGTCAGGCCCTGCTCTTAGTGTCTCTGCCCAACCCTGCTACACTCTCTGCCTCTGGGTCCGGGTGCTTTTTCTCCTCTTATTATTCTTCGATCCTAACCATACTGACCATCCTCTGTCCCTACTTAACTGTAGACCCTCTCTGTGTCTCCTCGGCACCTCCCGATCAAGCCAAGCCAAGCACCCGGAAGTCAATGTAGTACACAGACATATCAAGACAAGCAGCCCAAACTGCAAGGTCAAATCAACCCATTATCAAGGATGCATAAGTAGCAGAATGGGAGCGAGGCAGAGACAGAACTGAGGACATTTTTAGGGCACTATTCATGTATACTGTGGTTATATTGAGGTTAAAATGAAATTTCAGCCAACAAGACTGGGTATAAAAAAATTGGCTGCCTAATTAGGATCTAACAACATCTGAAAACAGAAAAAATCTCATAGATCAAGAATAAAACATCATTATTGCGTTAAGATGAGTCTGTTGTCATGAGAATTAAATTCACACAGTAAGAAACAAAAAAAATTCTGCCTCTGGTAAGCATAGTGAAAGTAGCAGGCGAGAACTGTGTGCCACTCATGGAAAATTCAATCACATTTATTTCCAAAATGCGAAAATGAGCAACTGTGTGGAGCAATCATGAGTCATAACATGGATATGTTGAAACCAAAGTTGCTCATGACACAAAAATCTGTTTTCTCATCAGTGGAACCACTAATAGATGACTGGCACCAAAATCCATATTAAATCTGATGTATTTTATCCTGACGTTGTGAGATTCCGCGCATGCTGAGGTATCATCTATTGGGAGGGAATTCAAGTAAATACCTTTAACGTGAAATAAACCAGAGAGTAATTTTTCATCAGACTTCTCACATCTCCAAGACTGCTTTTACATTTTCTTCCTTTCTCGTTTTTAGGACCGATCAAGACCTAAAATTATACTGGTAATATACTAACTTTTGGCAACTTTCAGTCTGCCCTCCTCATCCATTAGTTGGTTACTGTGTCGTTCAAATTTTCTTCCACCCATTGTGGCATACTCAGGGGGCTAAGTTGACTGTGGGTGATGGCATTCAATCCTTTCACAAGGAATACATCCACACACAAAGTAGCTTTTTGAGACCAACAATTATTTTTACTTTTAGACGACTTTTTAAAATATAGGTTGACAAGGCCCTGATAGCTTCCACAACAAAATGTTTTGCAAAACACCTAGACAAAACACGAGCATCGACAAAGCCCAAATGCTGGTAGCTAAAGTCATACCTGCTTGTTATAAAGTGCATCTGAACCAAGTAGGTGTCCTCCCTCTGTAGAATAGAACAGCGGCCGGGGAAGCTGGAACATCTTATAAAGAACCATATGATATTTTAGTTATCAAAATACATTAGTTACTAAAATAAAATATATAATGAACATAAAATAGGATTAACAAAACAGTTGACTCAGCACTACGGGCCATATGTATGAAGCCAATTTGCGATCGCAAACGCCGAAATTCGCAGAATTTCGGCGTTTGCGATCGCAAATTAGCAGTGTGCAATGTATCACACTGAAACCCCCTCTCAAAATAAGGAATCGCAAATTTTGCGATTCCCTATTTTGCGATTGCATTTAAGGAATCGCTAATTGCGATTCCTTAAATGCAATGTAAAAGCACAAAAAAAGTGCAATTTGGGCTTAAGGAATCGTAAATTACCACCAACTTCAAGTTGGTGGTAACTTGCGATTTCACTTAAAAATGCACTTTTTGCATTTTTAAAGTGCCATGTGGCGCACATACATGCCTTTAGGGCATGTATGTGTGCCACATGTGCACACATGCACATTTCAGGGTGCAACAGGGAGTCCTTTTGACACCCTGGCACCCTTGAAATTGCATTCTCAATTTGCGATTCTCTAATTGCTAATCGCAAATTGAGAATGTCTTCCCATTCATTCCTATGGGCCGCTAGGCCCATAGGAATGAATGGGAAGTATTCCTTAATTGCGAATCGCAATTTGCGATTCGCAATTAAGGAATATGAAGGATTCGCAAAATTTATTGCAAATCCTACATACATCTCGTTTTGCGATTCTCAAATAGCGATTCTCTAAAAT
Organism: Calotriton arnoldi; assembly: GCA_963921515.1. Classification (NCBI taxonomy): domain Eukaryota; kingdom Metazoa; phylum Chordata; class Amphibia; order Caudata; family Salamandridae; genus Calotriton; species Calotriton arnoldi. The sequence continues at coordinate 548,797 of CAWUFW010012191.1, forward strand.
TACGCTATTTGAGAATTGCAAAACCAAACTTTCATACATATGGCCCTACGTCTTTTACCACTTATATCGATTTATAAATCAATTCTCAAGTGTCAACATCAATATGTCACTTAATACACAGACTCCATCATCTTTATTGATAGTCTTATAAAATCATCTACTTATGTCTGGTCGTAGTCAACACGTTTGTACCTATAGGACTTCTTCAGGGCTTTTAATCATATTCACACTTTATGGTACAAAGGAGACAGATTGGTTGAAAAGGTATGCAGCCAAAGATATTATGGCATCAACCCCTTTAGCTAGCCAGCCCGAAGTGTCGACAAATTTCAACAATGTTCCCTTTTGTCCTTAGGAGATAGTGGGAACCTGTCCCCGGATATAAATAGTCAGCGCTACGTCTTGAGATTCCCCGGAATTAAGCCAACAGTACCACAAGTAATTGCACCAGTTGCACTCAGTCTTCAGTACAGTTAATTCACCTTACATCAGGTAGAATCCTGCTGATCTAATGAGCATGGTTGCTCATTAGATCAGGAGGATTCTACCTGATGTAAGGTATATATTGATATAAGTGGTATAAGCAATTGTACTGAGTCAACTGTTTTGTTAACTGTGTAATGAGCTTCTCCTGTGTGGAAGACTGAGAGGTCTGGCCTTTCTGACTCGTGCATTCCAGTTACCATTTTTAACTCTACCCACTTTAGAAATAGGTGCTAAATTCTGCTGCCTCAGCCTCTTTTCTGTAAATCACTTCACATACAATAGTACTATTAACGTACAAAGTAATGAATAAAACACGGTATATACGATAAAATAAGGTATGATGTGTTAGGTTTTAAAATTTTATATTTTATTTATTTATTTGTTGTGTCATTGTTTGCTATACGCTGTTGAGAAAGTTGTACACATTTAGTACAGTATATGTGAGGTATATTATATAGAAACTGGTGAATTGCAAATGCAGACTTAGAAGAGTAAGACAAGAAGGCACACAAAAGAAGTAGGTTTTAGGCAAACTTCAAAATTTGTAGGATTAGTGGTAGATTGAAAAGAAAAGACAGATATTACATGCCAAAGACTGTGCGCTAGAAGGATGAAGATATTAATATAAAGAAGTGTATGCAAAGGAATGACAGAAGACAAAAAAGAAAGGTCAGTCGGAGGAAGTTTAAAGAAAAAGAAGAGAAGACATGGTGGAGGATGGAAGATAATGGACAGGGAGACCTATAATCAAGAGGAGAAATAATTAGTGTTTGAATGAGGCGTTTGTGGAATTATACTGAATTCGTTTTTTCACAAGTATTAGTTGAGTAAATTGTTAACCAATAAAAGCGTTTCTGTAGAAGTAATAATAGCATGTATTTGACAAGTGAAAGTAATCCGTTGTCTTTATTCTTTATTAAGTAGTGTCCTGAAATTGTATATGTACACCCACTGATTATTGCTAAAATCAATCTAATTATTTCCATAATTTCCTTCATAGACTTTTTGTATTTTAAATGAGGTGCGAAAGTAAGATCTGGGTAACAGTGGAGGTTTGAAAATTCTTACTAGATATTTAATGAAAACACAAGTTTCCTAGCCACAGGAAAGGCTACCTGGAATCGTAACAGGGATGGGAAAAACATTCTGGCCAAAAGTTAAATACATGGAGTCTGCCCATGGGAGAACATGTATCGGGCTCACCACATTTTGTAAAATAATTCAGTTTGGTGGATTTAGCTACATTTCACAGTATTAAAGATATGTTGGAAAATGTTACCCTCCCCACACTCACGTGAACTGGGGAACCACAGCAACCCACCACGAAAGACCTAGAATTTTTTTTACAGATTCAGAAAAATGTGGCTTATCGAATTTACTTACCTTCTGCATTTTGGAAAAAACATTCAGGCCTAAATAGTAATTGCATCCTCGAAACAACTTTTGAAGCTTCACTGCCTTCGAATGCTATAATAGTATCCAACAACAACGAAAATTAGGTTTTCCAAAGGACTTGAAGACAGAGCTTTATCGACTAGTGAATCTTTTGTAGAATTTGCTCTTGCTAGAGGCAAGAAGCATCACCAATGTTTTACTAACCCACGCTGAGTGAGCTCGAGCAGCGATAAGCGCGCAACCAGTTAAGGACAAAAGGGTTCATGGACTAGAGTGCAATGGTTCTGTGATAATATAGGTGATGATAAATAGAGATGTCTCAGCTGAGTGGGGCAGGACAGAGCCCAGACTGGCAAGGAACAAAACAAGTGAAATGTAAATGACTAACTTCAGTTCCACATTTTTGAGTGCTTTTTAAAGTTTGAATATATTGACAGAACTACATAGCCAGACTCTAACCACCCCCACCGACCAATGAGATTTGAAGCAAAGCCTTCACACAAAAAAAAGTTTATTTTTCAACATGACATGGAAAGTTGGCATTACTGTCATGCATGTAACAATGAATGTAAATATGGTTGGATGTTGTATGCACTGGATGGTACTTAGAGGAGGTGAGAAAGTATTTTGTCTATGATTTTTATGTCCATTTCAGAGTTGTAGTGCAGTGTGTCAAAACCATAACAGACTATCATAAGCCATACAGATCGTTGCCTACAAAAAATGCATAGCAAGGTACCATACTCCCCAGATATTCCCCTCACCACACTAAGGGGTCGATTCCGATTCGGGCCGGAAAAAGCACCGACCGACTCGGATCCGGAAAAAATACTGACCGACACGTACCCGTGGCGCCCGACACGCCAAGTACGATGCAAGGCGCGAAAACTCCGACCGACACGTAACGAAACCAAGTCGACCGACCGAGCCGCACGGAAAACAGCAATCCGGCCGGAAAAACACGCGAATCCAACCGACCGACACGCACCCGGAACAAATCCGACCGAAACGTACACGCTAACTCCAAACCGCTAAGTACGATGCAAGGCGCGAAAACCACGAGCGAGTCGGACGGAGGACAAGCCGGACGACCGACACGCATACAAAACCGAGCCGAAGCAACACAATACACCGCGACCGACGCGTACGCAGCATAGAAAACTGCACAAACACAGCGTGAGCGAAGCGGAGAACACCGTACGAGACCAATGCAGGGTCCGACTCGGTCACAAGAACGTTTCCAACACACACAAACAGCACAAAGGAAAAATCACCCAAAAAAGGCCAAACAAGCAATTACCAAGCCAATAAATACTGGGGGGGTGGGGACAGAGAACAAAGACACACCCACAACTCCACCTATATAAAGGACACAAATCACTACCATGAGCCTTTGCAAATGCCATTCCACTGCCAGCACCCAAGAGAAAGCAACCACACACCCACAGCTCATCCCTCACACAAGCCACACACCATCAGCACACCAACAAATACCTACCTCACATACACCCAGCAAAACACACACTCACACACCCTCACCTGCACACCAACACACACATCACTCACCATCACCACCCATCACCATGCCCCCCAAGAAGAATCACAAGTTCCTAGATTGTGAATTGGAAGTCCTGGTAGACGAGATCCTCAGGGTAGAGCCACAGCTGTTTGGCACATTGGTCCAACAGACCCCCATGTCGCAGAAAACCAAGATGTGGGAGAGGATCATCAACAGGGTGAACGCCCAATCACCATGTCGGCGCACAAAGACCGACATCCAGAACAGGTGGTATGACGTGCGCAGGAGGGTACGGAAACTGCTGAAGCAAGACTACATCAACAGCCAACACACCGGCAGTGGCCCTCCTGCCAAGCCAATATACCTCAGGCCCTGGGAGGAGAAGGTGCGGGCCATCCTACCGCCAGTGAGCATATATGGACTAGAGGACATCCCAGAGCCTGGTGAGTACACAACAAATGTACACAATATACTGCCACAAAACACACACACATCACTGTCAAGGGAGAGTCAAACCATGCACTCATAGCAATCACACAGCAACCAGAACAGAATCATCCCAAAATGTGTATGTCAGTCAGATAAACACAACACATGCCATCAAAAAAGTCACATCCAACTGTGCCAACACATGTACAAACACAACCACAACTACAGCTAGGCAGTAGCACAAATAGAACTAACAAACACATCCAGACATGTAGCCACCACAACAACACCAACACACAGTGAAGACCACTCAAAGGAAGGAATTCTGTGTATGCTGGCCAAGTCTGTGTAGCCAATAGCATCATGGGAGTCGCAGTCACACATATTGCCCCCCACAACTGTCCTATCAACACCACCATGAACCATGCGCACATCACAGGGAGTGGAGAAGGACTCACAAGATGGCTGACACTGGCTACTGCTGTGGGGAGCACAAGGCCCTGCTGGCAACTGTGCACCAACAAACAGCAGGACACCACTGACTGACATCCTGAGAGACAACTTACACTCCCTGCAATGCAAGCACGTTCCATGGTGGGATATCTGGCTGGCTGGGTGAGAAGGGGGACTTGCAGCACTGACTATAGTCACCAGCACCTCCCCTCACACCCCCCAACACAAACTCCACAGTACCCACCTGGTAGAATGCAATGCCCTCCATCCTAACACAAGATCCCACAAAGCACCACCACCCTGGGTTATGTTGTGTGAAGCACAGGGACACTCTTGGGACTCTTAGCCAAACAACTGCCAGGACAACACTCCCAGCCATCCTGTCAGCACAGCCAGCCCACCCCACAGGGAAGCAGAGTCAAAGAAAGGAAGCATGGGCATGCTGGGAAGGGGGTGGAGGCAATAGCATGATGGGAGTCGTAGTCACAGACATTGCTCAGCCTCACAACTGGCCCATCAACACCACCCTGAACCATGCTCACATCACAGGGAGTGGAGAAGGACTCACAAGATGGCTGACACTGGCTACTGCTGTGGGGAGCACAAGGCCCTGCTGACAACTGTGCACCCACAAACAGCAGGACACCACTGACTGACATCCTGAGAGACAACTTCCACTCCCTGCAATGCAAGCACGTTCCATGGTGGGATATCTGGCTGGCTGGGTGGGAAGGGGGACTTGCAGCACTGACTATAGTCACCAGCACCTCCCCTCACACCCACCCCAACACAAACTCCACAGTACCCACCTGGTAGAATGCAATGCCCTCCATCCTAACACAAGATCCCACAAAGCACCACCACCCTGGGTTATGTTGTGTGAAGCACAGGGACACTCTTGGGACTCTTAGCCAAACAACTGCCAGGACAACACTCCCAGCCATCCTGTCAGCACAGCCAGCCCACCCCACAGGGAAACAGAGTCAAAGGAAGGAAGCATGGGCATGCTGGGAAGGGGGTGGAGGCAATAGCATGATGGGAGTCGTAGTCACAGACATTGCTCAGCCTCACAACTGGCCCATCAACACCACCCTGAACCATGCTCACATCACAGGGAGTGGAGAAGGACTCACAAGATGGCTGACACTGGCTACTGCTGTGGGGAGCACAAGGCCCTGCTGCCAACTGTGCACCCACAAACAGCAGGACACCACTGACTGACATCCTGAGAGACAACTTCCACTCCCTGCAATGCAAGCACATTCCATGGTGGGATATCTGGCTGGCTGGGTGGGAAGGGGGACTTGCAGCACTGACTATAGTCACCAGCACCTCCCCTCACACCTCCCCCAACACAAACTACACAGTACCCACCTGGTAGAATGCAATGCCCTCCATCCTAACACAAGATCCCACAAAGCACCACCACCCTGGGTTATGTTGTGTGAAGCACAGGGACACTCTTGGGACTCTTAGCCAAACAACTGCCAGGACAACACTCCCAGCCATCCTGTCAGCACAGCCAGCCCACCCCACAGGGAAGCAGAGTCAAAGGAAGGAAGCATGGGCATGCTGGGAAGGGGGGTGGAGGCAATAGCATGATGGGAGTCGTAGTCACAGACATTGCTCAGCCTCACAACTGGCCCATCAACACCACCCTGAACCATGCTCACATCACAGGGAGTGGAGAAGGACTCCCAAGATGGCTGACACTGGCTACTGCTGTGGGGAGCACAAGGCCCTGCTGCCAACTGTGCACCCACAAACAGCAGGACACCACTGACTGACATCCTGAGAGACAACTTCCACTCCCTGCAATGCAAGCACGTTCCATGGTGGGATATCTGGCTGGCTGGGTGGGAAGGGGGACTTGCAGCACTGACTATAGTCACCAGCACCTCCCCTCACACCCCCAACACAAACTACACAGTACCCACCTGGTAGAATGCAATGCCCTCCATCCTAACACAAGATCCCACAAAGCACCACCACCCTGGGTTATGTTGTGTGAAGCACAGGGACACTCTTGGGACTCTTAGCCAAACAACTGCCAGGACAACACTCCCAGCCATCCTGTCAGCACAGCCAGCCCACCCCACAGGGAAGCAGAGTCAAAAGGAAGGAAGCATGGGCATGCTGGGAAGGGGGTGAAGGCAATAGCATGATGGGAGTCGTAGTCACAGACATTGCTCAGCCTCACAACTGGCCCATCAACACCACCCTGAACCATGCTCACATCACAGGGAGTGGAGAAGGACTCACAAGATGGCTGACACTGGCTACTGCTGTGGGGAGCACAAGGCCCTGCTGCCAACTGTGCACCCACAAACAGCAGGACACCACTGACTGACATCCTGAGAGACAACTTCCACTCCCTGCAATGCAAGCACGTTCCATGGTGGGATATCTGGCTGGCTGGGTGGGAAGGGGGACTTGCAGCACTGACTATAGTCACCAGCACCTCCCCTCACACCCCCCAACACAAACTACACAGTACCCACCTGGTAGAATGCAATGCCCTCCATCCTAACACAAGATCCCACAAAGCACCACCACCCTGGGTTATGTTGTGTGAAGCACAGGGACACTCTTGGGACTCTTAGCCAAACAACTGCCAGGACAACACTCCCAGCCATCCTGTCAGCACAGCCAGCCCACCCCACAGGGAAGCAGAGTCAAAAGGAAGGAAGCATGGGCATGCTGGGAAGGGGGGTGGAGGCAATAGCATGATGGGAGTCGTAGTCACAGACATTGCTCAGCCTCACAACTGGCCCATCAACACCACCCTGAACCATGCTCACATCACAGGGAGTGGAGAAGGACTCACAAGATGGCTGACACTGGCTACTGCTGTGGGGAGCACAAGGCCCTGCTGCCAACTGTGCACCCACAAACAGCAGGACACCACTGACTGACATCCTGAGAGACAACTTCCACTCCCTGCAATGCAAGCACGTTCCATGGTGGGATATCTGGCTGGCTGGGTGGGAAGGGGGACTTGCAGCACTGACTATAGTCACCAGCACCTCCCCTCACACCCCCAACACAAACTACACAGTACCCACCTGGTAGAATGCAATGCCCTCCATCCTAACACAAGATCCCACAAAGCACCACCACCCTGGGTTATGTTGTGTGAAGCACAGGGACACTCTTGGGACTCTTAGCCAAACAACTGCCAGGACAACACTCCCAGCCATCCTGTCAGCACAGCCAGCCCACCCCACAGGGAAGCAGAGTCAAAGGAAGGAAGCATGGGCATGCTGGGAAGGGGGGTGAAGGCAATAGCATGATGGGAGTCGTAGTCACAGACATTGCTCAGCCTCACAACTGGCCCATCAACACCACCCTGAACCATGCTCACATCACAGGGAGTGGAGAAGGACTCACAAGATGGCTGACACTGGCTACTGCTGTGGGGAGCACAAGGCCCTGCTGCCAACTGTGCACCCACAAACAGCAGGACACCACTGACTGACACCCAGAGACAACTTCCACTCCCTGCAATGCAAGCACGTTCCATGGTGGGATAACTGACTGGCTGTGTGGGTGGGAAGGAGGTCCGGCTGTCAACCAAACACAAGCAATGCAGACCATGTTCACACCCCAGAAAATACATAGAAATGCCCAAATAATGCAGGACAATGTGCCACACCAATATCAACCCCTGACTGTGACGACTTAGGACAATGCAATGTACAGGCCCGCACCCAGAGGCACAGTCACAACTGTCATGTGTGTCAACCATTGATGCCTGCAGAAACATGACATACATTGTTTGTGTCTCCCAAAAACAGGTGATGATGGGGACACAGCAGCAGACGCTGAGGAGTCCCAGTCCCAGGCTCAAGAGGATGCCGAGCTCACTGGCGTCGTACAGCCTCTGTCCTCCTCGGACGATGAAGAACAACCTGGCACATCCGGTGCAAGTCAACATGCAGCACCAGCAGGACCACCAGCTGCAGCACCAGCAGGACCACCAGCTGCACCCCCTGCACCCACCCCTACAACGACTGTCACCACAAATACCATCCCTGCCGACATGGACAGAATAAGGAGCAACACCAGCACAGTGACCCTGGACCAACCTGGGGCCATGGACACCACCACCACCACCAACCGCCAAGGTGGACCAGGGTTATCTGTGCGTGCCACTGCACACACTGCACATGTCAGCAGGGGTGGTGGGAGGGTGGGAGACAGAGGTCGCTGCTTGCAGACGTTGCTGGTGTGCATGACGACCCACAACTGGTACGCATAGCTGATGCGTACCAGTCCAGCACCGGAGAGCTCAGCCAGGTAGTGGGGCTCCTCAGAGACATTAAACAGCAGCAGGCTGCCCATCATGCCCGCTTGGACTCCCACATGTCCCACGTGGAGTCACACATGTCCCGTGTGGACTCACACATGTCCCGCGTGGAGTCCAAGTGGGATGCACTGCATGAGATGACGGCGGTGCACAGGGACATTTTACAATGCCTCCGCCAGATGAACAGCAACCAGTCCACACCTCCCTGTGTGCCAACAACATCTGGTGCCGAACAAACTGCAACTGCCACAGGGAGGGAGGAGGACTCTGGCGGAGAGTCCCCTGCACCGCAGCAGCCTGCACTTGAGGGGCCCCCCCCAAGAAGAGGGGTCGTCCGAGGAGGGAAAAATGAGAGGCCGATGGCCAAGCGCAACTCCCAGGAAGCCTGAACCTGTTCTGGATGTTCGCCTTTGTGCACAGACTGTTCACCCTGTTGACGGCAACACTACTCCCACACATTGCATGGGGAGTACAAGTTGGACCAATGTGTCAGACAACTGTGGCCCCGATACTGGGGATCCTGTCTACCCGGACTTTCAATTCACCTAGGAACTTGGGATTACAAGATTCATGTACAGCACAACCCATCCTATGCACTATTAACACAAATGTATCACAATAAACACACAAATACACCATACTTGCCTCTGTCGTGATTCCAACGTGGGTGCTGTTATGGGGATGATGAACTGCAAAATTACACTGTGTATGCGAACTGCAACAGCAAGGACAACACAGGCATGTGAGTACAGGCAACGTGACACACATGAGGGAGACACACCACCAGGGCTACACGACACATACACACCTAGGCCATCTGACTCATTGCCTACACTGATGTTGCCAGGGAAGGCGGTGCAATGCACAGACACCACACCCATTCCCAGTTGTAGTCAAG